>WBNH01001250.1:2018-101080 GCA_013401255.1 Urocolius indicus
ACAACGCTGCAGCCCCCTCCCCCTGTAACCAAGCAAAAAGTGACTCCACACAAAGCCATGACGTATAGTTACGAAGGAAAACTCTTATCTCCAAAATTGGTTCTTTCTGCTCATTCTCTGGGCAGCTTTCCTCCTCAGGCCTTGGCACTAGGTATTAGCATAGCAGACTGAAATTGTCACTAGCTGTTTAAACAGAGGAGTGTTTCATTAGAAGCTTTAAGAAAGAAAACAAGGAGGCTTTCACGATGACATTTCTATTAGGGAATTCTCCCAATGTTTCAGTATTTCCTAATCACGAGTAATTTTGGTATTAATTTCCTTAACCAGTCCTCCTGACAGTGATTGATTTTTGAGCTGTGTACTGTGGTCCCTGTTACTGGATAATACCTTCATGTTGGACAATGTCCTGATATTATCTCAGCTGATGACAGAGGTAGGATGGATTTGCCTCTTTTTCAACAGCCTTTTATCAGTTTTCCCTTGTCTTGAAGTATAAATTATTGTAGGCTGAGGAACATCTCTTGTATTCTCTAAATGTAGCTTGGCTCTGTGGGAAGAGGTATTATATATGCAATCTGTATCCAAAGAAAACCCACTCGACAACATAAGCCTCTCAAGTTGTGGGTACATTTCATGTACATGACAAATACAACACTGGCATTGCAAAACACAGATAAGCCAAAGCAGCAGCCCTTCTTGTTCAGATCCCCAGTATCTGACGGACACAGCTTGCCTCTCAGTTGTGCTTTACCACTGAATGGAAGTTCCCTCGCAACTGTGCAAGTCTGTCACTTCATGCTTAGATATTTTGGAACTAGTACATCTGGGAAGCAAAAAAAAAACCCAAAAAAACCCAACACTGGGAAGCATTTCAGATCTTGAAGGCGTTGAACGCTTCAAACAAATGGCTTCTTTCCAGAGAAAGCTCTTGCAGCTTTCAGAAGTGCTCCTCATAAAACTTGACCTAGCTGTTAGGGGTAGTATATAACTAAGCCAGGGGGACGGGGAGGAGTGATATTAAACTTGTAGAAGATAGTGTTGGGTGTCTTGAGCAGCAAAATCCTTTGATCTGATTGCAGTCTCGGATTTCCTGATTGCGGCTGAATGATGGACAAAGCTTCTGTATTCTTATTCAAGTGATAAAGGAAGGTTTGCATTTGCTTCAGTTTTTACTGAGAAGAACCTTGTTAGTAAGAATTCAGGTTGAAAATACCAGAGTGTATGTTATACTGTATGAATGAGCCTGTTTTATAGTATCTACCTGGCAGACCAATGCATAAGTACCATATGACAAACATGATCTAAACCAAGCATTTCATTAAGGAGGGACATTTGTTATTGGCTTTCAGTATGGGCTGTTAACCTCCATAGACACCCAATTTCCCTGTGAAGAAGTTACTATTTTAACACCATACAAGGTTTATGCATAAATTTTACATAAATTTTAATGCAGTTATGGTAAGTACTATAGAAACTTTGGAAGGGGGCATTTGGGAAAAGTGCTGTGTTACAGAATCCCAGGTAGGGGTTGGAAGACACCTCTAGAGATCATCCAGTCCAGCCCCCTGCTAAAGCAGATCCACCTCAATGAGGTCACTCACGAACATGTCCACACAGGTTTTGAAAACCTCCAGAGAAGGAGATTTCACAACCTCCCTGGGCAGCCTGTGCCAGGGCTCCCTCACCTGAACAGGAAAGAAGTTTCTTTTCAAGTGGAACTTCCTGTCTTGCAGCTTGTGCCCATTACCTCTTATCCTGTCATCTTCTTGACATCTGCCCTTTAGATATTTATAAGCATTGATAAGGTCCCCCCCCCCAGTCCTCTTTTCTCCAGGCTAAACAGCCCCAAGTCCCACAGCCTTTCCTCATAGGAGACATGTTCCCGTCCCCTGATCATCTTGGTGGCCCTGCACTGGACTCTCTCCAGCAGTTCCCTGTCCCTCTTGAGCTGAGGAGCCCAGAACTGGGCACAGGACTCCAGATGAGGCCGCATCAGAGAAGAGTAGAAGGAGAGATGAACCTCTCTTGACCTGCTGGCCACACTCTTCTTGATGCATCCCAGGATGCCATTGGCCTTCTTGGCCATGAGGGCACATTGCTGGCTCATGGTTAGTTTATTGTTGACCAGGACTCCCAGGTCTCTCTCTGCAGAGCTGCTCTCCAGCAGGTCAATCCCCAGACTGTACTGTGCATGGGGTTGTTCTTCCTCAGATGCAGGACTCTGCACTTGCCCTTGTTTGAACCTCATGAGATTCCTCTCTGCCTAACTCTCAAGCCAGTCAAGATCTCCCACACACAGCCTTCTGGTGAATCAGCCAGTCCTCTCAGTTTGGTGTCATCAACGAACTTGCTGAGGGTATACTCTGTCCCCTCATCCGTGTGACTGATGATGTTGACTAAGACTGGCCCCAGAACCAATGCCGGGGGAACTCCACTGGCCACAGGCCTCCAACTGCATTCTGTGCCATTGATCACCACCCTCTGGGCTCTGTCATTCAGACAGCTCTCAATTCACCTCACCATCCACTCATCCAAGCCACACTGCCTGAGCTTTCTGGTGAGGATGTTACAAGAGATGGTGTCCAAGGCCTTGCTGAAATCAAGGCAGATGATATCCACTGCTCTCCCTTCATCTAGCCAGTCAGACATGCTGTCATAGAAGACTATCAGGTTGGTCAAGCTGAATTTCCACTTGGTGAATCCATGTTCACTCCCCAGATAACCATCTTTTCCTCCATGTGCTTAGAGATGACACCCAGGATGAGTTGTTCCATCACCTTTCAAGGGATGGAGGGTGAGGCTAAATGGCCTGTAGTTTCATGGGTCTTTTTTCTTGCCTTTTTTGAAGTCTGTAGTGACACTGGCCTTCCTCCAGGCCTCAGGAACCTCACGTGTGGTCCAAAATAATTAAAAAATGATGGAGAGCAGCTTAGCAATAATATCAACCAGCTCTCTCAGAACTTGTGGGAGCATCCCATCAGAACCCATGGATTTGTGGATATCCAGCCTGCCCAGCAGATCCCTAGCCCAATTGTTATCAACCAAGAGAAGGTCTTCCTTTCTTTGGACTTATTGTCTTCTAGGGACTGGGTTCTTGAGGGCCAGCTGTAGGAGTAAAGGCTGGGTCTGTACCCTCTCTCAACAGAGTACTCACCTCTTTCAGTAGTGGGCTCATGTTCTCCCTAGTCTTCCTTTCACTACAAATATACTTGAAGAAGCCTCTCTTGTTCTCCTTCGCATCCTTTGCCAGATTCCATTCCAAGAGGGATTTAACCTTTTTGGTTTCAACCCTGCATACTCTGATGACATTCCTATACTCTTCCCAAGCAACCAATAAATTTTTTCCATATTCCATATACTGTCTTCTTCCATCTGAGTTGTTTCAGAAGCTCCCTGTTCATTCCTGCAGACCTCTTACCTCCTTTACCTGATTTTTTACTTGTGGAAGTACACTGATCTTGGGCTTGGTGGACGTAGCACTTGAAGATTACCAGCTTGGGCACCTCAACCTTCTAGAAACCTAGGCCATGAGACTCCTCCTAGCAGGCCTTTGAAGAGGCCAAAGTTAGCTCTCTTTGTAATGATTTGTTCGTTGCAGCAATAAGGATTTGTTCATATTGATCATCACCATCCAGACATTATCTTCCTATTTAGGATTGTCAGCAGAAAAGAAACCTTGGGTAGATATTTGTACACAGAACCTCCGTATTGTGATGCCTTGTAGTAATGTGTAAAGATACTAAAGAGAAGAAAAAGGATGAAGTATTTGGTAAATCAGTTCCATTGGACAGAATAACCCTCGAGTACTGCAGAGAACTCTAGTTTCTGCCAGATAATCCAAAATCAGTTTCTCTGGACTCCTTTCCAACCAACTTAGCTTAAGAAGAAACAAAACCTATTTCAAGATGCCCAGAATGGCTAATAGAATTCCTTTCATTTATCCAAATAGACTGGCACATATATTTTGAAGGCAGTCACTATTCTAGACATAGGACACAAACTTAAATTATGATCTCTTTTAAAATAATTTAATTTGTATTTTTGTCATGGTCTTAAGAAAACCCTGCTGCTATCAATTAACTATCAAGATACCTAGCAAATATATTTTATTGTTGTTGTTGCAGATGTACAGTGTTCTTCCAGCACAGTGGGGTATTCCAGTGTATACTTGATAATCACAAAATGAAGCAGAAATAGTCCTGACATAGATGCCCTTTATTTACCTGCATTTCATACAGCACACCAGGCTTACACGTCAACGGGAGGACTTTTTGTCACTTCAGTGACGTGATTCAACATTCATGGGGACAGCATGGGCCTGACAAACTTTCATCCTCCTCCCGTTTGATTCAGAGCTGCCATTCAAAAGTTCTGCCAATAGCTGCCACAATTTGGTGCTCAGAGGCTGGAGTGTTTCTACAATTATTGAGCTGTTGACCTTTGAGGGAAATAATTCAAATGCTTTTATGGCTCCTGTGGCCAGGTGGCGGGTATATTACCCAAGCATGGCTGGTAGTTTAATAGACAAACTAATTTCAATAGATTTCCGGTAACTGAAAATGCATGAAGAAATTATTCAGCTGTTTACATTTCTCCACAAAATGCAAAAGTTAGACGCTGAGAGTGTTTTTGACCTCTGAAGATGGTTGTCCCTCCTGTAGCCATAACCTTTTCTGAGAAAGAGCTTTTCTGAAGAAAGCTGCAAGCATACAACTGGAGTTGGATCTGACTCACTCCTTGTTATGTCTCACTTGCTGACTAGGGCATGTGTTGTCATTTCCCGTGTTTGCCATGAATTCTGCACCATGAACAGACTGTAGCTCTGCTGTCTTTCTTAAATTGCCTTCATTTTTTTAGCTGCACACACTGCAGAGAATATACCACCGTTATCTGTAGGCCTTTTTTTCTTTCCCGATTAAAGCTCAAACTGTATTTTTAGTGTTTGTGTTCAGTTTTGTCACACTGGCAAAGTGTGCCAACTGCCCCAGTGAGCTGCAACCTCATGGCATGTCCATGTTTGGTCATGCACTCTAAAGTTTTTGGCAATAACACTTTTCACAGCCTAAAGGAGGCTATTCAAATGTCATTTGCACCAGAGAGACACTCGACTTGTGCTTAGTAATTAGAACTCTGGCAAGTTTGTAGAAATGCACAAGGCCTCAGAGAAAGACAAAAGCACAGGGAAACCAGGTTAAATAAATCACCCTTCTTTGGTGTTCTCCCTTGGATTGAGCAAACAAAATCCTATCGAGCTCGACCTACAGTTTCTATCTGTGTTCACCTAAATACCTAAGTACAACCAGTTCAACCTTTGTTGAACTCTGGAGTCTGGTAAGGCTGCAGACTCAGGTCGGTCTGCTGCCCTGAGGCTTTCTGAGCCAACTCCAGACCTGGGGAGGAAGGGATAAGGTGACAGCAGGGGGAAAAATGTCTCCTCCTCCCTCTAACAATGGAAAAACTACAAGCCCAGCATGATCGGTATGTCAGAGTCTCCTGTTTAAGCCTGATTGGGCTGGACTGCACCCTCAGCTGAGGATCTCTCCCCAGGCATGCTGTGTTGTGAAGAGGCTGCCAGCTCTGGAAAGGAAAGCACTAAAGTTCATAGTAACAGCAGCCAGGGAAGCAGTGTTCCTTACAAAACAGAAACCTTTTCTCTCTGTCCCCCAGGAGGTCATGAAGTGGCTACAAGTGCTTGACCTTAATCAGAAAGAAAGAGTCTTTTGGCATCCTCACTGGAAGTAACTACACCTTGAGCGTTAGCAGGTGGTTGGGGATGTCAAAGGACAAGTTCAGGTTTAATGTCAGAGCACACAGTTCCACTTGCAGGCGAGAGACTAATCTCCTCCAGGCTGATGTCTGCCGAGTCAATCCAGTTGCTCTGAACCCTCCCTGCTGTCTGTGAGATCACAATTTCTTGTAAATGTTTTTAGTGATTGGTCTGGCAAAATCCTAAGATTTCCTGTGTCTTTCTCCGATGCTCGGAACACTCAGTTCGTGACCTCTTTGTCAAAAATCATGGAAATTGGAATTTATCGGGAGTAGATGTTTTGTTCAGTGAGTTAAATAAAAACATTAGAATTCACGTTTCATTTATCTGCTATGACCTTTTCCTGGGATGTAGTGCTATGGCTGAATTCCAGAAATGAAATTTCGGAGAGTTTCATGTTTAGATTTGACATTATTTTGATGCCCTTTTGCAGTTGCTCACCTGTACTGCGTCTGTCACCGTAACTAAGATTGCAATGTACTTTTCCTCCTCATTCATTTACAAAAGGCAGGTAGGTCCATTCTTTGTGACTGAATATAACACCAGAGCCAGAAAATTAGCCCTATGCAAAGCCTTAGCAACCCAATTGCACAGGGAGCCAGTTTCCTCGATTTTAGAAACCTTTAATATCGTTGGACTTATTCAAAATCTTCCTTGACATGGGCAAATTGTTTTAAATGGTGCAGTTAACAGTCCACTAAAAAAACCAACTGGTGTGAAATCAACAGGAAAATTTCTATGGGGTGAGGATATCCCTCCCTATTTTTACAATCTCTTGGCTTTTATGTAGTGTATCTGTTATGCAACATTTTGACCAGGGGCCATGTCCACAGTTAATATTCATGCAAGAGGAAGGCTGCCAGCATTAAGTCAGCTGAAGACCTGCTGCAGGGATACCTGGTATCAACAAAGTTACTAGGATGAAACACTGAGCATGGGAGCTTGTGATTCTGTTGACCCTTTCAAAAATGCAATATATAGCATCCCTTAGAAATCATGAGAAGTAATCAGAGGAATGTGTTACAAATCTGATATTTAACTTCAGACCATCATTTGGCTGTTTAGAGCTGGTTTAGAGTGAAGACCCTGGTCTTAGTAGCAGGCTGTGGAAAAACCTTAGAGACTTTTTACTGACTTTTTCAGGGAAATTCTGAAAATGTATTGGCAAATAATTTAGATGCAAATAATTACAAAAAATATATCAGGCCTTTTAGCTGGGCTGGGCTTGTGACACAACAGAAGGGAGTTTTCATCCTCAGCTATTTTTATCGCCTTTTTCCCCCAAAATACTGGCTGAGTTGAAATGGAGCATATACATTTTCTGTTAAGAACTAAATGTGTCTGGAGAAATTGTGTTTTGATGTTGGTTTGCTTCATCTTTTGAAATGACAAGAGCATAGAAATGCTGGTTTTCATCAGCTGAGACTTAGTGCATTAAAATCTTGCTAAGTATAAAACATTCCCTTGAGGTAGGCTGATGAAGAAACAATCTAATATTGTCTGACTTAAGAGTAGTGCAGGACAGTGCATGTTGCCGTTTGTGGGGTACCCATTAAATTTCACCAAAGGGAACTTGTGAATTCAGTGGGAGGCACCTAATGCAAGTGGGAGGAAATTGTGTGAGAGAAGAGCAGGGCTGGCTTCTGTTCCCTCACCAAAGAACCAAGGGACTGCAATGCCTTCTCTTTCCAGGTGCCACAGATACAAAGCACCTTGCGGCGATGACCATAAGGGGCGTAGAATCAGATGCTTGACGTTTCTTGCGGATAGTGACTAAATAGGGAGCTTAGATGCTAAAGGCAAGTGCTGGCGTTGTTGTTGGGCCATGCAGGTACTCACTCACGATGCCTAAATTCCCAGCTTCAGATGTCACCCCCAACCCTTAAGTGCATGAAGAATTTTAAGGCTCTGCATGAGTGCAACCTGTGGTTAGGGAAGAGGCTTCTTACTCAAACAATCCGTGCCATAGTTGTTCATGACAAATGTTGCGCACCTTTCTCTGATCTGTTAAGGCACACAAGGCCGATGGAACTTTGTGCTTGTTTTTTTGGTGCACTCCTCACATTTTTATGTTTCTGAAAAAGCATTCAGACTTTTATCAACCGAACAGTCAAGTGTTAACAGTAATTACAGCACTTGGAGCATAAAGTATTACAATCATTCATTTTAATAACGTTTATTAGGTCATAACAACAACTCTAAACATAAGTACCATTCAGCTCTTTGCAGATATATGAACTTACTAACATCAAATCTTTACCAGAATCACGTATTCTTACAGGTGTCCCAGACACAACATTAACTTTATTAAGCAAAAGTTCATAAATAGTAAAAACGTCCTCTGTTTCACATTGCAGCGCTCCTCAAGCATGTATGTACAAGTCTGGAGTATCCTCTCCAAATCTATGTGTCATAAACTTCCTTTGCTGTTTTAACAACCATAGAGATGATTTTTTTTTTTGCCTGCAGCAAAACCTTTTGTCCTTGAGCAATCTCTACAATTAGTATTGCTCTCAGCAGACATGAAAGTTCATTTTTGAAATGAAAGTGGTGATGAAACACAACATTATCTGCTCACTAAGTTTGCCTACACGCTCTGCCCTCATGATAAATCTTTCAGTTATAACACTGTCTCCCAAGAACAATATATCTCCCGTCTATCAGTTCTTTATCTGCACTACCTCTCTTTGAAGATGTTAAAATGGTTGGCTTGCAGCAACGGAGATATTACACTTAGGGTGGAGTGTGTTTACAGCCAGTTCTTTTCCTTTTTAATATTTACACAGTATTTTCTTAAGGTTGCTACAGTTCATGAATCATGTACGTTGACATACATCTTCTGAAATGTTCACAGTGCAGTATTTTGTGGCCTAACCAAACTTTGTCAATGTCATTAAAAATAAACTTTTTTTTTTTAATATAAAAATAGAATACTTTATGTGTTTACACCAACAAACCCAGTTCTATCCTACACTAAACAAGCTATACAGTAGTATGCACAGAATTCCACAGGAACAGAAATGACATGTGATGCTTGCCCTAAAGCTAACAGTACTCTTCCCTAATGAATTAAAAGTTTTCTCTACTATCTCTTTTCAAAATTGTTCCTCGTGTCGTACTTTAGAAGTAAAAGTAGGTATCATAATTCTCTGGGTTGTGTGATCCAGGGAGAGGCTAGGGGGAGCCTAGCCCTTCTTTTACTCCCTCTCCTCAGCTCTGTAGGGCTGGCAGGAAGAAGTTATCAACGTTCCTGCTACGGCAGTGTCTTTTTAGGTCAGAGCTGGCTGCCAACGCCTCTGCTCTTGACTCACCTCTGGCGGCAGATCCACCCCAGGGTAGGTGGCAGAGCTTCAGCTGTGACTCACACAGGCTGCCAGCCTGCCTGCCTCCTCTTCCTCTCTAGAATAATGCCGCCCGTATTAGTGCTTCCCAGGGATTAGCTTGGCATTTCATATGGGTGCATTAAGGTTTTTATTCTCCGAGAGTGGTTAATTCTTTATTGAGGGAAACGGAGGCTTTGCATTTTTCAGTGAGAGATCTGTCGATACAGGCTGTTTGACTCAAAGAAGTGGCTGAGTGTTGGAATAAGGTTGACACCAGGAATGCTTTAAGCTAGATGATTTCCCCTTCATTTTATGTACCGTCTGACTACACCAGAGGGGTGGCAAGGCTGACATACTTATTTCACTGCACACCATTTTTTGACATTGATCTCTGTTTGGACAGAAATCGACAGTGGGGTTGGTTCTCCTGGCTGCCTGCCTTCTAAGAAACCTTGTTGATGTGGTGCAAAAATCCGAAGTTTGGACTGTGTGTGAGGAAAATCGCATTTTAAACTCTTGTAACTCTCATTGTTTGTCTTAGCCTTTTGTGTGAAAACCATTTCTGCACTGCTCATTATCCTGAAGTACATGCAACAGTAACAGTCCTTCCAGCCGTACTGATTGGTATGCTACTTTCTCCTTCATGGCATTAATGATGAATCGTTGTTCTTGGGTCTGAGCACACATTAATGAGAGCTAGTGGGAACTAGCTCTGCATGGCAGCACACAACATTTCCATTTGGTAAATGGATGCAGTTGTCCAAACACTTGGAAATCACCGTGACAGTTCATAGGATCCCATAGCCTTAAAACATATGGTATCACGTCCTTGTACTAGTGCAACCTGGGCAACAACATAAACATGTGCAACAGTGTTCTCACAAAGACCGGGCAGTAAAAACTAGCGGACAAAATGTTTTGCTTTTTGTTCATACAACTAACAGTGGATTTTCCTCTGTTTCAGACACACTCGTCATGTGTCGACATCCGTGTCTGTGTTGTCTTGTGACGATAAAAGAGAAGGATAGGGAGCAATGCACTTCACGTTGACGTAAGTAGCGTTGACGTGAACGTAGTGCTCCCCAATAAAAGTGGAGAAGATTGTTGATATTTTTGAAACAAGTTCAGAAAATGCCGGCCGCATCTCAGGTTTTGGATGCCAGCACTTCAGCATGACTTCATACCTGCCATTCAAATCAAACAAGTGTTCGATTATGAAATGATGTGAAAAGGAAAAAAAAACCCAAAACTCCTTTCCTCCCGCGGTCTCACTTACTAGAATGAGAATCAACAGCATTTGTAGAAGGCTTTGCAAACTACTTACAGTGGGTCAGGGCAGTATTCAGGTTGTAGCAGCCTTCTTCCTTGTAGTAAGTAAACAGTTATATCAAAAGAATTGACGTCAGGATATGGTGGTGCCCCTCTTGTCATAAGTTCCCATAACAACACACCAAAGGACCACTAAGAAAACAAAGAAATAAATAATAAGTGAGAGGGCTTTACACTTCAGTTTTATAAGATGGCTTGACAGATTTAAGCAGTCAAATGCAGGGATTTTTCCTTTGAAAAGTTATTTTACTGCATTCGGCTTTCTTTTAAGTGGGCCAATAAATGCTGCAGGGACTTGAGGAGCCACTTAAATTAGAGCCAGAAAAACTCAACTAAGTAAATGAAAGAAAATAAAAGCCTATAGGCTTGCTACTTAGCTGGTATAAATTGGCAGACATCTTTTGAGGTTAATGGAGCTCTGCCAATTTACATGAGCTGATGATATGACTAACCCTGTGTAAATACATACTGGAGAGAATATACGTGGTGAAAATTCTGTGCATCACAGGCTAATTTGAATCTGGATTGAAAGGAGAGCTAAAACACAAAGTGATCCAGCCAACTGATGACTTAATCTTATAATTTTTTCTTCATAAATAGCCAGGTAATACTTGAGATTGCTGTAGGCAGTCTGTGAGTATTTATAAAGCAAATAAAGTCTTTTTGAGAACTATTAAATTGTATGAGTCTCAAAGTTAACCTGTTTTGTCAAGCTTTCTTGAGTCCCACCTACAGCAGGGTTCAGCTCCAGCTTGGCTTCTTGGAATGTCCTTAAGTTTCCCTTGGAGTGGGATTAAACTAATTCTTTCCTGAGCAGTAACAGATAATCAGGTCAAACTTGTTGCTTTGTGACTGGGACAAATCCCCTTTCTGGATGTACAGACTCTTAGTCTTATGTGAACTAAAGTTAGACTCAAAGACAACTTTTGGTTTGGAGTTCGTCCATTCATTAAATACCAGAGACACCTCAGGCAATATAAGAGAATTTAATAGGTGATACAAATATGTTTGTACATTACCACATCTGACTTTGTTGTGAACTTCTGAGTTTGTAAACTTTCTAAAGCCATCCATTTCACTGGTAATTTAGCTCCCGTTTTATTGTGCACACTGTAGTATTCTTTATCATAGACATCTCTAGCAAGGCCAAAATCAGCAACCTTGACGGTGAATTTTTCATCCAACCTAGAGAAATGACAAGAAGTATTATCTGCAACTAAGCAGGTGAGATTTACAGTGATGGTAGATTATCATGACTGACTTGCATTTTTGAGATCATGACTTTGGGAGGCAGTACTTTATCTTGGATCTATTAACTAATGTAACAGTGAAACAAAAAGTGCAGCCAAGTATATTTGATACCCATTTAACACAGTGAATGGACTCAGGAAATTACTGATATTGTTTTGATAATGTAATCTGAATTACAGTTCTTTTACAACAATTGCTCTCTATAGAAAGATTTTTGGCTAATAGCCTATACATCCTGATTGAGTGCTACATCATTTCATCCACAGCTGATTCTTCTTCTGTATCCTTTGAAACCTGTCACTTTTCTTTCCACGTCAAGACATCACCTTTCCTATTCCTATTTCCTACTCACTCTCAACTTTGATAAGGAAGGACACATCATTATCTCAGTGACTGCCAGTATACAATAATGTAGTCCTGTAACTAGGCATGTGTTTGGTATCTGTACTGGGAAAGAATTGCATACGAGAAGTTCTTGCCCAGGTGGCCAAAAAGGCCAGTGCCATACTGCCTTGTCTCAGAAATAAGTGTGGCCAGCAGGACCAAGGAAGTGATTGTCCCCCTGTACTCGGTGCTGCTGAGGCTGCATCTCAAATACTGTGTTTGATTTTGGGCCCTTCACTACAAGAAGGACACTGAGATTCTGTAGTGTGTCCAGAGATGGGCAAGGAAGCTGGTGAAGGGTCTGAATACAAGTCTGATGAGAAGTGGCTGAGGAAACTGGAGGTGTTTAGCCTGGAGAAAAGGAGGCTGAAGGAAGACGAGGTCACTCTCTACAACTACCTGAAAGGGGGGTCAGTCTCTTCTCCCACATAAGGAGTAATAGGACAAGAGGAAATGGCCTCAAGTTGTGCCCAGGGGAGGTTTATTGGATATTGGAAAGAACTTGTCCACTGAGAGGGTTGTTAGACACTGGCACAGGCTGCCCAGAGAGGTGGTGAAGCCACCATCCCTGGAGATATTTAAAAGATGTGTAGTTGAGCTGCTGAGAAACATGGTTTAGTGGTGGGCTTGGCAGTGTGAGGTTAGTGGTTGGACTTGATGATCTTCAAGGTCTTTTCCAACCAAAATGATTCTACAATTCTGCTGGGTTTAGAGCACAGCCATACCAGATCTCCCTAGCTTTGCTCCTTGGTGTCTGTCCCGATAAGCAGTATCATTGTCAGCAAACATAGCATGGGTGTTTGCATGTTTAAGCCTGTTCTTCAGTATATGTGCAGACCCAGTCACAGGAAACACCAACTTTTGGGCTTCTTTACAGAATCACACAGTTGCAGAATGGGTGAGTTTGGAAAGGACCTCTGAAGATCCTCTACTTCACCACCATCTCCCCAGCTTAAAGCACATAGTTACTGCAGGTTCACCAGGACCATGACCAGGTGGGTTTTGAATGGCTGCAAGGACAAAGACTCTGCAACCTGTCCGGATAACCTGTGTCAGTGCAGTCATCCTCACAATAACAGCATTTCTTCCAATATTTAAATGCAATTCTCTCTATTTGAATTTCTGCCCATTGCCTCTGTGCCTGTCCCTGAGTACCACTAAGAGGAATCTGGCTTCATCTTCTGTCCTCCACCACATCAGGTATTTGCACATGTGGATAAGATCCTCCTGATCTTACTGTCCAGGGTAAAAAAAAATAAATCAGCCTCTACATGTGGCATTTCCTTGTCTTGAATTCATGAGCTTTGTGTCTGGACAACTCTCTGGTCTGCTGAAGTCCCTCTAAATGGCACACAACCATCTGCTGCATTTACTGCTGCAATAACTAAACCAATGCCAATGAAGGGAGCAGGAGGGGTGAGCAGGGGACAGTTTATGCCACAGCAGTTTCCTGTACGTTTTCCAGGATAGTGGAATGGGGTAGAGAGTCCACGGGACAGGACAATATTTGCATTTGCATGGTTTCCTTTCCAATGGACATTGTGGACAATGGCTATTGTGGCAGGGATTGTGCTGAGTGTTGGATTGCATGTGGCCACTGGGGAACGTGGGTCTTCAACCCTATACCTTCCTCCCACGTGGCAGCAGCTCTCCAGACTCTCCAGAAGTACAAGAGCAGCCATTCAGCTGTCAACGTGAGACCACCTGATAGCTGTTTCCTCCTCACCCAAGGAAGGGATGGTAGGCCAGAGGGAATGTCCTGTTGCCACTATTTGGACTTAGATTAGATGAAATAGGACTTTTATTCAGTAATCCAATTCCTTTCTTTGTAGGAAACCTGAAAATCATGCTGCTTGTGGCTTTCTTCCTCCCTTAAAAAAACAGCAGCTGTAAGAAAACGTATTTTGGTGTTTTTTTTTTTTTTTTTGCAGAGGTTCTTCAGCTGCATGAGTGGCACCCTTTGAGAAGAGAACAAGAAATCTGATGTTACAGGTGAATAACCTTTTTGCAGCCAGAGTTCCAGATTATGACGTACTAAACCCAGACTCTAATGTTTAATCCTGTACCTCATTAATTCACAACATGGATGATGAAGCAGTGTAACAGTATCAGCAACTCTTGTATCGCCTCTTCTCTGAACTGATCTGTGTGCCTACCCAGATACTCATAGGATTCTTTGCATACTCTGATTTTTAAATGTCAATTTGTGTGTGCTGCTGAGCCAAAGTAAGCTCACACTCATGTAACAGAAGATTACTGTCAAGAGGTCTCACTGGTGTTTGTGTTCCTGTTTTTCTCACAAAGTTGCCCTGTGTTCCTCTCCCTCCTGCTAGGTGCGGCAGCAGAGACGTGCTGCTTCTGAAGAGGCTGGGTGGAAACACAGCAAGTTGAGACAACAGCAGTTTAACTTCCCTTAGGAGATGCCTTTTCAACTCTCTAACCAATGATTTTGAAAGGCTACACTTTCACCTCAGCTCTTCTTATTTCCCACACTCAAAAATGCTTATACATAAGAAGCGAGCCCTTAGCAAGTTGAGTAGCTCATCCGTATGCAAGACAAACATCAGTGTAATTATGGAACAATGAAAAGAAAATCCTATTTTGACTAAAAAAACAGAGTCCTGGAAATTTTCACTCGTCTCATTGTCTTACACAGAAGAATGTGATAACGTGGCTGGAATTAGATGTTTGTACTTACATACAGTTTCTTGCTGCCAAGTCTCTATGGACAAACTTTTTGCTTGCAAGGTATTTCATCCCTTTTGCGACTTGAAGGCCAAATCCAATTAAATCTTTTACTGTTGGGTTCTGTAAAATACAAACATTTGTGATTGAAACAATCAATGCAAAAGTCCAAGGCACAGACTGTTTTGTGCTGTCATTCTGGTTTTAACACACCTATCTTCTTAGAATCACAGAATCTACCACTAGTATGATCAAGACAGGTTAGTGCTTGTCCTAAAACTGTTGTCAGTTTAGGTCAAGTTCTTACCCTCAGTGACAAAACACACTTCAAGAAATCAAAAAAAGCTGACAGAGTGGAGTTTGTGGCATAAACAGCATGACCCGGACTGGGAAGTGGAACAGTATGCTGAAACCTTGGCATCACAGCTGATACATTTGTTAACTGTCACATTTGTTAACTGAGGGTAATAGCATGTAACTCAGCAAGAGGTGTTAACTGTGAACTTGATGCTCACCAGCCGGAAATGACCAAGGAAGGAGAAAAAAAGTGCAAGTTATCAGCAGTATGATGCCATGGAAAAGGAAATGAAACCACAGCAGTTACCAGAGGGGGATTTTTCTGCAAAAATTGGTCACTGTGTCTGAAAGGTGGGACCTTACTGAAAGTGTTAAATATCAAAATAAACCTGTCAAATATCAAAACATAAACCTGTAATCCTTTCATCCAACAATATGACTCATTATGCAACGGTAAGGTCCCACAGATTTTTGTGTTGTTAACATTGCTCCATATCACTTTCTTCTGTGGAATAATCTTGTTCAACTGTGGTCATTATTCTACTTATTTCAGGCAGGAGCACAGCATGATCCACAGGTGAGGGCTCTGCTTCTTGCAGAATGAAAGAAACTGAGGAAGCTTAACATGCCCAACAATTTGACAAGATGCCTGTTTCTTAAAAGTTGTCCTGGCTATTGTTGATTGCCATAGAGGCAGGGGTAAAATCCTGTCAGCTCAGAAGTCACTTTATATTGTCCTACCACTGTGAAATGGGGGAAACGCTACAGTATAAAGTGGGCGTACACTACCTGAGGCAAGACCTGTGATCTTATACTTGAGAGAAAGCAGTGAGGCACATTTGAGAAACCTACAATCTTTCACTGGAAACAGGGAAAATCTCTGATAACAAGAGTACTCGTGGTTTGCATAACAATGGCCCTTTTACTTTGTTATGATAAGAATTAGAAATATGGGTAATAATGGGACTGTGACACTAGCTGGACACAAAGATCCCTTACTGAGATGCTGGAAGAGCAGATGGTGGCGACTGGCACAGCTGTGCTGAAGTCAACAGAGATATGCCAGTTTAAACCAGCAGATGGTTGGGCCCCTTGACTTAGATCTCATAAACACATTTGTTTATAAAGAGGCTTATGGATGGGAAATGAGAAATACTTATTGCTGATAATTTCTGGGAAACATTCTAGAGAGGAATTTGTGGGGGAAGGGAAGGAGTGGCAGTGCTGTGGTCAGGCTCTGTGCCAGCCTACGCAAGTGCTAAAGGTGAAGGTGTAGTAGGAGCAGCCAGCCTCAGACGTAACACAATTATCAGAGCTTCTAAGCCCTGGTGCTGGGGCAGGCTGTGGCTAGACTCACAGAACCCTTTGGTAGGCCTCACCACGTACTCACGTGAGTCTCATTTCGAATGAAGTTCCGAAGATCTCCATGTTTCATGTATGGAAGAACGACCAAGGGGGATCCTTCACTGGGCAAACAAATGCCCAGGAGCGACAGAACATTGGGATGAGTGAAATCTTTCATGATTATTCCTTCTTTCAGAAACTGAGCTACTTCTTCCAGATCTGTGATTCCTGAGAAATCCAGTGATAAAATAAGTAAATTAAAGGAAATCCAAACGAACTGCAGTTCATTTCTGTACAGCATGTCATTGCACAACAAAGTGATCATGAGAAGCTATGAACATTCTCCACACCTCCCACCTTCCAGCTAGGTTATTTGCACTGGTTTTCTTACAATGACCAAATACAGTTTGTTGATGATTTTAATTCCATTTCTCCTTTTCTTATTATGAATTATTTGCAATTGAATAACACCACTTGAGTACAGCCTTTCTTTAATAAATGCTGTTGTAGTCTCTTCCTGTTTTTCCAGCAGCTTTGCCCACTCTTTAGTAATTTAACTTCCCAAACCAAATCTTCGGTAGTCAGCAGAATAAAAAAAAACCCAAAACACTGTCTTTCCCTCATTTTCCTGTGTCCTTTTATTTGTAAAGGAAATATTTTGGCATTTAATTTGATGTACAAATATATATATATATATATATATAAATATATATATACACACACACACATACACCAATGCCTTGTGGTAATCTGAAGTTATTGGAATTGCTCCAGAGAAAAATCTGATGCAGCTGCAACTAAGAACCTTTATTTGTGAAAGTATAATTCACTGTAATTAATTAGTTCACCCTGATTGTCTTTCGAATTATGGTGATGTCTCACTATTAAATGTGTAACTCACTATTCAGTGACTTCACAGCACAATGAATTTTCCTGCCATCGTTATCCAGCAATGTCCCATGGTACACACACCCAAAATGTCCTGTGTAAAAAAATGAGCAAGATTAGTTTTAATAAGTAAAATTAACTTTCTGGTATCTTCCACTGAGTAGCAATTATGCTTTAAGAAAGTGATCACACTGTTTCTGTCCAATTCCCAACATGTGTAATGTGTACCTCATAACCAACGTTCATGGAACTGCCATTACATAAAGCCATCACTTCATAAAAGGAAACCTCTGTTTGCAGCATAACTGATATTTCTTGACCTAGCTGGAGAGTATAAATAATGACAAGGCTGGTGCCATAACTGCTTTGTGTTCTTGTAACTAACTGCTCCATGTTCTTGGAATGACTATGCACACAAAAACCATGTCAGCCCCTTCCCACCATACGCTCCTGTGAGATATATGACAAAGGAGGGCACTGGAAGGCACAAGGGAGCAGTTAAGAGCTGACAAGACCATTGGATCAGTGGTTCCTTGTAGTCTGCAAGCCCCTGCTAAGTGGTCCACTGGATTGTACAGCCTTGATGTGTCTTCAGTGGAAAGTTCTATAAGGAGGGTCACTATGGGCTTATAGTTTCTCGGGTCTTCCTATTCCATGGAAAATGTTGAGTGTGGTGTGTTGGCCATGAATGGTTTGGGAGTTGCTGATCAGAGGCTGACCACACCACAAGGCAGCAGCTTGTGGTCTCTGCTATGGCGTAATTCCGAGTGGGAAATGTCACTACAAGATGGCAAGTAAACCTTGCCTTCTTTCTCACAGTATAAGCAGTGAAATAAACTGCCAGGGACACAGAAATCCTTCCTAATCCTGTGCTTTCCTGTCAAGCAAGTGAGGTAGTCTATGGAAACCTACTATGGGAAGTCAGGTTGGCCTGTTGGGGAAACAGAAAACTTTGAGCTCCAGGCACGTGCATTAATTTATCCAAACCAAATTTGGTGCATGTGATGGTGGCTTTCGTTCCCAAATTTACTATCTACTGGACACTTCAAAAATATTAATATTTGCAGTTAGAAAGCAAAATACATTTTTGTCAAGTGTGAATTCTGAAAAGAACAAGATTATTTGATTAATTCTACAAGGTTCCAGTCATAAGTGCTGGTCAGAGCCCAGTTGGCTCTGCTTTTGGCTTGGGGTAAAATTAATACAAAGTTTGTTTTATAAAAGCAACTAAAATCCCATCAGACCACAGATTGTTTGGAGCCTGGGCACAAATCCTAAAGCTTGGATCGGGTGTGTCTAAAATATGCTTGGGTTTGGCTCATTTCTAGTTATGGAGGAGAAAATTAAAAGTGGTTAATTATATCTGTGTCATTCCTGATGTTTTTCAACATTAAAAAAAATGGGGAACTACTTGGACTTTTCTGAAACAAGACAGAAAAGGAAAAGGCCCACCCTTGCTTTGGGGATGATGAAGTGTAGTACATGGAAGGGAAACACAATGACTGTTTGATTTGTGGCTATTTTCCTGCAGAAGAGGCATTAGGAATATCAGTTATAGCCAAATTCTTATCAGTGTTCTGATACCCGACAAGAGACTTCTCATCCACGATCTGCAGAAGTACTGAAAATTCAGTTTCTACTTGGGTAACTAATAGATACTCAATAGTAATGAGCTTAATAAATGCCCCTAGGAGAAATCCTGAACCAGAGATATGAAAGAAGGAGGGAACCTGCTTACAGAGATGTAAAGGAGTAGGACTGATGGGAAAATTTCAGAAAAACAGAGGACTTGCTATATCAGGGACAAAAATAAGGAGAAGTGACTGAGGAGCTACACATTGCTGCAGCTGAGATGAGAGGAATGAGAGGGAATGGAGAGCCTTTAGCACGAGGAAACAAACAGCAAATACCTCAGAGCTGGGGTAACTTGTGAAGGGAGAAGGAGTGTGTGCATTTCACCTGGCCCAGGGGGATTTTTACTGAGTGCACTAGTGACTGCAGGAGCTTTCGATGCCACTTAGCAATCCTGCTCTCAGGCTCCGAGTTTAAGGTGGCAGGTGCCCCCACCTCAGCACCCTCTGCCACGTAGGCCTCTGGGCCTCAGGCTCCTGCAGCATTCCGCGGCAGCCTCACTCCTGCATCGCAGCCTCCTGGATCAGACGCCCTGACTGGGCTTTTCTGTAGCCTGCAAAAGGGTGAGAGTGAGGCAGCTGAGAAGGAACCAGCAAGTGTCTGAGCTCAAAGGAGCCCCATTAATGGGCAGATTCCTTTCTCCCTCTGGTGTCTTCTCCAACTGATCAAATTTCCACCCTTCATCTGTCTTCAAAGGAGAGCCCTGTAGTTCGGCACAAGGGATGAAGTGCTCTAACAGGTAAAAAGCTTGAAACACCTCCAGGTAGACATCTTATTGAGAACGGTTTGTAATGAATGGATGTGCAGCGGTTTGAAAGGTAAGAGTGTCAGTACCCACCTCTTCCTATTACTTCACTGAAGTGCACAATCAAGCTGTCAGCGCCAATCACCACATGCTGCACTTCTTTGACCAGGTCGGGATTTAGGGCACTGATGTCAATGTGGACGTTAGTTTGGAGAAGTGGACTGGCTAAATCTGAGTCTCCGCTGGACAGAATTGGGGAGAGGTCAGAATGAGGATACTGGGCAGGTCTGCATGATCCGTTCTGAGACATGCTTGGAAACTGATCTGCAAGAGGAACAGAAACTGTTATAATCCTTTCAGACTTCTTGGAAAATGAGGAGTTTCACTGCATTGGTAAGCAAAGGTTTGAATTTATCAGTTTGGAAGTGGCTTGGCTTTGCAGAAGTTCAGGTCACAAAGGGAAAATGAAAATATGCATTGCTAATCTGCCAAACTCCAGGAAAAACATGTCACTAGAAACTTATGCTTGTCTCAGCTCTACTTTTCTGAAAGTAAATGGCAAAACTTCCACTTCTCTGAGGGGATGGAATGAAGCCTCGTCTCTCCTTGCCAAGTGTAGGTTATAGCATTTCTAGTAATTGGGAGTAACAAGAGTAAAATGGAAGAATGACAGAGACATGGGAGGAGGAAGTTGTGAACAATTAACAACATGAAACCTTTTATTATTGCCCTGTTCTAATTTGGTAGGGAACTTTACATTTCATGAAGGTTTCCAAACTGCTGGTGACTAGCTATATTTATCCAATGGTAAATATTCAACCAGGGAAATGCCTAGAGGTGATTCATATCCTGTAACTGCTGAAGATAATACAGTTGGTGCTACTCATGAAAATAACATGAGCAAGTTGATTTAAAATAGCAGAAATTAAAATATTTCAGTCATGAAGTATTTACTTGAGAAAATGATATTTGTCAACAGCATGTGGTTCAAGTATTTTTAATTGCTTTTATTTAAAGTACTTTTTTTTCTAGTATTTTTTTTTTCAATAGAATCAAAGAACTAAATTTCTTTGACACTAATTTCAGTCTGGAATGGTTCCAGTGGAGTCAATGAGCAGAATTTTGCTCAGGGTCAGAAAGAAAAAAAAAAAGGAAACAAATTTAACATCAGAAATTATTGGGTATTTTATCACAGCGTAAAAGATGTTGTACAGACAGGCTTTACATATTTATGTATAAAACTTGGGAAATTTCATATACCGCTGTTATCACCCCATGTGCTGAGAAAAACTCAGCGCTGCTCTATCTAGAAGCAAAACCACAAAGTCCTACATTTACAAAGCCACGCTTACGCCACCAAGGACAGCTATCTATTTAATAATCCCAGTAAAATACTCTAGCAATGACTGTAAAATATTTTTTTACAGCAGCTACCTGTAAATCTGCACGTTTCCTAGTTGTTTCTAATGTTTTATTCTTCGATGTAAACATTCCTACAGGAACATTGAGTGAACGTGCTTCCTCCTTGAGTGTGCTCTCCACTGGGCTTTGGTCCCAAGACCACTGCAGATTTACCTGCCACCAAGGGCACCACTCTGCATGGCTTTGTCTTGTGTACCACTTTCTCTTCTAAGCAGGGGCACAGGCTTTCCTTTTCCTTTGGGAATCTTTCAATCAAGAAACTTCCTGTGCAAGCTGGCAATTAAAGAATCGTAAAGGAAGCTGGGAACAGGCCTGGCTCTCAAACAGCTCCAAAATTGGGGATTACAAAGGTGGAATAAGGATGTAAAGTGATTTCTATTGACTTATACAAGGCAGCACATGAAATAGTACAAGGCTACGTCTATACCAAGACTAACAAATATCTGTGATATCGTAATACGGTAACTCCCAATAGTTAAAGACTCCTTAATGGTAATTACAGGAAATCTTTAATGGAAATCACAGAACATGTCTTAAAGGACATGTTCAGCCAAAAATGGTATAATAAGTGCAGGAGAGTGCTCTTCTGGAAAACATCCACTTTAAAAGGGTGCTATAAGGCACAAACATGTATTCAGCATAAGCTCATTCTTCCTTCAAGGCCACAGGCCTGAAAATGAACAGCAGCATGTTTCCTGCGACTGGCATGTCAGCACACATGGGCCTCCACTCAATTTGTCACAGTTTTCACATCCCTTTAGCTTAATTTTTAAACTCAACATTTTTGTTGAGGGTTTTTATTTATGGCATTTTATATATTCCCCCAACTTGAGTACAAGTAAGAGAAGCTCAGTTCAATTAGCAAGCCTCTGTACACATGAAAGTCCCAAACAATGCAGACGTGGACAAATCAGACGAGAAACTGAAATTAAGATATTGATCAGAATAGCTATCACTTGAAGACACATGACAAGTAAAATGTATAAAACAGCATGGATATGGATTCACACCTTCCAGGAAAGTTGATCTGTAGTCTACAGATTCACTTGAAACCATTTCTGTGGTGGGACTCACACTCCTGGCGCTCACCAGCCTGTCCAGGTGAGGAGTGTGCACTCTGCCATCATAGCGCACCAGCTCGCTTCCCAGATCTGAAAGGAGAGGAGAAATAAATATCAGCAAATCCTTGTGTTTACCTTGTGGCAACATTCATTTAGACGTGTATTCAAGTTTAGATGTTCTGTTCCACTGGGAAGAGGGTTGGGGTTGCTGCTGTGGCAGACAAGAGCAGGACCTGAATGTGAGCTACTTGTATAGCAGAAGCTTTGCTGTAACTTGTGTTAAAGCCTCACTCTTGGCAACACTGGAAGAATCAAAAGGGCTTCAAAGGCTCTGGGGCAAGCTTCATTATCTACGATTCTGTGTCAGAACAAGATCTGGTATATACTAGTTCTTTTCTTCCTCCTCTCTTATGTAGTGTGTCAGTTCCCACTTGAAAAAACACTCAGATGTTGGGACCAGTGAGGAGGCACACTCTGACCAAAGTTCCTGATTTGGGTGAAGAGAAGACTGGGACACTGTAGTTGCTTTGTGTCTTGCACAACTTAGGCATGGCCTGGAGGTCTACAAGGCAACTGGATGAAGCTGAAGTACTTGTGATTCCATGCATGTCATTTACTCATTCCTTCTTCCAAAGGCTAATTAGGGAAGAGGGGTTACTAAGTTTTCCTAACAGCTCAGAGTTCCTCTGAAATCCTTCTCCCTTAGACACACTGTGCCCCTTCACCCAGCTCAGGCAAGAGCCAAGGGCTGAAATGCAACTAAACATTGGACTTGATTGTGAAAACTCTGCTGATAGGTCACAACAGGGCATTGCATGGCAGTTAAGCAAAGCATAAAATGATGTAAGTTTTAAAAATATAAGATATAATAACATAAATATTTGATGGAATTGACTAAGATGAACCTTTAATTTGTTTCTTCTTCCTTCTCCAGAGGAAAAACATCAAAAAGATAAAAAGTAAAACTGATGTTGAAACAACTCCAGCAATTAGTCCCGTGAAATTCTGGTCTTGCCGAATCAGCACTTTTCCAATAACTGTCGACAAAACTTCTTGCTTCCACTAAAAAAAGCAAAGCAAAAAACAATAGAGTAATAATTTAAAAAGACAAATAGATTATTAGCACTAAAGTATGAGCTGATATGTCCTATATGTATCAAATCTTGGTTTCGCGACGTTGTACTGCAATAAGACACTGGGAGTGGAGAAATGGTTCTGTTGGTGTATGTGAACACAGACAGCCACATTTATTATTGATTATATGCCTTCAAGAGCTCTGGCTATGTGTGTGCTATGCCACACACGTGGCATGCACCCACACATACACTCTGGATAAATAATTATAACAGGGTCCTTCTGGATAACAGGGTCCTACTGCTATCAGACGTTAACTCAAAGTGCTAAATTCATATTTTTACTCAAATGGTGCATGGAAATGTGTGTGCCTACGGATATACAGGCCAAGATGTATGGTAAAAAAAAAATAACCTAAATGTCTTTAATATGTGTCCTTCTGGCATAAATACCCTGTAACATCAAACTTGCTGTTGACAGTGTGTGTACATTTTAGTTCCCAGGGTCACGTGAACCATCTCTTGCCAGCTTCTAGCTTGTTGACAGTTTGAAGAAACACAACAAAACAAATCCTCTAAAATCAACAACTGAACGAAGAGCAAGCAGCAAACAGACAAAAACTGTTTTAGGTCACACGGCACTAGCTCAGTCAGTTGGAACGCATTTGGCCATCTTTTCTCGTCCTCCCGTGGAATTCATTCCTCTGGGTACTGTAATGATGGATTTGCCCGTCAAAAGAGCAAATTTTCTTCTTCACTGGGCAGAGTGCAATTTCTGAGGTTCCTTGCCAGTAAACATGCAGAAACCTTATTTAACCCCTTTATGTTGTGTTCTTGTCTATGTACAGAACACGTCATCTATATCTGTTTCTTAGAGGTGAAGGAAATATTACGCAGTAGAGCTGACTGAATGTAATGCCAGTCCCAGTTGCATACGTAAAAATATGAACAGGCACAGAATGCAACATGTGTACAAGCATTATATGAAACTAAGCACTCACAGGTCTGTGAAACAGATAACACCAAAAGAAGAGCCCTTATGTTTTAAGGTTATAGTTTGCCTGATACATCCAAGAAATTTAATTTGTGCTTTTCAAAATAAACTAACGTTGAAATAACTTAATGTTTAATGGCATTAATAAAGAAAATTAGTTACTCCTATTTACTTAGATTGCAGTAGCATGTAGGCATACCATCATCAGCCCAGGATCCCACTGAGATTACTGCTATAAAGACACAGAAAAAATAGATGGTCCCTGCTTCAGAGAGCTTACATGCACTTTGATCCTTATCACACTTGGACAACTAGCAAATTCTCTACTGTTTTCAGTGGATCAGAGCCCATGACTTTATTTTAAAGGTAATCCCATTCTGCTGTGATTTTCCTTTTTTTTTTTTTCAATATTTAAAGATACCAAAAGATTTGTGTCTTGTTCAAAACTGTCTGCGATTTAAATTTGCAGTAGCAGTTTGAATCAGTCTAGTGAGACTACCCTTATAACAACAGCAGAACTCAAACATTTGTTCTAAGTGTCAGCACCTTACAAAAAGAAATGAAATTATAGAAAGTAGACGAAAAAATCCTTTCAGAAAGGATCTCATCCTCTTGACTGCAGAAGAATTTTTTGCTTAAAGAAGGGCTTGTGAGCTCCAAAGTAAACCTACTCCATTATAACTTCCCATTCCTCCCCACGTTTCCTCTTCTGTTTGGATTAATAACTATAATTTTATTTCTGTGCTTAGTTAGTGCTACTTTATGCCTAAGGTTCCAGAAAGCCTCTATACAAACAGGTAATAACAACAATCATGATAATTCTTCTTTTTAAATAGATGAGACTATTTGAATTTCCATCGCAAACAAACAGGGACAGAGTTATCTCTGTAAACACAGGCTCAGGCTTAAATGTAAAGTTTATAGGTTCAATAGTGACACTGGAAATGATAATAGAAAGGCATTAATATCTCATGTGCAGTGTAGCTGCCTCACCTCTATATTTAGCTCGCTGTTGGATTTCAGCAGATCGCTGGGAACCGTACACAAAATAGATTCTGACTGCAACAGGAGGTTTTCGCAGCTTTTATTTCCAACTCTCAGCACCTCTCCTTTAACAGCTTCTGAATCAATATAATTTCCCTTGGAAAAAAAAAACCCACAACAATTTCATATTACATAATCATCTCATAAAAGTTAAGGAGAAGTTCTTTCATTACTTTGGAAAATGTATTTAATGGAAAAACAACTGTGAAATAAAAGATGAATGCAAATGTACATTGCCCAGTCAATATACATGTATCAGTTTTTTTTTTTTTTCATGTAAATAGGAGTCTGACAGACAGGCCAGAGCAGGGATGACAAAGTTTATGGATAACATCTGCTGTTGCCAATACTCAAACAGACCATTCACACTTCCAAAAATGTAAATGTCTGAGCGATAAATCCTGTTGGTCCTGTTCAGATTTTTTGCGTAATTTACACAAGAAAGGATACATCCTGTGACCCTGCTGTTTATACAAAACTGGCATTATATTATCCACAATCTCAAAGCATCTCAAACTCTTTCTCAAGTGCTTATGGCAGCAGGAATGAAGCTTTCAAAAAGAACTAACTAATTATAATCAGAAAAATGCACAAATCTGTTAAAATCCGGTTTCACAGACCAAAAGAAGACAGCATGGAAATCACACTCAGAAAACCTGCTTTCATATCCCAGAACTGGATGAAATATTATTCTTTCTGGTATTGTGACAGTAATATCCAAAGGCCAAGTTCAGGGCCTTTTGTGCTCAGGAGTGCATCAGTATTTAAGAAGCTGCCCTATCCAGTCATGATGAAAGAACAGGCATATTCAGTGGGATTAAAAGGGGAGAAGGGAGGATGGGGAGTAACACTAACACAGGCTATTTATGTGGGCTGGGAGTTTTTCTGAGAAGGGAGGAAGGTGTCACAGCTGACACTGTTATGAGGCCTCATGTACTGGAAAGAAAGCAAAAATCCTATTCAGAGGGGCAAAAAAAAATAATCTTACTTTGCAATATGCTTTAGTTCTGCTGCAGAATCAGACTGAACCCTTGGAAAATTTTACTAAACATATAGGAGAGCCATTTCAACATCCTATTTTGACTAGCAAAGCCATGCGTCAGGTAAGTGCTTTTTAATTGCTAGCAAAACTACCTCCCCATTTTGCACTGTTATCTTCTCTCTTCTTGGAACCACGCTGTTTGGCTTAATCAAGTATCCAGTGGGCCAGGAAGCATGGGACTGACTGCTTATTGCTGATTACTATGGACACATGCTGCAGATTGCGAACCACTCACGTTCCAATCTTTCCTTTGAATGATGTGCCTCAAAAGATTTGAATTTGAGTCTACCATCATTACGTTGGAGAGTATGAGTGAGTCTCGTTTTCTTCTACACCAAATGTCAGTTTTTTTCTCCACCAAAGCTGATACTTAACAAAGGAAAAAAAAAATCCCACACTGATATTTCCTAAGGTGATCCTTAGACAGTTACAACAAAGACAGTTGTTTTTACTTGGTACTATTATATTAGCTTTAATATATTATAGTTTCTAATATATTCACTATATTCCCAATATCTTGAGAGTTTCTCTTTTATCACTGATTTTGGTCATCTTGGAACCACAGGATTTGCCTATGATTTTGAGGAAATGAGGAAACTAGCTCCTGTGAGAACTAGGAAACAATATGTCTTATTTCAAAATGGATATTTTTGCTGAGCAAGGACCTTGCACACAAGCTGGAGAAGCTTGTTACAAGGCTGAGTAGCGGTTGCGAATCGATCAACTGCAGCACAGCTTCAGAGAGATGGGAAAAAAATTGGGTGAAGTCTAGAAGCAGTGGGAACACAAACTAAGGCTTGGAAATGTTCAGATTGGTGTCAGATGAATTTTCGAGTTTTCAAAGCAAAGTGAGTTGATTTGGGAAGAACAAAGAATTGCTGCACCTGCAGAGCCTCCACTTCAGCTTGCTCAGAAATTCCAGGGTATCCACATTGCCATTGAAAGAAACGTAATTTCCCATGCCATGTGCATGAAGATTGAAAATACAGTGACTTATAAATAGACAAGAAGAGTTCTTTAACATTGTCCCTTAAAAAATGTGTTGCGCTGCCTTAGGAATAGAGTAGGTAATTTAGTAAGTCTTGTTGGACAGATGTGCCAGTGGACAGCCAAGATCTCAGATGTAACATGTAACACTAAATGACAATTTTGCTACTTATTTCTGTAGTGGAAGGTTTATATTTCTAAATACGTTTTAGTTAGTTACCTAGTGGCCCATTCCTAGGTCTGCTCTGAAAGTATGCAGAGCACTTGCACCATAAGCACAACTCTAGACTAGGCCAGATTTCTGTGCAGACTGAGGTAAGACACTGTTGCTTGCTTTCTTTGTGTTTATTTCTTTCACAACTAGGACATGCTGGGCTGTCAGCAGGCCGGCTTACAGGTCTGGGTCAGTGGCTCCCATGGGATGCAGCAAGGAGACTCAATCCTCTTCAGCAGGCTCAGGTCTTCAGCTGTCCCAACAGCAGAACACCAGAATTTCTCCTGCTCTGAGCTTCCTGTGCTGGCATGATACAAGAGCACTTCTGAAGTGATGTCTTCATGGTGTTCAAGCAGAGCAGTGCCTCCATGACCCCTCTGACTGGGCCACAGTGGGCATTGAGAGACTTCAAATAACCACATACTTGGCAGAGGAAGACAGTGATGATGTGGGACCTTGAGAGGCTCAGAGGCTCAGCAGTGTGGAAGACAAAAAAGGCTGGCACTGAGGACAAGAAAGGCTGGCATTCATGGCACACAGTGCCCTGACTGTATTTTAGACTGAAGACTTAACGTTTTCTTGTGTGTAACATTTTCTTACAAAAACATCTTACGGTCATCAAGGAAACCAAACAGAACTTTTCAATTGGTACCCACTGTCATTTGATGAACGCCAAATATGTCACACTAGATTAGTTTGATTGAAAAACTTGTGATAAAAGCTCCCTCCATCCCTCTGAAACTAATTAAGAAAAAGATAAAAGAACTTTGGTTTGGTAGAACAGACTGTTCACTGAAGCAAGCTGCCATTTAATTTCATGCTGAGCTTGCTTAATTACCGCACAAAATATGACCATGAGGCATGTAAACTTGTATGTGTGTATTTTTGAATGTGGGTATGGGGCGAGGGAAAAGTGGCCAATATGGCTTGTAATGATCTTTTGGCTCCTGACTATAATTTCCACAAGTCGTCCCACTGTTTGGATAGAAGCATCCCACTATAACTAATTCTATTTAGAGGAAGATGTTAAATTGGTGCTCATTCATGCCTTGCTCTAGGAGACCAGCTTTCGATAATGTTACACTCCATCTGGTTGCCAGGAAATAACCAGGGCGTTAGACTTAGGTGGACATCTGCCTTAGGTGCCATGACTACAGGTGACATCAACAGAACAAAACTGTGACTCTGCTCAGTTGTCAGTGGGATGGTCCTCGGCCAGCCTTTCTCACCTGAGTGGCTTCTTCCCAGCAATAAATAGCACCAGAGACCTTTCCTTTAGGGAGAATAAAAGGTTCAAGGGTAAAGAAAGAAGGGAGTTTAAAAAATGGCTAATTTTTGACCCTCAGTCCGTGGGAAGACTACGGAGCAAGTCCTCACAGAAACACTTCCAAGGCAGTGGAAGGGCAAGAACACAACTGGGACCAGCCAGCACAGGTCTCCCAAGGCCAGGCTTTGCCTGGGTAGCCTGAGTGCCTTCTGTGATGAGATGATGGGCTCTGTAGAGCAAGGGACAGCACTGTACAGTGTTTACCTCGATTTTAGCAATGTTTGCAGCACAATCCCTCCTAGCAATGAAACCAAATTGGGAGAATATGGACTGGAAGGATGGACTGGATGGAGTGAAAAACTGACTGGCTGTCGGCTGAAATCTTGGAAGACTAACAAGCAACATTTGTCAATGGCGAGGATACTGGAACCAATACTGCTTAAAACCTTCACTGACAACCTGCACAAAGGGACAGGATGCACTGTCCTTGCGCTTTCAGATGACATCAGATTTAGGAAGAAGAGTGATATACTGGAGCACGGGGTGAAATGAGGCAGCAGTGTGCCATCGTAGTGATGAAGGCTCAGCACGTACTTTAGTAGCAGCAAAGCCAGTAGATCATAGATGATTGCTCTCCTCTACTCAGCACCTGTGAGGCCACAGCTGGACAAATGTGTCAAGATATGAAACCCACAGAACAAGAGAGCCACTGACAAACTGGATGAAGTACAGCAGAGAGCCACTGAGTTGGGAAGGGAGCTGAAGCACAGGATGCACAATGCAAGGCTACTGGGGCTCGGTTTTTTGAAGCTATAAAATCTCCATTCTTGGAGATTTTCAAAACTCATCTAGACAAGGCCACAGGCAACCTGACCTAATTTTTAACTGTTTTGAGCAAGGGGGTTAGACGACAAAGACCTCCAGAGGTTCTTTCCAGTCTAAGTTATTCTATGATGTTCATGTTAGTCTTCTTTCCGACTGGTTGATATGCATGACCTGGAAAATACTGGAAAACGCTGCTGTCACTACACAGAGGCACTGAGCCATGCAGCAGCTTTACATTCCCAGCGCTCTGTTGACCCCCACACCAGAACTCTTTCTAGCCTTTCTCCACAGCTGAACAAGAGAATTACTCTGCATTGAGGACGGGATAATTGTATGGCCAGGAGTTTGCAGTCGAAAAACAAAACAAAACTCCCCAAATTGATTGATTATTCTTTAGAATTTGCCCAAAAGACTTTGTGGAGACAGATCAATATTCAGCAAATTTGACTGGAACTCAGTATAGCTGACAGAAGCTCTGAAGCAACCTCCTCTGATTTCTTGCAGCTTAGAAACTGACCCATTGGACCATCATGGAGCCAAATACCTCAGGGTTTCAAGATTTCATGACTGTTACAGGGAAAAAGAGTTTTGGCATAAGCAGAGCTGTGGAGGAGCTACACAAAGAGATGACCCAACATTAAAACCAAATCTCCTCTGTAAAGTATTTTTTAGAGATTATATTCTATATACATTTTAGATATTCTATATCAATTACATAAATAGAAGAAAAATTTTTGAGAAACATTCATAGTAAAATAGAAATACCTGTATTTACACTGTATTTTAGTGTTTGATACACTAACTCAGAAAAGCAGGACATTTCAAATCGGACTCTCACAAAATAGATTTAACTTTCACCACAGCACTGAAGCAGAGAGCAGCCTGTGCCTGTGAGGGCCCTGAATTCCTAAGAGATGTTTCTGAGTGCCACATAGGTTATTCTCAATGCTCTTTCAAGAGGCACTCAGCGTCGGCTTTGCGTTCTTCATGGATCTGTAAATATTTAGGCTACAGGAGTGACTGATCCTCAAGAGTGACTCTGTGCACAGGCCAGAGTTTCACTCAGCTCTAGAGCATCACAGCTGCCAGGCCACTTTCTAAAGATAATGCCACATCTTTCATGAGGAAGGGCTCAAAATCCTGTGACAGAAAGAGCTGAGACTGGAGTGCTGACTACACTTCAGGTTCTGGGCTGCTGACCATCTCTAATCCTGCAGTGGTGAGGCAGCTCATCACAACCAGAAGCTGATGTAGCATGGCTCTCCCATGAGGGTGAGAAAAGTCCCTCTTCCACCCCACCTGATGCCAGCAACCACCCTTGTATATATCTTTCTTCCGAGCTCTGCATCTTTTCAGTTATGACAGCTGGGAGCTTGGGTGAGCACAGAACTGAACATGCCCTCTGCCCTCGCTTCCTTGGGGCTTTTTTAATTTCATCCTCTCTATTCCATGCTAACGCTGCTGATGGGTGCCTGCAAATAATCAAAAATCTTAGTTCAACATTTCTTACCTTAATTTCCAGAACATTTTGGTTGCCTCTTGAGATGAACACTGGCTTTTCAAAATGCCTAAATACAGGATTATTTACATAGTCAAAGTCAAAGTACAAGGAGCTGACGCCATCAAAAATAAAGGACACTTTGGTTACAAAGGGTGGTTGGAGATTGAGGCCTTTCAGTGAAGGAGTTGTACAGCATATAATCTCTGAGCTAGAGCGGTGGCTACACGCCTATAATAAGAAAAGAAAGAGGTAATTACAGTAAGTACGTGCATAGGAAGTCACTGATGAACATAACTGTTCTTTAACAATACACATATATTGAAAAAATAAACACCAGGGGTCTTGTTCTTCTTTAACCAAAGCAAAATCCCGATCAGTGCTACACAGCGTTTATTTAGAGCTGGGAGAAAAGTATAAAAACTTCATGTCAATGGTGTTTGCACTCTTGTTGAGGAAATGTTCAAGTAAACAAGCTTCCTGGCCTGATTGTTCACAGCACTTTTAAAGTAAATATTTTGCAGATAATTAATGGAAAATTATTTCCAAAGCCAAGGACCATCAACAGGCTAGCCTGATGTACTGAGCAGCCACAATTCAGCTTACCCAGCCTATGTCAGAGGGACTACCATATGGATTTCTCTTCATTTTTTACTACTAAAGCAATAGCAAGGGACCAGAGGAGAAGGTAAAAGCAAGGCCAGTGAATTCTGAAATAGCAGAAAGCAGAGATAAAGCACTGTTTACCCACAGTGTAAGTCCCTATGTTTCCAGACAGGCACTACGGACTCTGTGAGAAAGCATTTTAAAGCCAAAGCCACTGTGGGATTCTGGGCCACGAAAGCTCAGCAAAGCACATCTTCTTTCTAAACACGTGTGTGTAAGGCCTCAGATGTGTGACACTCATTGCCTAGGTACTCAGAGGCCATATGAGTTCCTCCTGGGAGTGCTGACTGTGGGATGTGCCTCATGTGGTATCTCAGACCAGTGGGGATGAGACATTTGCTCTCACTGCAGTGCAGGAGGTGCCTGAGAAGAGGCACGAGGCCACGTTGTCCCTCACTCTGCTGTTACTCCTCAGGAGGGCCTGCTCTGGAGGTACTTCCTGGGGAAAGCTGCTGGTGCACCACACGCTCCAAGAGACGTGCTGGAACATACTTTGTGCAGTGAAGGTGCAAGCTGGTGTGAAACATCTGGCCAGGGTGCCTCCCTCTATCCCACACTGCCTTGACACAGGACTCGTGAGAGAAATGATGGGGACTCAGGGTCTTCCTAAAAGGATTGCTGAGTTGTAAGCATGAACAGAGGAGATTTGTAGGCAGCCTGATCTGAAGCGGAGTTTGGGAACTTTGCAAGGATAACACGAAGCCTTGCTGATGGGATTAATCCAACCTGAACCTGGACATCTGCATTGGAATTAGTTGTCTGAATTGCCTTTAGAGTCAACAGAGGGAAACAGGCTCACCTAGAGTGGTATTCATCTGATCCATTTTAGACAACAGGTTTATTAGATTAACAGTGCTCCAGAAGAGCTAGTTTCTTTCTCTTGACTGTCAAGGTTTCTGTATGACTGATTATAATGTCAAGAGCACCTCTACAATTATTGATGAGACAGGGTGGGTGCTGGGCAGCATCATGCCAAGTCGCAGAGTGGCTTGTTTGTGACTGTATCGTATAATCCCTTCTCTGTGCCTCCCTTTCATGCTGCCTACAGTGGATATGGCTGAAGGACTTCTGGCACAGAGTTGCTTCAGCTCCACTAAAGTATTTCTCTTCCAACTGTACAGAACTTCTGTAGGTACTTCCCTGTACAATGAGCCCTGACAGCAGAAGTTTGGCCTTTAAAAAAAAAATATAAATAGAGTGGCTAACATGTGCCCTGGTAAGAATGGGGCTTGGCTCCTAGGCATCATAAATCTTAGATTTGTTCTGCAAGAAATTTCCCTGGAAAACCAACAGTGCTGTTGGATACCTTTGCTCATATTGAGAAAACCAAAAACTAAATATTTTTCTGGTTTATTTTTCAAATTAAATTGGTTCTCATTATAAAATACTGCCTGAAGGAGCTGTGAAATTAGTTTACATTTGTCTCTAATATGCTAAATTAATGCAATGTAATTTTGCTGTTTCAAATCAGTGACATAACTGTTCAAGCTACATCAGTTATAAACTCACATTAGTTTGAAAAGTGGGATTAAATTAGCTATCTACAAATCAGCACTTTTTCTTATCACCACAGCAATTCATGATTCTGTGCATAATATATGAAATCTTGTATCTGCCAAGGGAAACATTTTCAAGGCTGTAAACCTAAGCTCTAGTTTTAGAGCTCTGCTCCATGTCTGTGAGTTACATGGGTTACACGTGTGTGAGCTGTCAGTTCGGCACTCAGTTACGTGACCTGGTGCAGCTCTCGGTGATGTCAATGAGACTTGCTCCCATGTAATTAACGGCCCATTTAGATTCCTAGCATAAATTCAGAAGTATCTGTGCATCTCTTGTGACAACAAGGTAATCTGTGGGGCATAAGAAAAGGCAGAAATCAGCTCAATTTTCTTACAGTATTAGACTGTTCTTCCTCTTTTGACTACCTTGTTATACACCATTGACCATATTTCAGGCTTTGCTACATCACAGGGATCTAGAAATTCATTTGAATCAGTATGATAATAATAAGATGCCTCATTAGTATAATGGGCGATCAAGCCATACTTCTCCATGATATATGAATATTTGTAAAGATATCTATCATATTGTGTCGAGTCTAAAAAGAGATTACTAAAATATATATAATTATAAACCCAAATATGTCCCAGGTAATCATTATATTTTTGATTAATGTAAATTCATTAGACTTTTTATCTACTGCAGAGTAGTAATGCCCCTTAAATGAATAGCAGTGGTATTCATAACTTTGTTTGTGGCTATCTATTAGAATCAGATACTTTACTTTATCAGGCCAGTCTCTGAAGAGGAAGCTTTCAGAAAATGATAAAAATCTAATAATACTCTTTGGAGGGGATGCAATGTGACTGATTGGTAAGGTCAAGAAAAATCTTATTTGCAATGCCCTTATTGGTGCATGATTTGACATGACATTTTTACCTTGAAATTGGTTTTAGCAATTGAAGAATATGATGGTTTAGTTTTCAAGAAATATTGGATTGAGGATCTATAAGAAAAAAAACCTAATTCAATCTATTGCCTTCTCAGTTAAGATACTGCCTATCACCCAGCACCTTTAAATTTTATTTAATTAGGCTTTAAAGTACATTCACTTTAAAAGCTAAGCCTACATTCTTATTGTGATTACAATCTACATCTGAAGACAGTAAGGAAGAAAAGATGTAAAAATTATGGAGCATTTCACAAGCATAAGTAAATACTATACCCCAAAGGGAATAATAATCCATTGCACAATGCACATGACTCATCACTTAAAGGTATATATTCTTGTTTCATTTGTAAAATATGACCCTTGAGGCAGTTACTTCAAACCTGATCTACAGAATCTGAACTTAAGTGCCCAATGCAATGTTTTTTTTGCATCTGATAGAACAACAGAAAAAGTATGAGGGAGGATCTCTGAGCTCCAGAGGTCTCCCAGCAGTTGACCCAGATAAGAGAGGGGCAGCTAGATGTGTATCACAGGATCTGTAGCAGTCAGAAGGGAGAAAAAGGGCAATTTGTCCTTTCATAAAAAGTAAACTTTCAGAGTTACAGTGAGAAATGAAAGATGAATGAGGTAAAGACAGACTGGGAGACTCTCCAGTGGCTTTTGACAAAGGATGATTTCTCCATGGAGAGATGAGAATTCAGGTCCAACTTGAGGAAAGCCAATTCAGAAACTTTCTCTGCAGGTGAGAAACTGAACAGTGACACTCAAGCAAGGTGTCTTGAAGATCATTCAGAGAATGCATTGGCTTTTGCTGCCATTGCAAGTAGTGCAACAAACTGCCCTAATGGATTGGTAGTATTTTTGTTCTAGTAGTCTTTTTTGTGAGAGAAACTCTTCGCTGGGCATCTGCAGCAGCTTTATTCCACAGGGTCAACAAAGACACAGGATCCAACCTCGAGTGTCTTCAGATCGGTAGTCAGGAATAGCTTCCATAATCACACACTCACTACCCACAGTTCCCAGGGGATTTCTTCTATCACTATTTAATAAATCTAAGGTAGACACTCACAAGTGAATTCTAGGCATTTTGAGGATTATTATGAATATGAATTGTTCACAGACTTGTAAACACTGAAGGAACTTCAGAGTATTTTAAAATTCTCCTGTAATACAGCAGGAAATGGCATCTAGCAGTGAGCAATTAAGAAGTGATAAAGATCATTCAAGAGACCACTTACTGAAGAAATAATTAAAAGTCTGTAGAAAGAGATGATCTTGCATAGCTACAGGGTCACTTGTTGAAGGTCATGCATTAAAAAGTGTTTCTCCCTAGTTTTTCAACTTTGCCTACCTTGGGACATATATATGGGATATAAATCCAAAGTAATTAATGGAAGGAATATGAAAAATGCCACAGCAAGGGATCCCTGAATGACCACTTGCTCATTACTGGGAACCAATGCAAAGTGCAGGCTTTCAAAGAGAAAATATTGTCTTCAAGCGCTTCAGAAGCAGAAGAATCATCTGGCACAACTTACAGCAGAGGTTAGAAGACAGTTTGCAAATAGGCTGCTGATCAAACATCGTTCCAAACCGCGCAAAGCTTTTTACGGGCACAATGCAGAGTGAAAGGAAGGAATGAGCTGCTTCCCTCTTTGTGCACCTCACACAGAAACTAGACGTGTGAGTAGGAGTGAGAAGGTTTGTACATCCTTATGCATTGTCTAGAGCTGCCAGGAATTTACGCAGCACTGCCTAAATGCCTATGTTTTGTTGCTAACAAATAACAAATGGTCAAGAAAACTCACGAAATAGAAATTAAAAAGCAACACGTTGCAAGTGTTGAAACATATGGTTCAATAAGCCTAGAACATTTTTTTCACTTGTTGACATACCAAACCTAAAGAAGGCAAAATGTATTATTTTGACAGTGTTAACACAGAATGTAATATAAACACAACTAGTGTGGATATAGTATTGAATAATCTTATGGAAATGTAAATAAATATAAAATGAAAGTACTAAAGTTGAAGCAAGGAATTTTTCCCTTATAGAAGAAAAAGTTTCAGAAATACTTAACTTCCAAAATGAAAGTTGAAAAGCTCAATTCAATAGTTTCTTATATAGGGGGCTGGCATATTGCCCCTAAAACCTTTTAGTCTCAGTGAAAGCACATTTCTTATGAGGAGTTGTTACAGAAAAACTCTTTTGCCAGTTGTACCTCTCATTGAGACAGAAAGAAACAGGCAGAGAAAACCGAACACCCCAGGGCACATCAGCTATTTCTGCTCCCTGAGGCTGTGGGATGCAGAACACCTCCAACAGCTCCGGCTGCTTACAGTAGTGACCCTCCACTCACGCTGGGGTGCTAGGCCTCAATTAAGACTGAAGGAGTGAATTAAGGGTGTGGGGACAGAGAGCTGACAGGAAAAGGTGAGATCTCTTTCAAATTGTGTACCATCAGTTTTAGGCAAATGGTAGAGAGTCTGAGAGATTGCAGAAAAAATGAGCAGAGCTCTAGGAAACAACACGTATCAGGAGAATTTGGAGCAGTTTGGTTTGTTTTAACTGGAAAAGAGAAAGGCTGAACCACAATGTAGTGCAAATATGTAAAATTAGCCAGAGAGGCTGGCAATCTGTGTCCACCGAGGGTTAAAAAAGAAGATAGCTAATTAGCAGCTAGGATTTGGGTTAATTATTAGAAAGAAGTCTTTCCAAACCACTAGGTAAGCAGGTAGAGCAGCTCTCTCCAAAGCTTGTTTACGCAAGGTTGTGAAATTTCTTTCACAAGGAGCTTTAATAACAGCCTAGACAAATATCCATCAGGCAGTGGTCTTTGCTCTGGCCACAGGGACATGGGCCAGGCCAGGTCTTTGTGGTCCCTCCCAGCTGCACTTTCCTTTGATGCTTTGGGATGTGTTTCAGGGCGGGCTTTGGTTTTCCCAAGAGCCAGAGTTTCTGAATGCTGACAAAAGCAGCTTCTTGCAGGAGGCTGATGAGAGAAAACTGAAAAGGGCTCAAATAACCATCAGAAAAAATGACTCAGTTAGGTCTTCTCTTCCTAGTTAACAAAGCTAAAAGATATATAACCTCAGCTAGAGGGTTTCTTGATCATTTTGGTTTGTATTGTACTGTTTGTCTGTGTTTGGTCTATTCAGAACTACAACCTGTTTTGTCCTTTAGAAATGGGATAGATGGTCATTGCAGTGCTCTGGATTCCTGCTGGAAATAGTTCCTAATCATTGCTTATTTTTGTAATGACTGGATAAAAGCATTTTTTTCACAATATTGCTCATGCATATGGCCCAGAATCTCCAGTGCAGGATGGGGCAGGCTGCAGCCATAGGCATCCTCCGCCAGTAACTTTGTTTTGCCAGTTAGAAATCTTCCTCTTTTCCCTAAGAACTAATATCCTTCCTTGAGAAATACAAGAACATCTCAACGTAGGAAAAGAAAAAGGATAAAGGAGATAATTCTGACTATCTGTGCCCACATCTTTCTTCAATAGTGGGTTAAGTGGCAGGATGGCAGCAAATTCCTGCTCAAACAAGAGGTTGCTCCCCAGTATTTGGAGTAAACTCTCTAGTGTCCATTGCCTGGAGTTCCCAGTCACTTACGGAGAGAGGATTTAGTTCTTTAAAACTTCAGATCCTTTAAAATCTGTTCAAATTCTGAGGAAGTCCCAAATATTTGACAAGCAATGTATGCAGAACCAGGGCCCAAAGAGAAGCAATATTGCATATACTCACAGGGGAAGAGTGAAAGCAAGTGCTCGATCTTACTTCTAAAGAAAGACCTCTTGAATCCACACAAAGGAAATGCTAAAGAGCTGATTTCAGCAATGATCTTTTCTTTGTAAATCTTTCATACTTAGAAATCATCATGTCCATGCGACTCAAAACCTAAAAATCTTGAGTTTGGTTGATTTCACCAATATATTTTGCTCATGGTAAGGTGTCTTTTTGGTAACATTGAACACTGTGTTACATTGCAGAGGAACTGATTTTCATCTTAAAATCTGAACCTGTTAAATTACAAGCCACATTTACATTCAGATGAAATTCAGGTCCTGACACTTATAGCATTATACAAATTAGGATCATGAAGAATATTATGACCTTGAAGCTATAAGAGACTGTAAATTTGCAGACATCATGTTTAAAATGCTTTGAGCAAACCTCAGTCTAATACTTAGAATTCAATACAGGAAACAGTGTATGATGATCATTAGAAATAAGCTGAGAACATGAGCAGTAGCATAGCATGTCATAAAGAGTATAGGTCAATTTAGCTCCAGTTAGGCTAAACAGACATTACAGGACATAAAAAATGTTGTAGGTGCATTACAAATGTGTAGGCAAAAAAGAAACAGTTCCCGTACAGCTAGCCAGTTCCCATTTGTTAGTGTAATCTTTGCCTTAGAAAAGTTAAAGTAGATGTCATGGTCATATCTGAACACCTTATTTAGATTAGACACTATATTATCAACTCAGGCAACAAAAGAAGGCACAGATCTCTCACCGATCCTCTGTTCAGGCAGAGGTACCCAACTGCAAAATACCAAACCTCTCTTAAGACTTAGTTGCTAAACTTTGATAAATCAGGAAAGATTTGTCCCAATAGGCAATGTGACAACCAGAAATCCTTCAAAATAACTTACTTTTGATTATATATATATATTTTATTTTATATATATATATATTTTACTTTTCTTTGATGATTGTTCCATTTTCCTTTATATCTATGGCAACTGTGTGAATGTTTCTTACCTATCACAGTCGTACTTGAACTTGTCATGTAATCTGACACACCTGTATTGCAGTATTCTGTGTTTAGTCACTCAGTTTGCATTGTTAAATTGTAATATAAAAATCCTGTTATCAGATACTGTAAAAGACATATTTATTTGGAAGAAGTTCCTTGGCAACTGTTGTTCTACCCCCAGCTTAACTTCAAATTTGTTGCTGAGTTTTGCCTATGCAGTGAAAACAATCTGTGCAGAAAACGCCAAGATTTTGGTGGAAGCCCCAAAGTTTCAAGGCAAAAAATCTAAGTATTTTGACTGCAAATTCTGTGTTATTCACCACATATAGATGACAAGGTAAGAGATTGCCTTCTCCAGGACTGACTCACCACAGAGAAGTTCATTTCCAGTTTAGGTACAGTAATCACCATCTGAGGAAAGCACACGGAGTTCAAGTTGATTCCCTGAGCTGTGATAGTACTTCCACCACTAGGAAAAAAATTTTTCAAAAGAAAAAGAAAGATGAGTAGGATAATGACACATCTGATATGATAATCTTAATTACAAATTATATTTCGTAGTAAAAGACAACATAAACCCAGAATTGGAGATATATGAGGTGAATGCAAATATGTAGCTCTGAGCAGTGAGACTATTTTCCTGGGAAACAAGTTTTACACTTGCTGTAACAACTAATCAAATACAAGAAAAGAACAATAATTTTAAAAATTGTGGTATGCCAGGATATAAAACAAATGTGTACATTTTAAAGGAAGGTGTATACTTGTACTTAGCATTCGCTAACTTACTTATTACTTTCAGTGGTGATGAAAAAGGTGTCTTTTTTTACTGCTGACATTTTTTTGGCAAAGGCAAATGGCTTGGATTAGAGCTACTGAGACTATAAATATGCCACTTAAAAACACACGAATCCTACCAAACATATATATTCATCATATTTATGTAGTGCTGGATTTAGATTGTTTTAAAATCCATTTGGTCTCCTGAGTGCTGCTGACTTGTCACATTAAATGATTTTCCTCACTATTCAGTGTAATGCCCAGACATAGTATAGGAGACACGCTTGGCTGTACATTTAGGTATCTCAGCAGGACATCACAGGTATGTTCAGCAGCAGCTGTGAGCTAAAGCACATAAAGAAACGAGGCACCCTTCCCCCTTCTCCACCTCTGAAAGGAAATGATCTGTCCTCTGCAACTGCACCATAATAGAAGCAATTGGCATGGCAGATCGAGATAAAAATGCAATTTCTTTTGATAGATTGTTGTGCAGCATAGCCATTCTTCTCCCATTCATTACTCTTCTTATTTCTGCATGAAACTTCTGCTCACCTAAGAAAAGATTTGGCCGGATGAATTTTTAAAACAACGGGGTCTTCTCTGTATGTGAAATGACTGCTTGCGTCTCGTGTGGCATCGTCAATCTTCACCCTCACACGGTACTCCTGGGGGATCTGCTGCGCCGGTGTGTAGCACTCCATAGTGCTCACGGAGAGGCTGGAAGGACAGAATAAGGCTTGCTTGTCAGTGTTAGAAAACATGCACTTGGTTTTAAAACACTGTCCTCTAGGGAGCCCCAACCCCACCAAAGTATCCACTTGTGCAAAACCATTATTGATGCCCACACTGGATGATCATATTGCAACAAATAAGCATGGAGTGTGGCAGAAACAGCAACACCACTGCTTAGGCTCAAGATTCATCTTTATCTGATTGACTTGCACCTTGCCTGCTGGAAGGTGTTTTCCCAGTGCTATCAACAGCCACGCTGGCCCCTGCGCTCCACAAAGACAACTTCCAGCCAGGAAAGTGATAGCACACTCCAAGTTTAGGGACAATGACTTGTTCTGCTGTAACCAAGGGATAATGTCTTTTTCTTTCCTATCCAAAGGATTTATCCTGTGTTTAAAACCTCAAGAAAAGGGGGGTGATGCACCAGCATTTCAGAGATGTCCTTCCCTGGAGGAACCTGCTGACTCCAGGTGCTGCTGAGGGGCATGCAAGAAGGGCACAGAGAAGACAGGAGAAGGTGAAAATTCAGGAAGAGCTGGCTGAATTCAGCACAAGAGCAGATTATCTGGGATATTCACCTTTCCCTTGCTCTTTCATATTTGGCCCTGGAAGTTCTCCTCCTACACTGAACTCAGTGGATGTTAAGGCAGCAGATGGGTGAAAGATCTTGAAGCTTGAGGCACATGAAGTGTGGCCATAGGGATCAGGGCACATCTGAGGCAAGGGTAATAAATGACTGGAGAAGCAAATGGGATGCTGCCAGATGGTTTCAGGAATTCGGTCCCAGTCACATCCAGGACCTTTGCATGTGATGCCATTCTCAAAGGTTTGTCTCCAAATTAGACAAAATGGGCATTTGCTGACACTTATTTATTTGCTGACACTTATTATTTGCTGACACCGAGAAACTGGCTAAGAGCTGTGTAGAAGTCTCTAACAATTTGATTGGTGAGAAGGAGGGGTTCTGGGGATGCTTACTGCATAAGCCTCAACTACAGTTCAGTATCTAGAGGTCCACTTGACCAAAGCAGGGATCTGCCTCTGAGCTGGCTGTCATCTCACCCCCCTGCAAGGAGATGTCTCTCAAATGGATTAGAACAATCATTCCCAAAAAGTTTATTTATTTGTCCATTAGTTGGCCAGCTGAGGTGATGACATCGATAAATGCCACTGTAAACTATTAAGCAGCCACTGAACAGATGTGCTGAAGATCTTGGTAGTGATTAAATATCAGACTTGAATACCTAAATCCCTGTCTTGACTTAGTCAGACTTAGATCATTTGACCAAGAGCGTACAATAAATCATTTAACACCAAGGAAAAAAAATTAGCTGTCCTGACTTTGATGTTAACTAATAGATTATTGCTTCCCCACATTCTCCACTAAGACTTTCCATAAACATTAGGAGAGACTCCAAATTTATAGGAACTGCTGAACATTACGTTACTGGAACAGAGTGGGCCAGACTCTGCCCTTGGCTGCAGAGGTGACAATTCTGGAGCCACACTGCTGAATCTGAAAACAGGATCAAACAGGATTTGTGCCATGGTAGAATGGCTACCAAATTCAGAATGCTTGTCTGCCCATAATCTGATGGGATTCAAGGCACATGAAGCACGTCAAAGATTCTTTACTCAGCTCCTACAGGATCCAGTACAGAGACACAAAATTCTAGCTTAATCCTCAAACCAATTTTTTATATATTTCAGGGAAAGTCTCAAACTGATGTTACCTCTGCTGTGGAGGCTGTACATTGATGGTAGTGCAGAAATAGCTGCTCCTCTGCACAGGATGCACATTCCCATGCTGCTCAGGTTTCCATTGAAGAAACCAGTAGGAAACATTAACCAGACCCACTGGATGCTCACTGGGAGCTGTTGGATGAACAGCAACTCTTGCTGACACAAGAGAGAGGGGTGAGTGTGTGGCAGTTGGGGTGACAAAAGTGATGGGAAATGGCACTCTCTAGTCCATTAGAAGCTAATTTGCTACTTCCCTATGCAACCCTTTAATGAGGTTAATGAAGACATAATGGAACAAATAAGTCTTCTAGGGAACTGTGGTCCCTTCTAAGGAGCTTTCAGACATCCCAAACTCAGGATGCAATGGAGAACTGGATGCTTATTGTAGCATCAGTTCTCTCATACGTAACATGAGGAGAGCAATGCACATTTGTGGTTTATTTTTACTCCAAGACACTTTAACCACAGAATCACAGAATCTTAAGGGTTGGAAGGGACCTTGAAAGATCATCTAGTCCAAACCCCTGCCAGAGCAGGACCACCTAGAGTAGGTCACACAGGAACTCATCCAGGCAGGTTTTGAAAGTCTCCAGAGAAAGAGACTCCAAAATCCATCTGGGCAGCCTGTTCCAGTGCTCCGTCACCCTCACAGTGAAGAAATTTTTCCTTAATCAAGCCATTTTGATATTAAAGATCACTGTTTTGGTAAGTACACTACCTTTTCAAGGTGCATGGTTTCTCACCAACAAAAATCCTTCTGGATTTCCCACTGTTTAGGTATTTTCCAGCTACAGTTAGCAATGTTCCTCCAGATTTGGGACCATAGGTGGGAGAGATACTTGTTATTACAGGATTCTGAAGGGGGGGTAAAAATAAGAACAGTGGATTGCTAAATTATTTTCAAAAAGAAGAAAAATCTTTAAACATTTATTGGCGTTTCCACGAAACAATAACAAAGCAAACAGGAATATAGAGTTACCACACTGGATTGGACTCATGAGTCTCCTTCCAGTTAATCACAGAATCACTGAACCATGAAATGGTAGGGGATGGAAGGGACCGCTGAATATCATCCAGTCCAATCCCCCTGCTCAAGCAGGTCCAGCTAGACCAGGTCAACACATCCAGGCAGGTTTTGGAAACCTCCAGAGAAGGAGACTCTACATCCTCCCTGAGCAGCTAGTTCCATATTGAACCTTGAAGTTAATTTTCACAATATAGTTTTAATCACAATGCTTACCACATATGAAAATGTACTGAATAATGTTTTGCCAAGTCCAACAGAAACACTACTGGATATATTAAAACTTGGATTTTTTGCAGCAGGGACTATGCATTCCAGCCTTTGGAAAACAGGAAAAAAAAGAGATAGGATTACATTTTTTTTCTGGCTTGACTTTTTTTTTTTGCGTTAAACACTTCAAACTCATAAAAATGGAGGAACCATACTAAACAAATCATAAATCTATGTGTGTCAGTGACATTTCAGCAATAACTGCTAAAAGAACTGTGGTCATCTTCTTTAATAAACATTGTGGGGTTTAAACTTGGCCAGAGAAAATAATTTTAGTATATCAAATACATTTCAGAAATGAAGAAGCATGCAAGAGAAAACAAATACCTCTCATTCTATGGCTGAGTTGTTTTTTGGAATTTTCCTTTAGTGACAAATTTTGGCAGACAACAGGGCTAGAAAAAAATGTATTGTGCACACAAGTTTGTTGTATAAATTTAAGTATTACCAAAGATTTAACTTAAACTTTTGTGGCAGCATGTGCCAATGTATTACATTTACACAGCTTTGTTTATGAGCTAGTCTCCTTAAATCACTTTGTTTGTGTTAAGACTGTTCAGAATAGCAATAAGGAGAGTGCTCAGTACTTCTGCAGGGTGATGTTTTTGCTGTTATATGCATCAACAGGGAAGATGTTCCATGATTTGCACATTGCTTTGGTAGTAGTCATATGCTTTGAACTGGGACAGGGTATTTGCCAAACTTTCTATTTCTTCAAGAAAACATCTGGAATAACCTCTGTCTTAAGTTTAAGCCATTATCCCAGTGTCTCAAATACTTATTTCAGAGGAGGAAGGGAAGTAGAGCTGAGGGTCTCAAGCCTCTGGATGTCTGCATCTTCTCACACTTCTCACTAGTAGCTTCACAGATCAGGAAGATGGAGGTGACATAACCAAGCCCAGCAGGATCCTGGCCAAAGGAACCTGCCTCCTTTTCAAACCTTTGAATAGTTTTGTTCTTGCCAGCTCCCACAGATGTTGAACAGCATTTCTTAGACAATCCACAAAAAGCTGCTGGAGGAGCCATCAGCGTTAACTAGATTCATTTGATGTCCACTTTGAGCACTTTTTTCTTAGGGAGCTTATCAAACCAAGGGATTGTTTCCTGTTTGAAATCTCTGATTTGGAGGTGTTTATACCGTAAAAAAATCCACACCACATAAAGAACATCTGTATAAAAGGGAATTAATATTTTAGGTTTCTTACTTGTTTTTGTTGCTAGATTTTGCTTCAAGGGCACAAATTTGTCCTCCAATATGGACTACTGTATTTTTCAAATCAAATCTATTACTTTTGCTGAATCCAAAGTCCCATCCACACAGTGTCAGTTTTGTCCCGCCTTCTAAGGGAGCACTGCTCGGGAGAATCTGTTAAAAAATATTGTGTTAGTTACATCTGGTTTCCCTGAACTTCAAATGGAGTTAAAGAATGTGCAAAGGAACAATTTTAGAAAAGCATTTCTTCTGGTAGGCTATGTCCTACTATTCATCTTAATTGTTCTTCACCTTTCATTTGTCACATTATGAGCTTTAGCTGACAGTAGCAATAAATAACAAAACCTATACTAGAAAGCTTTGAAGGACAGTGTTTAGGGGCACTGAACAAGCTGTGCATTGTGAAAGTTTTTTAAATCCTACTGTTCTTGTCTTTCACATCTTATTTCTGGCATGTAAAACACACAATGTACTTATTTTGTTAGAAGCAGAACGCGGAACACAAAAGAGTCCCAAAATGTCCATTTTTTGTTGGCTTGATGAAAGTCAGGTTCAGAGTGAAGTAGCTTCAAAGACACCATAATCTGATATTGCGTTGGCTGTGATAAAGTTAATGTGACTTCTGCTATTCTTGCCTTAATTCTTTTACATTTGGTCACCTCTAATTCCGAGTTAAAAATAAACTACCTCTCAGAAACACAGAGACAATCTAAAAAGGAAATGCTTTTTTTTTTTTTTTTCTGTATATTGTAAATTGTCCTGTAAAATACAACAATGGTGGGAAAAATGTAGAAACACTATAGAAGTCTTACAAAACTCAGTAAAAGTACTGGTTGGTATTGCCAGTAAAAAAAAAAAAAAAAAAAAAAAAGAAGACATTGGTTCAAGGTTTATGAGGACTTTTAACAATACTGCATAATTTTGCAAACATATCACTACCACTTGGCAAACTACAGAGAATGAAAGAATAAATTTATACTTGTGCTCATAGTGCCTAAATGTCTTAGGCTTAATGCTTTAGTGGTAGCAATTTTTTGCCCTAAAATGCAATACAGCTGTGCCTTTCAAAGGACCTGACTTAATCTTCAAGCTGAGTAGAAAGTGTTTGAGAGATACTTGGATATTATTTCATCTGGAAATGCAATAAGACAGCACATTTCTTTTCATCTCTCTTGTAGCTATACTTCAAGATTCTCACAAGTGAACTATTGTAGCTAGAAAGGCAGTTGAAGAATATTTCAAAAGAATTACACCATATACTCTATATGGGGAAATTTACTGCCCCCATTAGAAACCAGACAAAGAGTCTGATCTAAAATGCACTGAAGCCAGCAGGAATCTTTCCCGTTTTAATGAGCTTTGAATTAGCTCTCAATGAGAAAAGAAGAGGAAACCTATGCAGGAACCAGACTTTTGCACAAATCCCATTAAAAAAAAAAAAAAAAAAAGGAGTGATGCTCACACAGCCCCCTGACACACAACACTGCAGCTAAGAGCGTGGAGCACTACTGTACCCTGTGGAGTCTGTGCTGTTCCCAAGTTTAACTTTCCCTTATTTCTTTGGGTTTTTTTTCTGAAAAATCTGGATTGACTTCAGATCCTAGTGTTCCACTGTACTTAGTATCTCAGCACACTATCTATTTTTGGAGTAACAAAACCCTAGCAGAAACTGAAATTGCTCTGTGGGGGTACAGGATGTCTCAATGATTTGTACAAGAATGCATTGACGTGTAGCATTTGAAGAGTTTGAAATGTAATCCATAAGTTAGCAAAAACAGGCCATTAAAAGCAGGCTTCACAAAGCCACACAGAATAAAAACTTCAGGTGCTTAACTGGTCTTGAGTGATCTTATTTGCCAAAAGAGACTTGTGATAGCAGCCCATGTGCTTTAATTGAGGAAGAGTAAAAGTATTTATGACATTATGCCAGCAAATTTTGGAGGCAAGACCTCTAAGCAGATAGCAAAAAATAAACCAGTTCTTAAATTATTGTATTTAAGTTCTGTAGAAACTCCCCCAGCATGTTTTTGTTCACATTTCTTTTATTTTTGTTCAATTCAGTCTGTCTGATGAAACCTCTGAAAGTCAAATGTGGTTTCCCAGCCTTGTTCCTGGGGACACTTGACAGGAACGAATAGTGAAACTCTTGGACTTTGAACTGAGGCATACATAAGCATCTCCTATGTGCTTACATCATGCAGGTAGTAACCAAATGTAAGCAAAACCCAAATCAGTTATAAATGCTATGAAATTCAGGACTCAGAAGTTCTCATGAAGACCACCACTGATAACATGAAGCAAGTCCTGCTGCAAGGCCTGCCCTTCTGTTTGTCCCTGCTGCTCTCTGGACTGTGGGTTAAGGAAGAGAAAGTTAACTTTTCTTTTACCTTTTGGAAAAAAAAAAAAATGAAGTATTGTGTTTTCCTTTGGGTTTTGTTGACAGATGTTATGCTAATATCCACTCACATACTTTATGAATTGTTGGAAGAAAGTATCTATTTATTACAGTTTCAATGATCCATTCATTTTAATTAAGAGGCAAGAACATGTACAGGCCACATGTGAAATTTCCAGCAAAACCTCCAACCTAAACAGGCAGGAGAAGGCCTGATGTTCTCGATACGCCTGAGATGAAAGCCAGCTAAAATGACTCACTTTAAAAACAACAACAAACCATGTCAGGTTTTAACCACAACAAAGAATGAAAAGGGAGACCAATTTATTTCTTCTTTTATGCCCTTCACCTTTCGGCACGACCTGAAGGCCGCGTGCAGATGCCTGCAATTTGTTCCAGCCCAGAGTGATCTCCAAGGAGTCTCCCTTGAGTCTCCCAGCTTTCCTCGAGCGCCGCTTGTCCAGATGACAAACTTTTTTTTTTCCCCATTGCACATCACTCTGTGTAATAACCTGGGAAAACTCTGTTGAAGACGGTAAGCTAACACCCACTGGACTAGACCCTCAGAGACGCTTGGTGTTGCCCTGGGTTTACAGCTATTGTATGACCTATCTAAAGCAATCCATCCCTCTGAAAGCAGCAAAATATTAGGGGTCGGGGGGATTGGACTGCATTTCAGATTCTATGCAAAGCAGGTCATCCTCTGTTTGTTAGGAACAAAACAAGCTTGTTTCTCATATTTTATGCATATGGGTTTAAAGATGGACCCGAAGATGATGAATAATCTGGTTTATAATTTTTTCAGTAATAATGTTAAATGTCATGGTCCAGTAGAGCATGAAATCTGTCTTAACAGCTAGCAATCCAAAGAGATTTAAGCACTCGGCTGCATTTTTTTTCCTTACAAGCCTTCTAGAAGCAACTTCTGCCAATGTGAGCACACTGTAATTTGAGATTCACTTTAAGATCCATCAGTGCCACAGATCCATATTCATTACAGGGGTAGACTGGGCTTGTGCTGAGCAGGCAGGGCTGAGCCCTGTGGGGAAGGTGAGCACCTGGCCAGCCCCATGCCTGCTCACACTGCCCCTTGTCCAAGGTGTGCTTCCCTGACGAGTCCTCCCAACGACCTCATAGGGATTGCAGAGGTGGCCTTGGGGAAGTGTCTCTCAGTCTAAGCATTCCTGCATTGGCTCCAGGCACTTGGTTATTAAAACTGCTGAGTGCACACAGTCATAATTGAAATTAAAAAGGGCTATATGAGTTCAGCACCTCCAAAAATCAGAAACTAAGCAGTTCAGAGCCTTAGAAATCTTTTCTGAGGCATGGCACCATTGGAAAGTTTTGCCAAGAAAAAAATCGACTTATGCTTGAGTTCTAGGAAAGACAAAACAAGCTGTGCAGGACAGGTGAGCAGCTTGGGCTTGCAGAGGTGTATAAAAATGTGTCAGGACTAATTCTCAGTGTGTCCCTTCCAATTCGTGATTCATAGTCTCATACAAACTAAGGCCAGAGAGACTATTTGGACACCTAGCACAGTGTTTTTTGAAGAGTCTGTGATTCTGTGAATGTGTTTTTCCATCAAAGTACAGTAAGCTCTTCACATTCTGCATTAGCAAGGTTTTTACATCTCCTTTGCCCACAGGTAAGCAGCAACAGAAGGCAAGGCAAACACCCATCCACCTCCCTTTCCTCTATTTTGGGTTTGATTCCTACAATGCTTTGTTGTTTGTTCATTGAGTTTTTCCTGAGTTAGTGTTAGATTTTGTATCTGATAGGTGAAAATGTAAATGAAAAAACAAAACAACCCACCCTGTTGTATTTACTCTAGCAGTTTTGCCTGTCTGCTCTTTAAAAAGTCATTGTACATGAAAACATCTGCCTGGCTGAAAGAAACACGTTATTTTTTTTTTTTAAAGTCTTTTGTCTCCTTTTCTCTCTGGGAGTTTAACATGTCAAATTTTCATCTCTGTTTATAAGCTGTATCCCCATGAAATAAAATGTGTTTTTAACAACACGGTGTAGTTTAAATGTACTAACAAAATGGCTATAACTGCTACCAGAAATTTTTATGCTTGTCCTTCCCTCAGTTTTCTACTTTGTTAACTGCCCTATAAACCTTCTCCTTCACAGCTGTGTCACACTTCACACGGGATGATCCAGTTACATGTACAGCCAGCCAGTACGAATCCTGCGTTAACCATAGCTAAATTAAAACAGGAACGCGCCAGTGTGGCTCTGCTCGTCCGTGCCATTCTCTTCTTGCACACTCTTGATGGGCTTTGGCCAGCTGGCAGCAGCCTCAGGCGGTGCCGTGCCCCACGGAGGGGTGCAGCTACAGAGGCTTGTCCTGGTCCCCCTCCCTTGTTGGCAAGAGGACACATGGGAACAAGGAACCAGGGAGGGATGTTAGGAAAAAAATATCTGCCCAGGTTTAGCTGACAACTCTGTTGCAAAGCTTAGGTAGGGCAGAGAGGAACTCTTCTCCACAAGGACAAGAAAACTCACCTCCCTCAATGCTGTTGGACAGATGTTGTTGCAGAGATTAGGTAGGGGGGAGAGGAATTCTTCCCCACAGCCTTTGCTCCAAGGCTGGAACCAGTACAGGGACGAGTGAGGAGTGGGGGCTGCTGACCTCCTGCACTGGGTCAGGCTGTGGCAGCAATGAATAGGAACTGCTTTCCTCCACCTCCTCCCTTTGAGAGAGGTCTGAGAGGACGGGTGCTACTTTCTATGACTGGACTTTCCTGTCAGACTCCTGTCAGGCTGGCTCATGTTGTTTCTCCACCACAAGTGCTTTGTGGGACTGAGATGGTCAGACAGACCTGTCCATGGTGAGCACCTGAGCCCGCAGCATTCAGGGACAGTACGCTCATCCAGCCAGAGGCTTTATGGACAGTGGGGCAGAGGGGAAAATGAGGAAAGCAGACATTTCATTTACCATAATTGCATAAAATTAACCAGAAAACACCTGCAGAATGCAGATCATGTTTTTCTCTGAGAGATGAATGTGAGAAAACCATCATTTTACCTCATAAACCCTAGGCAAGCAGGTCTCCTGTGTCCAGGTGCCGGTGGAGCACTCGGGAGACCTGAGGCACTGCTGGCTGCACCAGCCACACTGCATGAAGGGAGGTGCCTGCAGGCACTGGCTGCAGGACCTGAAGTGCTGGCAGCCTGGCCCCATCAGCGGGATCTTCGTTACCTGTCGATGGAAAGACATGGTGATGCACAGATCCTTTTAATACACATGCTAAGTGGCAAGGAGAGTATTTATGCAGTGCACTGTGGTGCTACTCAGATTTCAGATGTGCAAGCTGCGGTTCGACTTCTCTTTAGCTCAGTAATTATAGGATCTTATAAGTAATTTAACTGACATGATTTTAAATTCGCTTGGGAGAAACCCTAAAGGCATCTTAATGTTATATACAGTTACTATCAGCATCTGGTGTTTACAGCAAGATAGCATTTTTTTTTTTTGCTGATCAAAAAAGAAAACAGCAGTGTGCTCCTCCCAGTTTTGCACTAGTTCTTGGAAAAAACAGTGTATCTCAGTATGCCTTAGTTCATACATTTGCAAAAATAGGCATGATGGCTATTTGAACTTTGGCAAGGCTGTATTACTATCTGTACACACTTACAGCATGTGACTGCCTATGTACTTGGTTTTTTAACATCTATCATCGAAAAAGCTATATTATACCTAAAATATCAATTAAAATTTATATTATTTCAAATATCAGGACAGTAATTATAACAGTGACTCTAAATATACAAGAATGATTTTTAGTCAAAATATTAAAAGCAGTATATAATTACATTACTACACAAGTACACCGTATTTTATACTTCAGTATCTTCCTTAAAATTTCTTTTGGGCATTTTCTTGAAGATTATTCTTATAAATATCTCATACATTTCTAGTAAATGATTAATAACCATCTTTACTAATGGCTGATGTATTTCTGTTAGAATTCTTATAGAAGTCAAGGAGTCAAATTATTGCTTACCGTTATGGTTTAGGATTGTCCGTAACAGTATCTGCTGATGTTTTAAACCTATTCTACAATGCACGTATCCTTATGACCATAGCATATTTATGACAGCTCTTCATCTTTTACTAACCCTTTGTAGACTACACGCTAAAGTAATCTTCAGATCTTACTATGAACACTGCCTCCCAGTTTTAAACACATCCACGTAACTCTTGCACACATCCCCTCCTTAAAAAGTTAAAATGTTATGACACAAACCAACAAAAGACAGGAAACTGTGAGCACCATTCTTTTGTTAAGCCATTGTGTGCTTTTTTTCTTTGCAAGCACTTGAATTAAGGACAGGATTTCAGTCTTAAAATTTGCACTACTTGGCTTCTCTTGTTTTTTATCACAGTTGTTAACATTATTTAAACATTTCTCAATATTAGGCTGTCAGTTTGTTTGGTAGGGGGGAAAAAAGTCTTGGAGGAAACTTGCCCCTTGGATGGTCCCAAGGAAATGGCAAGGCTGGGAGGATGCAGAGCATAGAGCAGCAGTGTGAACAGTTGCTCTTATGGAAAGCTGCTGCTTCAAAGGCAGGTTTATGCAGTGGACAGCAGGATTAGATCATGAACCACTCACCTTTTTCCCAGTCACTACTAGGGTATAGCCATCATCTGCTACTGAATTCTCGACAACAACTTGGGGAGAGACAGGGTAAGAGTCTAGCTGAAAGTGGACATGTGGAGCAGTGGGTTCTGAACGGGAAACCACTATCTGTGAAAGAAAGAAATGGGGAAAATCAGCAGGCGGCATGTGACACAAATGCATGCTGCTCAGCAGCCCCACGTTTCTACCACTTATCTGCTTGCATTAATTACTTTGCATTACATTGCATAATATTTTGCATAATGTTCCATCATGTTCTGATTAAAGCACTATAAAATCTACTTTATTTAACACAGCAAAATCATGGCGGTTAGAGGATCCTCAAAATACACCATGTTTATTAAAATACGAAGGAGTTATTGCATGTTTTCTCATCCTTTAATTTCAGGTATTTATAAATCAATCGTAAAAAATGATCATCCCTGGACATTTTAGAAAGAAGAATTTTATCTACAGTCTATTTAAAAGAATCTTAAACCTTCAGGCTCTCAAAAGTCAAAGATATTTCCATTTATTTTCCCTTTGGTCCTTCAGTTTGAAAAGTAAACTTTACCCTGTGTCAACAGCATCTGGTCTTGATGCACGTGAGGCCATTAGAGTGCAGGCACAGGTCAGTGCTGTGAGCAGCACTACAGAGCTACAAACACACAGAGCTTGACTCCCAAAGCAGCCAGTTGGCTAATGCTGCCCACAAGCAGATGTGGCTAGGCACCTTGAGGTCTGGCTCCTGATGAGTTCTGCAGGAGTGGAATACCCAGGACAGAGCACTCAAAGCACCTCTTAAAAGACAGGGAGAGTCAGAGGCTTTTTTTGGGAGATGTATCCAAAACAGGAGCCTAATTTAGATGTACCAAGTCCCTTTGCAAGACCCTTCTTTCTCCTTCTCTCTCTTGATTTCAGGAGATCTTAGGGAGATTAGTCACACCAGTATTAAATTCCCCCACTAGTCATCTCTCTGCATCTTGAGTTACCTACATACTTCTGAGAATCTGTGCCTATTCCTGCAAACACACGCTTAACTTTACTACTGTAACTTTGTTGACTTTAATGGGATGAGTCATGGCTGTTAAGCAGAAGCATAAAGCATCTGTAGATTGGGGTGGGATTTTATAGGCTTGGGCCTGCAATCCAGAAGGATGTGTGCCCAAAATGTGATAGGATCAGGCAACAAAGGCAGAGGATTGTTTACATGAGGGAAGATCATGTTCATGTTTCAAAAGCTGCATCACTTGTAGTTTACTTAAGGAATTTAGATAATCAACATTTGCTGAGAAGCTGAGATTCAATGGGGTTCATTATTTAAAAAGATTGAAGCCATTCTGGAAAGAACCTGTATGTCAAATGTTTAATTTTTCAGTATAATGAAGCTTTTCTTTTGACTCTGAAGGCACCATCAGAACAGCTAGGACATTGACTTACACGATTTCACTGGGTTTTCGCACTGCCAAGGCCTTTCAACAAGATGGCTGACTCCAAAACTAGGCTTAGAGATGCTACAATTACAGATGATGTTTTGTTGTAATTCAAGACTTAGATAAAATATATGAGCAGTTCATTCATGGCGATAAGTGCTTCACATCCCAGAGGTGTTTGGGGTTACAAGAGGCTTTTTTTTTTTCCTTTAAAATGAAGCTGGCTGTGTTAAGGACTTTGCTATGAGTCTGCTTCATGGTACAGACAGCGCAGCTTTTAGAAATCAATAAGGTCTGATCATTTTTGGTGACACAGAAGTATGGTCTCTGACTCAGTGTATTAGGGCATGAGCTATGTTTTTATATTCAAGACAATGAAAAATAGAATGGATTGCAAAGCTGCATGAAAAAGCTTGATTAATGTTGGCATTATGAGGAGAGGTAGCACCACAGCTGCAAATACCTTTTTAGTTGATCATTAGCCATGTCTCATCTCGAATACCCACTGCTATAAAATGCTAAGAATTCTTTTCTATCATTAATCCAGGCTCCCTCTTATTGCCAAGCATTCTTTCTGATTAAGCCACACTGTTAACCCTTTAAACACATCTGTGCTGCAACCTCAGAGCAAGACATGTAAATTTGCATCCCATCTCTACAGTCTTGGAGAAATTATTCAGTATTTTAAACACTCACTGACCTTTATTTTACTGAGGCTGATAGCCAAATCACCTGCTCAAAGCCCAAGTGAATAGACTTTGACCTCATGGCATACAGAGAGCTCAAATTACACTTGCTAACTCATTTGGGACTATAGAATAAAAGTTTAAAGTTTGCTTAGAACTAATCTGCCTGCCTACAGTGCTGCTGCAACAGATACTAGATGCAAAAATGCACTTTTTAGCCTCTACAACTGTGCAGTTACTGCAAGCATCAGCCCAGTCCTTGAAATTCTATCATACCTTTTATCCAACATAATCCTGAAGAGAAAGGCAATTCGAAGACAGCTTCTATAGCAGGAAGAAGAGGCTACTTTGGACTCCAGTGTCATTCTCAATAGCCTCTGATTTTTATTGCTTGGATCTGGGCTACTATGTGTTCAGTGTGGCTTTAATCCACCGTGGACAAACCACTATATAGGGGCTACTTCTACCATGGGAATGGTTCAGTCATTCAGAAGGATTTCTCCTTACAGAGACTATAAAGTGCTGCTTTGGTTTGGGGGTGTTTTGGGGAGTGGTGGTGGTGGATTTCTTTTATATTTAATAATCAATTTAATAACCAAGCATTTCTCCAGAGAACAAGAGAAATGAAAGTACGTTTACATGCCTGCAATCAAGCAGTCAGGAGAGAGGGAAGGTCTTGTATAGATAAATATTTGACTAAAGAGAAGCAACAAATGTTAGCAGTAAAAGGACTGTCCTTGCAATAGTGAGAAGTCATCAGACATGTTCTGCAAAGTGTCCGTGTAGGGTTCCATACTGTCCAATATACCCATAAATGAGCTAGAAAAGTGGTTGAGCAGTCCAGGGACAAAGTTTTCTGATGATCTGAAGGCAGTCAAGGTGATAAGGATGAGCACAGACTATGAAGGATGGCAGAAAGACTTTACAAGACAGCATGTCAAGGCAATAAAATGGCAGGTGAAATAGAAGAAAGAAGATGAATTTAAAGCGGTATATGATAGATAGTTCCATGAAAATGTCATCTCGCTGCTCAGTAGCCATCAAAAAACCAAATAAAAACTTTGGAATTATTAGAAATGGACTAGAGAACAAATCAGAGTAGGACCTGACATTGCACAAATTCGTGGCTTACTCAAACCTTGATTTTTCTCTTCTGGTTGCCTCACGACAAAAAAAGTACATTAAAATGCAAAAAAAGTTCAGAGAAGGGTAACAAAGATGATCAAAAGGCTGTAATGAACAACAACTGAGAAAGGCAGGTGTGAAAATGCTATGAAAAAGGTATACAGAACAATAGATGGGTAGAGATTGACCATTTACTCTCTTGTAATGAAAGTACTTAACACCAGCAAGAGACAAATGTGAGTCTCGGGTTCAAAGGGAACAAAAGAGCAAGAGTTGCTAGCAATAAGTGATGACCTATGGGAGTCCTTGCCAGAGGATGTGAATGCCAAGAGGAATACACATTCAATGATGGAAAGAGCTAAAGAAACAAAACCCAATAGCTCAGGAAACCCCCGGAATGGAAAATAGTTGGAGGCTTGAAGCTGAAGGCATTATATATGTTGTCTGGGTCTCTGGGCATCCACTTGTCAACACTGATGGAGACAGAGAACTGAACTAGATGTACCCCTCATTTAAACCCATGTGGGTCTTCTAATGTTCTTACAAATAACCCTTCTGATAATCACATTTATTAACAATAACTACAACCCCAGACATCCTTTTCAAAGCAAACACAATATTTATGTCCCTCTAAGAGAAAAACAAAAGGTGGTCTTTCAGCATAGCTCAGAGTACTTTCATGAAGGTAAGAGCAACAACTGATTAATTAATGAATGTATTAATTAATATATCCTTTATACTGGAAGCCAAGTGATCACTTAGGCCCATGAACATTAAAATAAGTAATTTAAATATTCTTTCATTGCTGTCATTAGCATTAATGTTAAATAAGAAGACTTGACTCTAGGTTCATTTATACATAATATGGCAAATTAAGACTCTAATAACTTGAGTTGAAAAAGAGCATGCAACAGCTTCTTTTAAAAATTATTCCGATGCTCAGTTCTGCTAGTCAGCAGGATTGAATTACAAATGTTACTATCTACATGTTGAAATACCTTCTGCAAAAATAAAAGGACTTCTAAAAGCAATCCCATCTAAGTATCACATTGTTATTTTTTCCCTGGATGTCTGGCAGGTGTAGGCCATTACCCAGCAGAGATAGGTTCAGGGTTAACTTTATTGTGTAATGCCTCAAATGCCCTGGGATATGCAGCGTAGCCTTGCAAAGGGCACATATGTAGCTCTCTAAATGCTGTATATCATTCTAATCCTTGGAGACTTTAATGGATCTCCTCTGAAGAGTGTAAGCTTTCCTACTCAAACTGACTATTAAAACATGTGTGCTCTCATAACAGTTATTTGGCACCGGGTGTTAATTTTAATTTGACTACATGGATTTTGCATTACACAATATTTGATTTTTTTTTTCTGAGAGCATCAAGATGCACTCTTTACCACAGAAAGAAATACTATTCTAAAACTGTTAAAAGATGAGCTATGGATATAAAAATGTTACTTATCAAGAATTTGTCACAGCTTTCTGTTGGTTTAAAAATGATAAAGTGAGAAATGTTGTAACTATTCACATTCCTACAAATGCACATGTGCACCGTTTGCATTCAGCCTGAAATAGGTCAGTATGGAAAAGCCAGGTGAATTCATAGAATCACAGAATGGTAGAGGTTGGAAGGGACTTTTAGAGAACATGTAGTCCAACTCCCCTGCAGAAGCAGGTCCACATAGATCACGTCACACAGGATTGCACTCACGCAGGTCTTGAAGACCTCCAAGGAAGNAGAAGTTCTCTGTCCCTTTTGAGTTGGGGAGCACAGAACTGGACACAGTTCTCCAGATGAGGCCTCACCAGGGCAGAGTAGAGGGGGAGCAAAACCTCCCTTGACCTGCTGGTCACACTCTTCTTGATGCATCCTTGGAACTGCTGGACCACAGTGGCATGACAGCAATAGGCCCGGAGGATAACCCTTTGCAATGGTTCCACAGGCCTCTCTCCTCCTTCTGCTTCTGTGAAGTTTCAGATCCATGCTCATGTATTTCTTTACCTCCTTGCTCTTGCTCCCAATATGAGTTGGCACTTGCACTCATGGCTTTTGTAACAACTACATTTGTCTCATGGGACAGGAACCTAGATCAAATGATCTGATCAATTCAAAGGTGGAAATGGCTTCCAGCATACTACGGTATAAGCCAGATTTGAATGACCATGCTAAAAGATGCAAAGCTCTGCACTTCTTTACTCTGTGTCAACTCATTTTGCTGATAGGCTTTGAGCCTCAATTCCTGGAGCAGAGAGGCCTTGCCAATCTGCTGTTTGCAAGAGGAAAGCAATGCTGAAGGCTTGTCTCTCTTCTTGCTGAATTCAGGGACAAATTTTTCCAGGCCTTGACTGTAGTTACAAATAAAAAGCAGATGTGATTACTTTTGTCTATAGTAATTTCTGTAGCATGCCTTATGTCCCCTGGTATGTAATCTATGAAAGCAGCTATGACACATGCTAATGTCTCTCTTTTCAGGGAAATGAGATATGTGTTAAAGTTTGATGATGGTGGTGGTGATGTTTGTTTTTAATCATTAAGTATTCTTGGGAAATGAATGTGACTATCAAGTGTTCTGACTACTTGGATGGGAAAGCCAGCAGGTTCATGCTCAGCGTGTGAAAATTTCCCAAACCATTGATCTATGAGAGCTCCACCTCTGTTCCTCATCAGACAGAATCAGAGGCACCACACAAAATGATAATACAGCAGGTTAATAAGGAAAGCCCAAAGGAAGCTCTTCATCATTCATCAAGCCATTGTCATGGCATAACATGGAAGAAAAAACAATGAATAATTTCCAAAACCATCATGTAAAATGAATGGAAAAGAAGTCCATAAAGGACCACTAAATACCAGTTATGGGTGCGATTTCCAGCTCAAGGAATCTGGGCCACTGAGTGCCAGAGGCAGGAAGGTACTGGTAGAAGTAGCACTGTGTGCTTTCACTTGCCTCAAACCTCTCACTTATCTATCTTAGATTACCAGAGACAAGAAGTTGTTCCTTGAATTTTTACTGTAACCCCATACATCCTTTCTTAGCTAAAAATCTGGTTAAAAATACAGGAATATAATGAGTCTCTAGAATAAGGCTTCTTCTTATTAATCTGTTTTGGTTTGTGTCTAACAGGCACAGATTGGCCCTGAGGAGGATGAGTGGCTTGTTGTGTGACGTGCTGCACTCCGATGAGGCCTATAGCAACTCTGTGGAGAGAGACCTGTGAGTCCTGGTTGACAGTAAATTAAACATGAGGCGGTGATGTGCCCTCATGGCCAAGAGGGCCAATGACATCCTGGGATGCATCAAGAAGAGTGTGGCCAGCAGGTCAAGGGAGGTTTTGCTCCCCCTCTACTCTGCCCTGGTGAGGCCTCATCTGGACTCCTGGGTCCAGTTCTGGGCTCCTCAGCTCAAGAGGGACAGGGAACTTCTGGAGAGAGTCCTGCACAGGACCACCAAGATGATCAGGGGACTGGAACATCTTTCATNAGTGCAATCCTGTGTGCAATCCTGAGTGACCTGATCTATGTGGACCTGCTTCTGCAGGGGGGTTGGACTAGATGATCTCTAAAGGTCCCTTCCAGTCCCTATCATTCTATGATTCTATGATTCTATGATATATGCCATGATGCTTCAGTTTTTGTGCCCTAAGTAATTTTCAGTGCAGAATCTGATCGGACGTGACAGTGTGTGACCATGTGTTCCTAATGTTTGACTTCTCAGCTAGAGCTGGCTAAACTGGACAGATAAACTGGACAGGACTACAGGCAGTGTGTGGCTTACTGCATCTCAGAGTGTATGTATACTCACAGGAAGACCCTTTCCTTACCTTCAGAAGACAAAGGATGGATGTCCTACTGCCCTGTGAATATGAGAGAGCACATGGGGAAGCACCTCACTTTACATAGAGCACAGTGTTGCCCCACTGTGCACTGAGATTCACTGGCATAGTCACAAGGATGAGAAGGTCCTAATGCTTAGGTTGCATCTCACGACAGTGGTCGCTCATAGTAGTTGTAAAACATACAGTGAAAACTTCTCTATTCCTCTCTCCTCGAGAATGTCACCAACAAACAGTGCACTTGCTTGAGCTTTACCTCAGTGAGGCCAGCTTCAAGTGTAGGGAGCACATGCAGTATTCTCCTTCCAAATCACATTATGCTGAAAATCAGCCTCTTTGTATGTCTAAGGCATTGGTCTCTTGTTCATTATTTAGGCTAGACCTAATGTGAACTTTTCAGTATAAATCTTGTAAAACTTTCCCATATCTCACTTTCCCCAGAGCTATCAGAAAGATTTCCCTTTCCTGAAGAACTTTGCTCTTTTCTTCATCACTCAAAAGCCACTCTCTAAAATAATATCAAGCTTCAGGCAGGGAAAAAAAACCACCAAGAAAACCAAACCACCTTGGAATTGAGCAAAAATAGAAGACATGTTATCCTAATATATCATGGGGGTATTTCTTTGTCAAACTATAATTTCCTAAAATACTCGCTGGTAATGAAAGGGTCTTTTTCAGCTGTGAGTTGTATTCTCAGCGTAGCTTCTTTGGCTGCTTCACACCAGCTGAAAATCTGGTTCCTCAACTGAAGCAGTGTGACTGGGTGCTGTTTTCTAATCAAATAACCACTGTGAAATACCTGATTCACTTTGCACCCAACAGCTGTACTTTCAGCCCATGTTCCCAGTCACACTCTGAAAACAAGCACAAGAAGAAAGGCCGAAACAGCTGCAACTTCTCAACAGAAAAAAAAGAAGGGGGAAAAAAAAAAAAAAGCCTGTTGTCAGGCTCCAGCTTAGGAAGGAAGTAAAACCATTTTTCTTTTCCGTCTCATGCATGTCAGCTGTCTTAGAAAAATTATTACTGCTCTGTTTCGTAACAGAAACTTCACAATATTTGGTAGATTACAAACTCCAATCTATCCATGGCCAAATACAGATTTAACATTTCTGATGCAGCCAAAACACGCTCAGTATGTCAATGGGCTGCAATTACTCTCCAGGAGAGCTTTGGAATTCACCTCCTGGCCCCAATTATCCTCCTTAAAAGAACTCATGAATCTTCTGTATTTGGACTATCCAGATCGATTTTATTTTAATTTTAGATTTTGGCTGAAAAAAAATAAACATTTAGTGAAGGAGGCTGCATTTCCATTCCAATATTAGTGCTTTCCAGAGCTGTTTGAGTGAGTAATCCTATTTAATTGAACTAAAAGCATGTGCAGAAAACAATAGGTGACTATTCCTTGGTTGGATAAAACATATTTGCTTCTGCATCCTGAATATTATTGGTTCCTCAGATGACTTTTTTTAGACAAGCAAAATACAGGCTATACTCTGAGTTGGGTCATTAGCACAGTTTTGATAAGTAATGCCATAAGCTTCAGTAGAATCCCTTGTAAAAACAGAAACTATTCACTGTGATATGTCTCTAAATACATTAAACCCCAAGAATCAAGTAGCCATCACCTACAGAAGGAAAAACTTTCTTCTCAGAACCTACGTGTTAAAGCTTCTGTCACCTTTTGCAGCAACACTGTGCTACAGTTGTGTGGTAAAAAGAGAAAAAGGATGGAGATGGAAACAGAGTCAGAAATGAGAGAGGTTGTGGAGTCTCTTTTTCTGGAGGTTTTCAGAACCTGCCTGGACCTGTTCCTGTGTGACTTGATTGAGGTGGACCTGCTTTAGCAGGGGTTTGGATGGGATGATTTCTAGAGGTCCTTTCCAACTCCTGCTATTTTGTGATTGTATGAGGGGGCAGCAGGATGGCAGAGAGTGATAAGCAGAAGAAATACAAAAGGAGATAGAAAGATAGCAAGAAAAAAAGAAGAAAGGGAAAAAGGAGAAGCAAATGGTTGGCTGCTGATCAAGTATAAACAAGTAATATGGGAGAATATGAGAAACATTTTCAATTACATTTCTCTCAGCCCAAGTATCAGTAGCTTGCTGCTGCACCTACCAGCTTCCATAGCATAGGCTTTAAGCTTCAATTAGGTGACATGATCATTATGTTTTAAACATCTCTCTTTCATTTCCCACAAAATGTTTCACAGCAATTAAAGGAAACTGTAAATTAATTCAGTCAAAATGTGAATTCAGTGTCATTTTCACCAAGCTGTTTCAAATTTGGGCACTTCAGGGTGCAGTTGTCAGAGACAGAGGTACTGTATGACTACTTTTAATCTCATGGATGACTGACAGTGCCGAAATTTTTGTCACAAACTGAATTGTCTAAATATGGTAACGCTTGGTATTTCAAAGAGGATACAAGATGAACTGGATCCACTGGAAGGGATGAGCTGATTTTCTAATTTTAGAAACCTATATATGAATATTTTTTATTTTGCTTTTAAATAGTTGGTATGGAAATATGTTCACAAAATATTAATGCAGTAAACGCAGATTCAAACCAGGTTCCCTGGTAGGTAGAATTTTGCAACTAATTTTCTCTGAAAACATACCTATCTCTGAAGGAATACAGTCAGCTCGGAATAGCTACAAGAAGATCGCACAGGAAAATTCAGTATTTGCCTGTAGAAAAAGCTAAAAATATGAGTGCAAATGATTATGCAAAAATGATGTCCGTAATATATTAAAAACTGAGGATTCTTATGTTCCAGTAGATTTGTGAATGAAACAAAAAACCTCACATCATTACATTTCTTTGCTCAAAAATGTGGGGAAGTGTTTGGGGATATCTTTTTGATAAATTAAGTCATTGTTAGATTGTCCTGATTTTTTTTAACCCATTTTACTTCAGTAATGGTTGTTTAATAGTTTGATTTTTAATGATCTCCACTTCATTGTAGTTAATAGCTATATTTCCATAGAAACACTGCAAATCTGCTGTAGTTGGGCATTTGTAAATGAACGTTTGAAAGCACTTCCTTAGATAACTATTAGTGAAAAAAAAAGGAAAAAAAGAGTTTTATGTAAGTGAACATTAAATTCGGAAAAAAAGCTGTGTCTGCTATATCCTACAGATCTAGTATCCCTTCCAAGATTATCTATAGGCAAAACAAACACTGATCTCTTTATTTGGATGTAGCATCATTAAAGATAGGCAGTATGCTTATTCTCCTGTGGGTTGCACTAAACCCTCAAAGAAAGGGCTCCCACTTATTACAATACGAACCCAATGCTGACTTCCACCTGTAGCTTAAGCCAACCTAATTCAATTATGAGAATATTTCTGCTAATGGCAATGTTCATTTTGCACAATAGCTTTTCTTTTGATCTGCAACTGAATCTGAAATAGGATATGTATTCTTGAAATATTTCAATTGTTCCTTGAGTTAGGCAAACATCTGAATGAAGCATGTGGTTCAGGACTTGAATGAATTTATATAAAGAATCGTAGAATGGTTAGGGATTGGAAGGGACCTCCAGAGATCATCTATCCCCCTGTAGAAGCAGGTCCATCTGGATCGGGTCACACAGGAACGTGTCCAGGTGGGTCTTGAAGACCTCCAAGGAAGGAGACTCCACACCCTCCCTGGGCAGCCTGTGCCAGGGTTCCCTCGCCTGAACAGTGAAAGAGATTTTTCTTATGTTTAAATGGAACTTTTTGTGTTTCAGCTGTATCCCATTGCCTCTTGTCCTGTTGCTAGATACAATAGAAAAAACCTCCTGACACCCACCCTTTAGATATTTGTAAATACTAAGAAAAAGAATGCTGCCTTGCGCTTTCCACCAAACGTCCCTGAAAGCTCTGTGACAGCCCAGTAGAAATGTCACGAGTAAGACAGTAGTTAGTATTAACTGTATTTTGTAGTCAAGGAAGTGGCTTCAGAAAGGTTAAGCAAATTGCTCACACTCATTGTGTGAGGCAGTAGCTACGTTTAAGAACAGAGTACAGGTTGATCCTGTGGTCAGTGTATGGCTCCAAGCATTTACCTTTCCTGCAGTGAAGACAAACTGCAGCTTAAAGCTACCGAAGTCATCACAGGAAGTTGAGGTAAAACTGGCAGGGTTGTCATTGAACATGTTGTTAAATTGCTCCATTTTAGAGGGAAAGAGAAAGATGCTTTTTTCCAGTTTTTCATCTGTCCTTTGCAGTAAATCACTGACATCTTTCCCTGTAAGAGCATTATGGACTTTACATTATGGGGCAGTTTTTTTTTCCAGTCTATGCAGAAGACAGAAGTGGAGATATTTGCCCAGAAAGGACATACCTACTGGGGACAATATATGACCAAACTTATCACATGTGGCAAGGACAGAGAATGAGAGGAAGGGAAAGAAGAAAGAGGAAAGCTTGTTTTTATGAAAAGTTACACGTGCCCAAGTATTTTCTAATTGAAGGTTATGGGAAACTGGAAGGACACAGCAACTAACACCTTTATCATCAGGGTTCAGTCACTGATGGTTGGGAGACAACACTGCAACTATCTTTAATAACTCTCTGCAGCCGACAGAGCAAGAAGAGCTGAAGCATCCAGAAGGTGCACTAGAAGGCAAATTATACTGACAGAGTGAAAGGACACAGGTCGCCAGGTGCCAGAGAGATCCAGGCTGAGATGCACATTGAAGCTGCACTCTGTGGCAGCTTGAGAAGCCAAACTCTCCAAGGTGGTCACTGAAGGATAGCAGAGCTTGAAATAAAATGGGTGAATAGAGGGAACCCTTGGTGCTTTCAAAGTATTCTGTATTCTGATATTTGATTTTGACTTCCAAGTTTTTAACTGTTGGCTTTATGGGTTTATTTAATTTATTTATTTCATTAGTCACTTGCAAAGAAGACACGTAGCATAATCTACCTGTCTAGATTACTTACATACTCAGTGGAGGGAGACAGACCTCTCAGGAGGGTGATTTACCACTTATTATGGAAAACTTGTTTTAGGACAGGAAGCATTGCTGTCCAGAAGAACACGAGACAGGAATGAGCAAGAGCTTGAAAATTTTGAAAGTAGGTGGACAAGGAGCTAATCTTAATTCTACAAACGTGAGTCATGGCCTGTGGGTACATGAGCAAGTAATTCAGTGCCAGAGGAGCAGATCAGTATATAGAAACAATTAATTCTGAGGCTCCTGCTTCCACATTATAAACTGTCTTGGCATTTTACATTGAACTAGGTTTAATCTGATCCTCTAGGCCAAATGACCACACAAAGCTTATATCTTAAGTTGTTTGAAGATTCAGTCACTGTTTTGGACTTTTCTACCCCAGCTGGGGTTAGAGGACATTTGATGTGTATCCAAGACAGAGTTTTCAGTTTAGTTTTTTTTGAAAGAAATTTAGTCTGTATGGACCAAAACTGCTCTCTGAATTGAGCCAGCTGGACTAAGTGGAGATCATTGTAGAATCTGCACCAAACCTGTTGCTCCAAACCACAAAGCTCATTTAAACACTTAAAATGCTGAATGCTCTATTAGGCACTTTGTTTATATTCCAGCTGTATTTTACTCAGCAATTTCAATTTTCTAATGCCCTGTTAAACCAGGGTAATATTTCTCACTTTTAACCACTTTTTATCGTGAAGGTGAAGCGCTAACATTTACCTGCATGAAGCGGCCCTCCGAAGTCCCCAGATTAGCAACAGTAAGGTTGCCTTTGGTGAAGACAGATATCGAAGTTAACAGGACACTGTTGAACTGGCCCATGAACAAGTCAACCCTCTGCAAAGGAGTCGTAACTTCTAAGCGATACTCATCATCTTGTGCTCTGCAGTATGAAGCATTTCTTGAAAAAGCCTGTTTGAAAATGAAGTACAGATGAGTACTGTCTTTACGAGTAGGAATAGATCTTTGTCAGAGTGAACTCATTTAGCACAAATGCATTTGACCAAAAGTATTTTAAAACGTTTCAAACTTAATTGCTTCATCAGTTATGATGTTCCATGAGGAAGGCAACGACTTCTTAATGTTATGGAAATGTTTCTTTTAACTTTTTTTTTTTCATCCTCTCCATTGGGAATAAGACATAGGGTCTTTATTTAACCAATTGATAGCTGAATATGCACATATATGAAGGTATCCTTTATCTTAGCTACTTCTGCAATGCTGCTCCTCCAAAGGTCTCAGAACTCTGTAACTGCAGACCCCACCCAGGGACACACATGCTTCTAAAACAGAGATTCCTAGAAAATGATTCTTCAAAAATATTGTAGTATTTTTCACTTTTTTTGTTTCCCCATTAAAATAACAATTTCCAGTATTCTTCCCCTTCCATCCTCTTTTCACTACCTTTTTAGTGACAAGATCGAAAAGGGGAGAAAAAGATGGAAAAAGAGAAAAGGGAGATAAGCCAGGAAAAACATAGTTTTGGTTGTATATTTAAGTGAAACTATGAGTTTTTTTTTTTAAATGAAGCTACAGCTTCATACTTAGGCTATTGTATTGATTATCTATAGCTCATGCACTATTTTTTTCAATCTTTGTATGTCTCGATAGTTGCTGCATTTGCAGGATTTTCTCTTTCAGTTTGGGAATAGAGATTACATGTTTTCAATTTTCATTGGAAAAATTCTTGAACAATACACTTTAAGTTATTTCTTGAGAAGAGTATAACCTGCTGTCCTGACAATTCAATAGTAATCTATTAACTGATAATTCCATTACTATTGATACTACATTATTTGCTTTGGTGAGATTGCACATATAATGACTGGGAACCCCCTGAAGGATTTCTAACCAGTTTAAATTTGGACGTCATCTAGCATCTTCTCACTGTGACTTTATCAGTAAACATTTAGGGAGATTATAAAGGACCTTATTGTGGTTCTCTCTGTTGAAATCACTAGCTTTGGTTTTGACTTTTTTTTAAAATAGATTTGTTGTTGTTAAAAACATGTTTTAAAATAACAATTTTCAAAGCTTCAATTAAGCCTTTCAAAGACTATCAGAGTATTTCCACTAAATATATCTGGATCATGCTTTTGAAGAACACATAAAAGTAAAACTCAGTTCTTTGCTTTGAATTGCAATGTTTCTGAACTGTGCACTGCAACAGCACTGCCTTTCTACGATCCCTAGGAGTTGTAGCCAGCACTGGTGCCAGCTTTTCTCCAAGTGCCCTCTCAATTTACTGTATCAATTAGGTAAAAACCTGTGCAAGACCAAACAAGAGCAAATGAAATCTCTGTGCAGTGCCTTAATGATACAGAATAAGGGCTTCTAGATTAGAACTGATACAGCAGTGACTTAACAGTTTTTGTTATCCACATGCTAAAGGTTTGCTGTGTTAGTTTTGGTATTAACTGTTACTGTATGGTGTATTTTGCTCATCTGGAACTGAACTAATACTCTGCACTAGGAATACTGAATACACTTTAATTATTTTTTAACCCAGTAGTTGACCAGAATAAATCACGAATGGCCAAACTTTGTTTTGGCCACCAAACAAGCTTTATTCTTTTGCACTCATATCCTATCCAGTCTAAAAGTATTTCTTAAACATCTGTGCAAAGATTACTCATACAATGAGTATGAATAGCTCAAGTGCAGAAAGATGTATTTTCCTGCTTTTTGAAATAAGGCAGATTTCTGAATTTACCCTCCCCCAACTTGAGATCTTTGCCCTTTGCTGTAACTTCTTTTTTTTTCCATAGCAAAGTACTTTGAGGAGAGATGTTCCTGTGCTAACCTTAAAAAAATACTTCCTCCTATGTAGTCATCTCAAAGCAATTTGAGCATGCTGACATGCCTCATGAAACCCTGTTCAAGCTCTTTTTAACAAGTGGCTAGATTTTGCTGCTTGTCCTGACACCTTTCCTAGCTTCCCTGAAGTCAGTTCAGCCACAAAGTCAGCTCAGACTTCCTCAGAGATGTTGTCATTTTGGGTATCTGCCCAAGAACCTGCAGATTGTTCCACATATGGCTCTCTTACTTGGCATTTCATGGATTAACCATAATGTAAGGTTAGCTATTTAAGAAATAGGAAGGCTTTGATCTTTGAGTAGAAATGTAGAGTTTAAACGGCTACTTAGAAAACTAAAGGGAGATAGATAACATGGACAACTAAGTCAAAGAAGCTGCTTTAAATTAACCCTTTGAAGCCCAGACCTCTCCCTCCTTCTCAGTATACACACAAGTATCCATTTGGCTGTCAATGTGGAAAAATAACTGATGTCAGATGATGCACTCTGAATACTATGCCAAGTTCCAGTGACAAATCACACAACTATTGAAATGGACGATTAGAGCATGGGGTAAGTTCTTGGGTTGGGCTACTTCTCTTGGAAGATGAGAGGTGCCAATTGTGCATGTGATTCATAGCGAGTGCTTTGTGAAGCTGGTGTAGGTGTGCCACTGGAACACAATGAGGTGTTGGCAAGCCTTGCCTTTCAGCCATGTCCAGGAGGCCAAGAGATAACCGACATTATCTTATTTGTTTACAGGAGGAGATGTGATGTTTTGGAATTTATGCTGGATTTTGTCCACAGAAGATAAATGTGCCAAAAAAGTCTCTAGACATCACTGAGCTGGGCTATCAAGGGCTGTCACTGTTTGGCAGATTTATTGATCATATTCAGGGAGCACAAAAATAGTATTTTGGATGAAGTTTCACATTTAAAGCCATAAGTGCAAAGCATGTAGAATCATAGAATGCCAGGGTTGGAAGGGATCTCCAGAGATCATCTAGTCCAACTGCCCTGCAGAAGCAGGTTCACCTAGATCAGGTCAAATAGGAACATGTCCAGGAGGGTCTTGAAGACTTCCAAGGAAGGAGCCTCCACAAGCCCTCTGGGCAGCCTGTGCCACTGCTCGGGCATTCTCACAGTAAAATAGCTTTTACTTATATTTAAGTGGAACTTTTTGTGTTCCAGCTTCGTCTCATTACCCCTTGTCCTGTTGCTAGCTACGATAGAAAAAAGGGATGCCCCAACCTCCTGACACCCACCATTTAGATATTTGTAAATGTTGAATAAGATCTACTAAGACACTACTGCAAATCTAAAAAAGAGAAAAGCTCAGTTAGGTCAGTGTCAGTACTGATATGGAATATAGTCTCTGAATACTAGACTCGGGGGAAAAAAACCCCAAATCCGCAAATTTAACCAAAGATTTTTGTGAGCCTTTCTGTTATTTGCAGTGACTGCAATTTGGAGAAACACTCCTTCAGGCTTGTCCTTCTAAAACAGGCTGAAATCTTTCTTCTTAGTTAAGTGCAGTCTCAGTAGAAGGTGACATTATGTGTAATTCCTTGATCTTATGTTTAATGTCTTGGATAAACTACAAATTAAGGACTTAATCACTGCAGAACATCTCATATTATCTTGCGAGCAATTTAGGGGACATCATTAAAATGAAAACTTAATTTGACAAATTAGATAAATGGCATGAAAGTAACTAGTTAAAATTTCCTAGTATCAACTGTAAAACACTACAGTTATAAAGAAGAACTCAAGTGAAAGTAGGAATAAGCCCCAGTCTTATTTCCTGCTGTTTTTTTTTAATGTGACTTTTAACTTATTGGCTGCCAGGCATCAAGGAAGTATCAATTTTTTGTTTTCTTTATGGATCCATGGAGTCTTCATCAAGAGAACTGGGCACCCACAAGTGCCAACAGTGTTTCTCCTTTGAGCATTTCTATGGCATAATGTGAATCAGGGAGAAATGAGCTAGTGCTAAACAAGCTGGATCCTGATATCCACAAATGTCAAAAATCCTTTTCTCAAATAAAGTGCTGTAAAGTGAATGAATAGGTGATTCTACATAACAAATTGTTCACCAAGATGATTAAAAACAGAGAGGGTGTGTTAGTTGCTTATCTCTTCTGTTGTGGAGGTCAGTGAATTAAGACAAATAATAAAACTACAGTTCCTAGGAGTTTATCCTATCGGAATCAGGCACATAATGGTGAAGAATTGGACTTGATGATCTTAAAGGTCTTTTCCAAACATAACAATTCTATGACTCTATGAATTAACATGTACAGCAGACTCTGAACAGGAAGAGTAACTGTGAGAAACACAGAAAAACCTTATTAGATTTTATTCTCTAAATTTTCTTGTTTATTTTCAGACAGCACAGATTAGTAGTCCTGTAATACATTTGGATTTTCTGGGTAGTTTGCAGTCTCTTCATATGAGAACTGCATTTGACCACTGCTTCTATTCATGTGAAATTCTGGTCTCAATGTTTCAGAGAAGCCTGAAGAGGATGAGTGACTTCATCATCACCATGCTGTAAGTCTGTTTGAGGGCTGGAGTTAGAACCTGTTTCCTAGTCCTGTGTAAATAAAAGTGAGAGGCGTTATAGATTTGGCCAGTCTACCACTGTTATCTTTGAAAGGAATTATTCCTTAAATTTCATAAACTTCATAAATCTTCCCATCTGTCTCATACCAATCCTTTTGATTCTGGACTCAGAGATGACTACTAAGATCCCTGTACTTAGAGCTCTTTGACAAAATGGGGAGAGAAGAAAAACAACCAGGACAAGTGTTCTGGCTTCTGGCACATTTACAGGCTCTGTTCACTTCATGCCTTCTTCTGTCAGTTCTGGCAAGGGGACTATCTCTCTCCTCATTTCCCATGTGGTTTCATGTCATAGCTGGTCAGAGTGAATAGAGCATAATGGAGGAGAAATATCTAAACGTCTTTCTACTATGCTGTCACAATGGAATATTTTTTCCTCTGCACTTTGCAAGACAGAAAGTTTGTGAAATGGGTAAAATTCTGCTACTAGCAATTCTAAAAAATCATAGTGACACTTCGTGTTCTCACTATACAAAACTGTCACAGAGTCTGAATTCTTTACGGTTATGAGTACATTCAATGATGATATATGGAAAAAATATGGACACATTTAGTTTTTGGAAGTAATCGACCAGAAAAGCATCTCTTGTGAACAAACTCCAGTGTTGTACAATGGGCAGAAGAGAAGCCAGACAGAAATGAGGAACATAACAAAAAAAAATTCTTTGGACATAGCATGTTGGCTTTTGACAACAGCAGGCCAGAGGCACGTGAATAGTGTTCCTTATTGGCATCAAGATTACATCACATTCATATTCCCCCATTTAATTTCCTTTATAAAAAATATCAATTAAGAGACCGGGTCTTTCGTATTGAACTGTTGCACATATTTGTATTGACAGGGCCAGTAAGTTCTCGGAAGGAGCTATCCCAAATGGACGAGTCAGCTATTATGTGCAGTAGGGACTGCAGGGAAGTCAGACTAGGGCAGTCTGCTGGGGATACACAGTGTGTACTCCTCCTGCTGCTCTCATAGCTCAGAAAGGCAGATAATTTCCATGTTAAAGTGGCAGTGACAGGTACTAGGTATACAAATTGCTCATACAAAGTATTCAAAATGCTATGTGCTTTCTAAAACAGATTTCTGCACAGTTGCACGAGACAGCAGTGTCAAGCACTTCCTGTTATCCTAAGGAAGGCAGAAACAAGTAACAAACGAAACAGCTCAGTTTTGTCAGTGGACACAAATTTACGTGCTAAACAGTTCCCACAGAATCAGGCCCACCATGCTTCTGATTTCTTCTTAACCAGTAAAAGACACCTTGAGGATGTAAGTGCTTTGAATTTGTTCCAGTGTTCACAGAGAACTGAATACGCCAGGGACAGGGGACCCGGTTTGTGTGTTTCCAAGTGCTAAGACACTGAAGCTTTAGTCTAAAAGGTAAAAGAGATTTTCCTCTTTTTGTTTTAAACAAAGAATTGTTTCCCTCTTCTTCCTTCCTCCTTTTCCCAATATTAGTCATGTATTTGAAAGCAATTCAAAGGTTATTTTTGTTACAAAATACAGGAGAAATATGTTCCCTTTATGAGAATAAACTCTTCAAATCTCAACTGCAAAGTAGAAGACTTGAAGAAAAGGCAAGCAACTGGAAAACAGTCTTTTAAGATGGAAACAATCAAGCTATCATAACTACACAGTTGCAGCACTACTAGTGTTACCACTGTCTGGAGAGGGTCCGAGTTTCACCGGAAACCAACCCTTCATAATGCTACTTGTTGCAAAACAAGGAACAATTTAGAGGAATTACTGGAGGACTAATTATCTTGGAGCTACACTTTCACCTTCAAGGACTTGATTCTGAACTCACAGAAGTCAATGAGAAGGTTACACAAATTTTTATGACCCCTAGAGAAAGAAAAATTTTTTAAAGAACTCAGTTGATGGAATATTTTACTTTATCATCCCACTTACTCTTAATACTTGTTGCTTTGATCTACTATACTGTTAAAATGAGAAACGGGAAGAAAATTACTGTACTGATGCTCCAGGTTATAGGTAAAAAGACATCCATGTTAAATGTAATTGGTTAATACAAATTAAGATGATTACATGTTCTATTGTCAAGATCATTCAAAGAGTTATTTGCTTTTGTCATTGAACAGTGCTGCATTAGTTCTCATAATCTGGTTAGTGCATTAGCACTAAGTAAATCCTATTGATTCAGCAGATAAAATGGACCTAAGTAATCTTTGTATTTTGCTGATTTCCCTTATATTAATTTAACATTTAAGTGAGTATACAGATTATCAAATGAGAGGTGTTGACTAATTTCACATTTTGATGGAATAAAATAATGCATCTGAGACATTATGCTGATAAAAGCAGCTATGCTGTACACTGTAGTGTACATCAGGTGCATATTTCACAGAAGTCCTTATTTACATGGAGGCTGTGATGAAACAGAAAAGCTGTGAATTCCAAGCTGACCTGCTATCCTAAGATAATTACTGAATGTGAAGACTCTTATTCCAAGATAACATTGCACAACATCTGCATGCCTAGCCAAACCAGTGGTGCAAGAGATGTGTGGGATAGAAAGGAGCTTAGAAAGCAGGAGAAAATAATACAATTTGGCCTAATTTTCACAAGCTGTGTATAAAAGAAAATGAAGCTCTCACTGCCACTTACCCCAAGATCATCCCTCCTCTAATGTTTCATTGTTTTCACCCACTCCACAGACAGTGCAAGCAGTACTTCCTTGTGACCTACACGTAACTTCCTTTCTGAACCATTTCTGTCACGGACTTTCCTCAGCAGTATTTTCTTGTTTTTAAATTTACTGTGGGATTTGACTCAGGTTTTACTTGTATGTCTGGAAATGAGGTTTAATTCCACTCTGATGCAAAAGCTGTCCAAGACCTGAAACCCACATGCCACCTAGAAAGTTTAAGTAACACAACACTCTCCTGGGTAATTATTACCTCCTGTTGCTTTAGTGAGCAATAATGATGGCAATATGTGGTCCTGAGTCAGAACAAGTAGAGTAAGTAGGGAAACTGCTGAGGTAAGGTTGGTGCTGAGTGAGCTGAAAGGCAGATGTCTGCTTTGTCAGGATTTATGTGTCTCTCCACTGTTTGGCAGCAGAACCTGAGGAATATTCATTGCTTACTTAGATGTCTCAACTACCCACCACAGCCAGGTGGGATGAATCCAGGACTTAGATCTGCATGCAATGCACTGCAGAATCAGCTTCTCTTTCTCTGGAACATGAAATTGTTTGTAAGGAAATCCAAGCAGAGTTTTCAGGATGACAAAGTCCCATTGCAGAACAGCCATCAGCAGACTAGACAGGAACTTTATCTGGGGCAAAGGAGACTTAGAATTTGGTCTGAACCCAGGAAAAAAAGCTTAGATCTCAATACTACACATCTCTAGCTAATGTCCTTAATGTAACATGCCTGTTAGTCTGCATTTTGGACTGTAAAAGCTTTGAAATTTGCAAGGTTACATGGGATGAGAAAGTTATTCTTTGCCTAGTTCTAGTCTTTATAGTTACTTGAGGGCCTTCAGAAATTCTGAAACATAAAAACCACACGACTAGATATCCATGTTAAAAAAATTAAAAATACTTTCTGCCTGAAATGATCTCTGTGCAGTTCCAGACAAAAATATTAGAGTCACTTTTCCACACTAATAACCAATAGAGAACCCTGCCTTCAGTGGAAGAATTTGATTAAAAAATCTGGAAATGAAACATTATTCGTAACTCTGGTGGATAAAGAAGTGCCCTTTGTAGAAAACAGTAGTTTAGCAGATACCATTTTTTCACAGAGAAGTTCAGCTTTCACCAAGATGATAAAACACCAAGCAGCAGCACTGGGAGACAGAGACAGGCCTCTAATTAGACATCAGGATGAGGAAAACTGCAGATTCTGCAGGTTGGCCCTTATCTCCATTGTTGCTGGGGCTTGGAAGAGTCTGCAAAGATATTTAATACTTGGGGTGGTGTGGTACTTTCCAAAGAAACTCCCTGACTTGCCTTTTTCCTTACCTTTTTCTTGGGAACTCCCTTGTGATGGTGTCCACGTGGCTGGTCCCAGCAACAGAACAGCCCTTACCTCTGTAGTCATGTGTGTCTGCTGGATCTTGCCCAACCTGAGATAACCATACTCATACCATACCCACTATACACTTGTGGTGATTTAGCCCTGTCTAGGTGCCAGATGCCCACCAAGTCATTCTATCACTCCCCCTCCACTGTCGGCTTCCAACAGAGTCACAGCCTCCTTTGGGATCCACTCCTGCGTGGGGTCCTCCACAAGCTGCAAGTGGATCTCTGCTCCCCAGTTGCCTCCGTGGACTGTAGGGCATAGCTGCCTGATCATGGGCTTCACCACAGGTTACAGGGGAGTCTTTCTTCCAGAGCCTAAGCACTCTCCTCCCCCTCCTTCTCCACTGACCTTGGTGTCTGCAGAGATGTTCTCACATTCGCACTCCCTTCTGCTGCTGCTGCTGTTCAGCAACTGCACAGCAACTTCTTTCCCTTCTCAAATATGTTATTCACAGAGGTGTTCCCTCAATCACTGACTGGCCTGGCCTTGGTCAGCTGTGGGTCCAGCTTAGGACTGACTGGCATTAGGCTTCTGTCAGCTCTTTGTTTAAAGAAGCCACCCCTGTAGACCCCTCACTACCAAAACCTGACCCAGGCAAAACCACTAGAACACTGATACCCATATCTCTGTCTGTACCAATGCCTCGCTCACATGCAGGTTAACTGGTGTTTGGACTCTTCCTACAATCCCTTATGCCATGCTGTTTGCCTCATTCAGGTCTTGCATAGCCAGTGGATAGACAGTCATGTACTCAGTGGTGAAGATGAGCTGGGTGATAGGCACATCCTGCCTTGCACTCCACTGTACAGGGTACAACGGGATCCTTGGGCTACCACTTGGGCTTTCAGCAGGCAGGCAGTGGGTGCACAAAAGGAACTTGGATGAAGCCTATCACCTTACTACAATGGAATTATTATTATTATTGCGGTAGTAATAATAATTATTATTATTATTATTTTTCTACTATGCACGTTACCCATCATCCAGTGCCTCTCCATTTTTTCTTCTGAGACATCAGAAGCACATAGAGAAGCTTGCAAAAATCTGTATGGATGGGAGCAAGCTTTGTGCCCAGGCTGAATGCTGTACGTCATTTGATACAGCGTTTCCAGAGGAATAAATGACTGAACCAGGCTGACAGATTCCGGTGCCTGACTTTTTGGGAAAATACTCAGGCACACTCTACTCACAATATAAAAAATTATTTCCTCCATGCTGCGAGATTATCTACATAAGCCACATCAACCCTTCCTCATCAGAGAGATGTGGTGTTATTTGTAAACATGCCAAAAAATTTAAAGTCAAATGATGTAGGATATTATGGTTACTGAGCCTCAAAAGAGTTATTTATCTCTGCTTATTTTATTATATATTCCCAGGCATACCCTTAGGATGACAGATCAATAACTGCCTTTGCGGTTTCCTGATAGAAGGCAGAAATTATTTTCTTCCATTACAATATAAGCATAACCCAATTTTACTCATCTATCATGTGGGAAATGGTAATAAAGAAGCATCACCATGTGTTTATTTTACTGTCACTTTATCTTTTGTTTTGGTGATCTTCTGTTTTCATTTTACATTCTTCCAACTGTTTGTGTCTTTCATTTGACAGGAGTTGTGACCAGTTTGTCTTGCTTTAGGACACTTGGAGGGAACATGGAGGCAAAAGCTCATTTGTGGTTTCTCTTTTCCTATAAGGTGAATGGAGTGCTTTAGACTTTCATCTGAACTTAGCTGTTGAAGAAATAAAGCCACAGAATCTTTAAAGAGCTGAATTTAGATTTAATTTTTAGAGGTGATTTTTAATGGAAGACAATAGTGATTGAAGTTAGGTCTCAGAGGACAACTGGAATCACAATTGTTTAGTGCATAAGAGACAAAGAAAGGATAAATAAAGGCCATAAGATCATGATCTAACTAATGAAAATTGAAATGTATAGTTGAGATTGTCAAGGCTACACTCAACCCATCTTCCTCCCTTGGAGAATCAGTTAATCCATGACAGAGGTGCACAGTACTGGACTTGTCTGCAAGCAAACTAAGTAGCATTTGTTTCCTCATTTAAGTACCCCTCTACTTTAATAAGTGCTGTACTAGGCCTGATAGTGACTAAATCTGACCAAATAAACTCTGCTAAAAGCCTACATTCAGTTTTCTCTTTTTTGTGGGTGAGAAGATTCCTGAACAGTGATTCAAACCCCTCCACAGCAGCTACCTCTTAGATATCTTTGTCCTGACTCAGGCAATAAAACCTCTTTACCATGACTCCAAATTTTTCTTTTAATTCAAACCCAGTTCTGTTTCCTCCTTGCTGTCATTGAAGTGACAGCCAGCTCTTCATTTAAGGAAATTACTAGGAAGTGCTAACTGGTCACAGCTCCACTGAGGTACATCTGCTATTAATCAGATGCACCATTGGATTCACTTTTCCTAACCCTGACTTCAGTAAGTCCAGGCTTTGGCTTAATATGTATTTCACTTAAACACAACTGGAAATGTTTTATTTGTATTTTAGAAAGTTTTCCATGAACACTGGAATAAGTGAAGCACAGTTGTGTCTGGATTTATATCTTGTGGTTGGTTGATTTTGCTGTCCAACTAAGCTCTGACGGAGATTTTTCCCCATGGGTGAGCAATATCTGCTTTGGTCCCCCGGAGTTCTTCTGATGTTTATAAAAGGGCTCCTTAAACTTCATCAGTTTTCATAGCCTGAATTCATATATTGGATTCGTCTCTGCATTCACATCTTTAAGATTTCTTTTTGTTTAGGCTGTCAGGACAACTAACAGAAAGAAAGGCATACGATTGCATGACCACATAAATTTCATTCCTTTAGGAAACAAAGCTAAAAATTGTCATATTTTGTCAACAACATCAAGATGAGCTGAAGTTTGTTTGTTTGTTTGTTTGTTTGTTTTAAAATGCTTAAAATGTGAAAACGAGTTGAGGAAGTGTTTTGGATGCTTTATTTAGGGTTTTTTTTGGTCGAATTCTACCTTTAGCAGCCTCAGACTAAATAGTCCTGAGGGACAGGCACTTAAAAAGATGGACTACCCAAAGTCCAACAAAATTATGTACAATTGTCTTGTGGGACTTCTTTTGGTTACATGAAATGGCCTTCATCAATCAGACTCTAACAGTAAATTATCAGATAGCACTCCCTTGCAAACATTGCTAAAGGCTCATTTTTCTTTTTAATGTTGAAGTTAGTGGTATGCCATATTCACTGCTGTGCTGTTTTCACTGTCCTATGACTTAATCTCACAGTGGTCAGTGCCTTTCACTTGCAACAGTGGTCTGTGGTTTCATTCTCTCAATATCAAAGAGAAAGATCATCTGCGCAACGTTACGAAAAGTAAGTTTTGAATTTGGCCAAAATAAACTGTGACAAACTCACACTGTTTAGAAAAGCTTTCTTTTAAGTCAAAGGTGATTTACAAAAGGGAAAAAAACAGTTTATGCCTTCATGCACATTTGTATAATGTACAAGAAAGGGTCTAAAAATAATTAGGAGGTTATGGGATTCTTTTTTTTTTAATTCTTATTTTATCTCCAGCAAAATCAAGGAAGAACAGATTTGACATTCCTGACACAAGCATAAGAAATAATGTGCTTTCCTTCTGCCTGCTCCTTCTCTTCCTTCATCTTCCAATCTTGCAGGTCTGTTTTACACACCTGAGACAAACAGATGTATAAAGGATACTTGGCAAATTCTTGCCAATCCTTTTGGCCAATTGAAACCTGAAAAGACTCGCAGGATACTTTTTATGGGAACCTTAGTAAGTCCGCTGGAATAAAGAAAAGGGAATAGAATGGCAAACCTTGACAGTCTTGATATTTCAGTGTTAAGCAAACAATCAGAAAAAAAGAAAAATCTGACTGCCTTTGTGCCATTTAAAGGAACCACAAGAAATCACAGAAACATTTTCTTCCTTTATCAATTTAATATAGCAGAAATCAGAGTTCTGATGACATTTCTTGAAAATGGGCAACTATAATAAACTGTCTGCAGTATAAGACATTCAGTTCTGATATGCAAAGCAGCAGCAGACCTTGGAAAAGCTTTTGAAACAGGAAAGTACTTCCCAGCATGTGAAAAGCAGCAAATTATTCTGTCAATATTTTAATGGTATACTTTGCTGTGAAAAGATCACCTTATGAAATGAGTATATAGACAAGTGTAGAATGAGATAAGTTAAAGGCCACAAGCTTTAAAGACAGTCACTCACAAATAAAATGCCCCAGGAATAAAGAAAAAAAAAAGTACTTTCAAAGAAGAACAATGTTCATTGTTGAAAACGAATGGAAAAATGAAAAAAAAAATTAAGATCTGAAATGAAAAATTAGGACAGCAGTAACATGGTGAAGAAAGATAAGAAGTTACTGTGCTGAATGTTTGCTAACTTGCTTTTAGTTCTTGAAAATCGCCTTTCTCCCTAGAAAAAAAAAGGAATAAAATGCTACGTATGTTGTAGTTGTTATATCAGCACCCACTGTGCCTAGATCTGTGTTGAACATCTGAAGCCTGCAATAACCATTTGTCCCCTGAATGCACATTCCTGATACAGGAGAGAAGTCACAGCAGTTCTGTAACAGATGCTTCTCCCCAGATCATCCTGCCTCACCTCTGGTAGTGATGAGCAGTCTTTCTCTTTCATGGGAGAGGCTCCCACCTCCAACCAGGACACATTCCAGCACCCCATCCTGATACCCTGTGCTGGGCAGCCATGCTGAGGAGGACTCTGGTGGTACTGGGGTGACAAAGGCCTGTGTTTCCCACCCTCACCTCCAGCTGTTCCAACAATGGGACACGATAGATTCCATTTATCTCCAAAGGCAGGCTGAGCTGTTACTCCATCCTGATACAGGCCTCATCCTGGCTTGGAAGCCTGAGCAGTGCTCCATTGTAATGGCTCTGGCCCTGGCCTCTGGTAGAGGGGACAGCATGTCAAATCTGAGCTCAAATTCTCTTATATTTCAGAAACAAAAGCTTCACAGGGAAGACATTTAAGGCCCTGTTGCTTAAGCAAGTACAATTCAAAGCTCTAATGCCTCACGTTTCATAATAAAAATACTCGATTCCCAGATTCTGAACTTCCTTTAAAAGAGCTAAAACTGGCACAATTACTGGCTAGAGAGGAAGAAATAACTTCAGTGCTTCCTTCACCACATGAACACACAGTGTACTGAAAGGCAACCCTCCCATCCAAGACTACAGGTATCCTCCTTCAGATGCACTTTTCATAGACACTTCTTTCATTAAGAGAAATTATTTCATTGTGACAATTTCTGTATCAAGCATGAGTAACTGCATTACAATCTGGTTCTTGTGGCATGATCTGAACCAGATCTTTCATTTTTTTTCAAAGGAGGGCAGTGATTCAGCATTAACATAGTTTAAAATAAGAGTGATATTTTCAGGGGCTCCTCACTGCACAGGGATATGAATGTTAATGAACATTTTTTTAACTATTAAAAGAAATAATAAATTTTTATGTTCTGTTTATCTGTATCACAGTTCACCCCGGTTCCACTAATACTTTTTTATCACCATAAGGACCTCAGTGATTTTCACACACAATTTACAGGAACTAATCCTTACAGAGATGAATCATTAGCAATGCTAAGTAATCTGAAACAATCAGAGACTTATATTTTGAAACCAAAACTGAGGGAAGAGGTACGTGGCAATGGAGTAGGCAAAGAGAGAACAAGAGTCCCAAAATGTAACAAATTAATTGTCACTTACCCTGTTCAAGCAGTACTTGCTCTCTTTCCCGTAAAAGTGCTGCAGACATTTCATGTTCTGCTTGTCAACAATCTTGTTGAAGAACTCATTGATGGTTCGCACAGAGACAGCACAGACAGCTGATCTGTTGGTTGGTTCGGAAGAGTCTGGTTTGCTTTGAGCAAAAACACCATAGAGAATATCGTCGTTCAAGCCCAGGCCCATTTCGTGGGCTAGAGCCGCACCTGGCTTGCTTACGTAGGCAGCTTGCAAAATGTTGAATACCTCCTTTCGGATGGACCTCCTTCTCCGCTTTTCAGTAAAAATACACTCGAGAGGCATTTCCATGTAAGAACGCATCTCTGAGTCTAAAGTGCAGAAGCGGATAATTCTAGTGTGAAAAGCTTGGGAGTCAAGAGATTCTCTCTGGACAGTCAGAAAATAGACAAAGTGATCATTTTCAAACGCGTGGACATACCTAATGGGATACGAGTCACGGAACTGAGGGAGGATATCTATATAAGACTGATCTGTGAGAAACTCAAAACCATCCTGTGTTTCTTTTAACCTTCTAACCGATATTGAATGCAGCACATGGGGAGCTTGAAATGTAGATGCCACAGTATTTCCAACAAAGAAGTTGACAAATCTGTCCTTCTCAGTCACCAAAACTTTGGTTCCTAAAGTGCTTACAACACAGTCGGGACAATTATCTGTTTCTCCGTCCACCCGGGGTGAATACATACAGTGCACCTCGCTTTCAATGTCAGCAGGGTTGTCAGGGTGAATGATGTGACGGTGGCAGACGCCTCTGGATACACTACCACAGCTGATGAGCTGATCATCGTAATAAGTTTCCAAGAGCAGTGCCATGTTGACATTATCCTTCCATACACTGTTAGATAAATTGGCTTTATCTTTGCAGTCTTCGCATGGAGCACAGTCTGGGTTCTCCAAAATGGGACCAGTTTTGTACACAGAAATGTTCTGCAGAGTTTCATTTAGTACATAAATCTTGTTGACTGCTCCAATATAAACATGATGCTTGTATAGAACTACATTCTGAATCGGTGTTTCTGCAACAAAGTTAGGGAGATCGTATTGTACACTCAAATTCATCTCTGATTTTTTAGCTGCTTCTTGGCATTGTCCATGGCTCCTCTGCAGCAAGGCAAACAGGAATACGAGAAACCCAGAAGGATATGAAGTAAAAGGCTTCATTGTCAGAGATTTAATCTGTCAAAATATATTTACAGGAAAGAGTGGTTATATTTCATATATTAAACCATCAGTTTATCAGTCAACAGAAACCTGTCTCTAGGCTGCATGCATTAGCTAAACTATTTCAGTTAAAGAAGTGTCACAATCTTGCCTAGCGTCACTAATAGTCTCATGCTAGAAGCTGCTATGATTACTGGGTAATCTTTCTGGGTAACCATTTCACTGCTTTTAGAACAATTCACAAAGGAATTTTCTTATGATTAATTTTGCAAGACCATTCAGTGTGTTACACAGCAGCAGAAGAGAGATGACTGTTTCCACACTGACATTAAAGCAGTTGAATGATACGGTTTAGAACAAGATGGTACACAGGTAGCTGAAAGCAAATCTGCTTAGGATGCTCAGGACACAGCTGCCTACAAAGCAGTTGTAGCACTTCAGTGTGTGGATATATTTGGCAATTTCTTCAAGGGTCTGAGTCGGTTCTTAGCACAGCTGTTAAAAATGAGAAATACAAAAGACATGAAATAATGTGAAGATCTGAGGTGGAAGTGGGCTTCTCTTTTATTCTGTTGACATTTTTGATTGATCGAGGAAGAGACTTTTCTTCATCAGACAAAAGGAAGAACCCCATCTCTCTCCCTCCAGCTTCCAAAATCACTTTCATAAAGGCCCAGTTTGGAAAAAATAATGGGGTTTTATTTTTCAGCCATCCCTACTTCTTGGCACAGTCATTTTCCCTAGTGTGGACAAGGTTTTGTAATATATTGTTAGAATATTTTATGCATCATATGATGCCTGGCATGTGCAAGTTTTATTTTAGGCCTTATACCACAGGAGTAAGTCACTCTAGTGAACCTTTACAAGATACAAGCATATCACTGTATTGTAAACAAAGGGGTATCAAATGACCTAAAGCCATTAACTGATGAAATCAAACAACCTAGCACTTTTCTTTTTTCTTTTTTTTTTTTTACTTCTCCACATAATTGTTTGATGTGGCCTGAAAGGCAGACGACTAGTGTGATATTTCACCCCCTTGGAAGATCAATTAAATGAACTGTGGTTATGACTGTTTCAGTGCAGTGTCCACACTATGCGCTGTCACACCAGACATTTTCTATTAATGTCATGACACAGTTGTTAAGCCAAATTTAGCTTAACATGAAGAACTTGGAGAAAACAATTATGCATTCAGCAAAGATTATTACATACTTCAGGAAAAATACTTCTAGTTTGGCTATAGTTAAGCAATTGTTGTTCATCAAGAAATGCTTATGATCACTGAAAGGGTTTAAAATAGACAACCTCGAAAATCACAAGCTAATGATAGGAATCTGTGCTAACTTTTCATTTCATTAAGCCTTCAAGCAAAATGAAAAGATGACTATAGACCAGAGCTGTTTCAGCTGTGTATAAATTCAGCATTTTCACTAGACTGGTTAAAACAATCCATCAATAATCCTCCTGCGTTTCTTGTGACATTTTATTTCAGCATCCACTGAACTCTTTCTGTGGCTTACCTCATTAATTACACAAAACAATAGGTTTTGGAAACAAAGAATTGTTCTTTCTCCCTGTTATCTGGTAAGAATCATGGTCGAGAGCTGGGGTTGAAAATCACACACAGGCTATTTTCAAGTATTAGCTGGTAAGAACAAGCCACACTTTTGGTGTTGCGAAATTAAGATCTTCTTTCAAATTAACAACATTTTCTAATATTAATTACTGATAACAGAATCCTGGAAACAAATCAAACCTGTATTTAAGTTTAAAAGAAAAATAAAGGAAAAAGGAGCAGGGATATTAGAGAATAGCCCCAGCACACAGAGCACAGACTTCTATATTGTACAGGGCAGGCAACAGTTTTTTCATCCTCTGAAACTTTTTGTTATTGCAGAATTTTTCCTGCTCTGTGCTGGGATGAAACCAAGAGCTTTCAAAGTTTGTGTGAAACACCCAGAAGTCACAGGCGATCCAAGAACAACCATGTTCATGGCCCTGCGTCGCCAGCACTGAGCGAAGGACCCTGCAATGCGGAGAGTGGGAGCCAGGCCTGACTGTCTGCCTCCTTTCAGCCAGCACTTCTACCCCAGAAACTGCTAAAACTGATACATTCCTGCAGATTCACTTCTGACGAGTCAACATGTTCTGACAGATACTAGATTAAGCAGAAAATTCCCAAAGTGCTTTATTTCTGACACAAGGCTGAGGCAGGTATATTGTGTACTGCAACTGAGTTTAAACTTAACAGAGATGGCACTGCAGTGGAAACAGAAAACAATAGGTGGGACAATAGTTGGATGAGGATAAGGCTGATCAAGCACCAGTAGAGGAAAAAATGATGCAAGGTTACTTGACAGACATCTACTTTGGTGCACTATATTCTCTGTTATCGTCTTATTTTGGTATGTTCCCAAATAGATTTCCCAACCAGTATGACCCTCAGTCTTTAGTTTACATTGCTCCCTGTTCTTTTAGTGCTGGAAAAAGAGGATCCCTAGCTCTCCAACACTAGATACCAGTGTGCACTCTAGAGGGATTAAGAGCCATAAATACTGTCTGACTTACTCTTTCCCTCAAACCACATCTTGGTATGAGTATCCTTGGGTAGGCCACTCTGCCTAGTGAATTTAAACCAGCACTGGTTTGAATTTGTGCTCTGGAGACAGAAAACTCCTCCTCAGACTCCTTTAGCAAGTTGAGATTGGAACTGAAAAGCTTAACAGCAAGAGCAAGGGTGGGATTCAGTGTAATGCACAGGATGCCAGGAATAATAGGTACTGTATTTCACCACTACGGAAAGGAAAATATGAGCAATAAATGAAAAACCAAGTCATCTTCACCCTCATATTTGAGCTCCATCGTGTTTCCTTCTGTATACCTTTGAGGTGTTTCAAGCATTCTACCAAACCAGAAATCTGCTGATCCTCACCTATGGGAAGTTCAGGCTCAGATTTATAGGCAGGTCTAGGGAAGATGGATCCCCACAATGCATGTCTATAGTACACTGTCAATCTTTCCTCAAGGTGCCTGAAATCAGAAGGCACATCCTCTACTGTGAGACATTGATGGTTTAAGGAGGACTAAGGAGTTATGTCATGAGTATAAGACGCAATTCCTTTTTTTCAAGTATTTGTTTTGTCATAGTCCTCACATCATATATATTCTGCTGTTACTCAGTGAGACTCTCACAGTATTTGTTGTCTCTTTATCTGCATTTTACCAGAATCTTGCTCTATTCCACTGCTGCAACTCACAGCACGGAGATGATATTTTGTAATCTTCAGAGAGGGTCAATGTAAACATGCTTCACTGGAATACAGCCTGAAGAAGCAGAGAAACTTCAGAGGATTAAAAATTCTGTCTCACTTCTCCTCAAAGGTTCAATAGTCTAATTTCTCCTTAGCACATACACAAGCATAATTTCAGTTGAACAGCATTAGAACCATTTTGCTGCATGAGAACCAAAATACTCAGGCTAGAGATACACTTTTTGAGTACAGGTCAAAGAACTAGCTGCTATCTATCACTTGCAGAAGGAAAACAAGTAATCCCTTTGTTTCTCTACTTGGTTTGAATGATGGATGCTGTTCGTTCTTTTGTGACCTTCCTGTGACTTGTGTGTCAGTGTGTCTTTCATGTGTCTACACAAGACTTGTAAGCTTTGGCCTGCGATAACTATCAGCAAGCAATAGCTCTGGATGGATTATTCTTTTTATAAGAGATATTTTCAAAGCCTGTGTCATGATGTGCTCATTTTTCCATCCCTCAGCAGACAGTAGCTTGTGTAACAGATGAGAAAATGGATTTTGGTCAACTGTTGCAAGTGGCTAGTAATGATGTGTCATATTAGTGTGCTTGGCAACCTCAAGTGCTACAGCTAATGCTTCCCACCAGGCTTGGTCTTGAGTGTTTGTGTACCATTAACGGCTTCCCAATGGCAATCTTTTTCCTACAAGTTTTATTCTCCCTAATTATGGCCTGGGTGATAATTTGTAAATATTGAACATCATGTCTCTCTTTCACATTGTTTGCCACAGTACTGACAAGTCAGGCCTGGCCTTACTGTGGAATAATGTTCAAGCTGTCATATACAAGGAAGCCAGAAAACAGAATCATGCTTGTTTTCCCAGCCCTCATGTCAACAGCTCGAGTCCCATTTGACTCTGATCACAAAGCCTTCCATGGATCTGCAGAAGCTAAGGCAACATACTAAAACAAAAGTGTTTGGTAGGTTTTTGGGTGCATCTCATTTTTCCTTAGTTTATTACAGAAAAGGAAATGACAGGGTCCTGCACATCCAACCTAGAGCATGTTTGTACAACACAGTGAGTCCTCAGGTCATTTCAGGTTAGGTAACAGCAGAGACATGTTAATTCATATTTCAAAAACTCTATTGTCAGCAAATGGTAGCTTTTTCCCCTGTAAGGAAACATTTCATAATAAAGTTTTACATTTTTTCCAGTGGGATAGTACATCTTGTTACTTTGGGTTCTGACAGGCTTGTGGTAGTAAATTTATATAGGATAGCCCTAGTGATTACTGTTCCCCCGAGTTTTGTTTGCTTTGGTCTCCTAGACTGAAATCCGTACCAGTTCAGGATGTGATTGCCTGTGGATCAGGAGCTCTGCCATGGAGACTTGAGCACCATTTAAAAGAACAGGTCAAATGAGAGGGGGAGATGGTAACAGCTCCATTCATCCAACTTTAATCTGTTGTTGCAAATGTGTCACAGCACTGGCATCAGCTTCGACAGACTAAGCACAGAACAGACTAGTGTCTGCATCAGACTTCCCAATTAATAGATTGCACCTGTAGACAAGATTGGTTATATGTAAAAACTTATTTAATGTTTTCTCATTTCCACAGATTAAATATGTTCTTAAATCAGAACTGCTAACCTGAATTAGTTACCTTGAATTAACAGAGAGAACAAGGAAATTTAAGTCAGCATACCAATCATCCCTGAGTTGAACTGAAATGTCTAATTTGAGTTAAAATCCATGTTCGCTTATCTTTAGCACTAATCAACTCTAGTTTAGGTTACTCATCTAGACTACGATGGGAACATAATTTTCCTGCAGCATGATATGTACACTAACATGATGCATTTTCTCACTGCATAGAGTCACAGGATTTAGTAGCAGTGATTTAGGTCATCAATTCATTCACAGCAGAGCTGGGAGGTTTCTACAGTACCTAAGAGGTGTGTGTGCATGCAGATGGCTGATGGTGAAGAACTAGTGGGCAGGAGACAACTGCCTAGGCAATTGCTAGAGGATCTACCATTAACTAAATCCACTATATATCCAGTGCAGTCGTGTGTGTCAGAAGAAATTGCTTTCATTAGCATGTTCAACTGACCTGTAAAGCCTTTTCCTACAATATTCAAATATAGAAAAGAATCCAAATCCTTCCTGCATGAAATATACTCTTTAATACACATGGTCCATTACTGCATCCAATATGTCATTGTAATTCACAGTAGCTATCAACAGAAGCCTTTTTATTGTCTGCCACGTTTGTTTTTAACAAGCATTAAAACACAAGAACACTATCTCCACTTTGCAGTGGAGAAAATGTTACTCATAGTCATTTAGCATTATTTTTCGTAGGTGTTCTGCAGTGCAGTAAAATGTAGAATGTTTTCTTCGAAACTTGCTTCAGGTCTTAACATCCTAAAGCCAACTCGTGCCTTGAGTCTGTAGAACAACTGGATTTATTTAATCTTTTTTTTGTTGTAATGGGCTAGAATGGCACTACAGGTTCTTCCATAACTAACCCTGGCAAACAGTCACTGATATATTATGAACGAGTGCAGCAGATCGAGAGCTATACATTGGTTAGAAGGACCAATTTTAAAAGCGGTATACAAAATTTGTTGGCATTCAGGGAAATTTCTCATGTGAGGAAGTGCTACTTCTTCTAAGGGATGAGGAATCAATTCCACAAAGAACAAAAACTGAAAAATAAATTCAAAATATACAAATAATAATTGAAAAAGGGGGAGGAATACCTCCAATAAGATGTTGTTTATTCACATTTCTATTTCCAGATAGATTTGGATCTTCAAATATATGAGGACAGCTTTCAGCATCCAGATGTACAAGGATGGGAGAATTTTTTTTTCTCAAAAATATGACACTATTTAGCAATAGCAGAAAGCCAGAAAGTAAACTTCAAACACTACAACACTATTGCTCCACTCCCTTCTCCTGAAATGCAAGTCAGCAACTGTGGAGCTTCCGTGGAGTCAGCAGCTGTGGAGTAAGAAAATACGTGTCTGCTATTGTAGGTCTTCATCACTATATTGGTGGTAGTACAAATACAGTTCTAGCATGGAATTAAACTCGGTATCTGCAGCAACCAGCGCAGCCTGATAACTGACATGCGAACAACTTCTTCAGTCCAAGTATTCTGTCTGAGTAGAAAAGGAGCTATGTGTGGGGTAGAATAATGTTGTGCTTGTTATTGTACATGTCATGACAGATAATACAGTGTAAGATTGGTCTTCTGTTTCAGATGAATGAATATGGAGATATTTGGGTTTCACTCCAAATTTTTCATATATTTATTTGGACAAACCAATTCATATCAAAATGTTTTCCCTGCATATGCAAAGGCCTTTGCTGATTCTAGACAGTTGAGATAAGTGCAGACATATGTCCTGGTTCACCGAGGAAGTCATCACGCTGAGGTAAAGATACAGACCCTTTCTGGTGTGTACAAAAACACCTTACAGTAGGAGAAAGTAGTTTTCTTATATTTATGAATCGCTCATGTTGATTAACTTTTTGCACGAGTCAGAGCATTTTGTGGTTATCTGTACAGAACGGGACAGTGTAATTTCCTTGGAATGCAGTTCCTCGTTTTTAAAGAGCCAAGTTGGCAAACCTGTCTGCAAGTACAGTTTTAGCTCGATTCCCTTAAGTACTGTCAGCACTTACTTAGATTTTCTACTTTATGCTTTATGGTTATAACATCTATGTACCTGAGTTCTTGAATTGAAATGCAGAGCAGATTTTGGAAGCCTTTCCTGTCTTGTAAAGCTAACAGCCTTCCATACTGTGATAATTAAAGGAATGTCATGAGTCGTAAAACGAAAAAGATTAAAAGGCAGATAGCTATGAGTTAACCAAGACAGCATACAGATTTGATCTAAATGTCCTAACAGCAATTATGAATGATCTTGATGCAGGACATTTCCTGCAGTTTAATTGTCATTTGGTGCTAATGGTTCCTAGGAGTCCCTGAGACAATAACTCTTCATGTCCAAACATTAATCTCTCTTTAAAAAAAAAAAAAAAAGAAGTAAAAAAAAAAGTTCTGTACATCAGCAGTGATGATAAAGTGTATTACATAAGAACTGTACATGCACACTAGATTATTGAGTTTCCTTTTGATGTCATAGTAAATAATATAATAAATATAATACTAACAGCAACTAAAACTTGACAAGTCTCTGAATTCCTTTAAGGTGTGGTACAAATACCTAGGATACCATGCAAAAAGAAATTGTGCTGGCTCTGTTCTTTCCTCTGAAAGAACTGGCAGAACAGTGTCAGACAGCAGCTTTTCTGCTCCACGGGTGCACATAAAGCATGCCACTGGGTGCCATGACTTCACCCTTCTCAGTCAATGTGTCTCCAAGAGCCACAAGGCAAATTAGTGACAAAACCTAGGGTCAAGGATTTCTAATAGGTTGCTGACGCCTTGCTTGATACATAGCTCGTCAAGTCAAGATGTCATGGTCAAACTTTGTACAGGGTCCCAGCAAGATCAGCACATCTGTAAGAGTGAGCTGTGCTCCCAGATTCGGAGAGACGAAGGGCTGGAATGAAACTGTTAGCTCTCCTTTAACCAGCTTGCTGGGGGCAGCTCATACAAGGAAAGGAAAAACCAGGAAAAAGCTCTGCTTGGGGGACCTGTGCCAGCACTGCACAGAGGTCTCCACGTCACCTCCAACCCTTCTCCTTGCATTTGGGAGCTCTTGTGAGGCTCATGAACTGGTCTGGCCTGGCACAGCACACTGGGACAATACTCTGATTTGGACACATGCACTCTATTTGCTGGAAAGTAAACTTCACTCCTTCCAAGCCCAAGCTGGCTCCACATGCAGTCTACGAGTGTGTAATGTTGTGTTTGAGACAACTAGCCCAGTCAAATACTAACTGCCTCTATGCAAAATTAACTTGGTGGTGTTTGCCCCATGTAAAAATGTGGTGCAAATGCTCAGAACAGCTACAAATAAAACTGAGTTGGCGGTGTTTGTAAACTGGCTATTGAAACTAATGAAGTCTATATTTATGCCTTAGCTTAGCAGAACACATCCTTTATCTGACACCAAAGTTAATAACCTGATGGTCTACTTAGCCTCATAGCAGCTTTTTGATAATCAAACAGGAGCAATGTCAAAGATAGTGTTCATTTCCCATCTGTGTTTGGTTAGGAGGTTATGACCTTTTCTTTTTAATGCTGACCTCGCTTTTGTCACTGCAAGTTTATGTTATTGCAATGCACTTTAACTGATGCCCTACTTTCACTCAGTTTAGAAACTGAGTTAATGATGGCTCATTGGCACGACTGCTGCCTTGCTGTGAACCTGTGATTCATGATCTGCTTCCAAGGACTTTACAGTATTGGTGTTAATAAATCCCAAAATGGCCTGGGACCAGTCTATCTGACATCCTGGCTCTCACCAGAGGCAACAGTGTCACAGCTGCAATCAGTAGAGTGGCTGATCTGGAGCAGCCGCAGCTCCTGTTTTTTTGGCAGATGTCCCTCAGTGAGAGTCGTCAGCCACAGCTTTTATTCTGAAATATTGTGCTGACCTTCACAAGATGCCAAAAAACTCAATAGCTTGAAGAAGGTGTTCAGGGATGGCTGACCAGTTTGAGGTTTTTTCATGATGATGGGGGTCTTCCTATTTTTTTCTTTTTCTTCTGAACAGATTTTTCATCTGCTTCATTTTTCTTTCAGTCTGTCTTTCTTTTCACTTTGGGGAGACAAGAGGTGCTTAAATGTGCAACTGCTGCTCTCAAGGGCCCAGTACCAGGTTTTGGAATTGTTCAGACACTGGAGTGTCTCCTTTGGAAATCTGGAGCCAGATTCAAGGAGTCTGAGATAAGCAAAGAGGCTTTTTCCAGACTTTAGAGAGTATTTACCTTTCTCATAGGGGTGACATGAGGATAAATTATCTCATTCTTGCAAAACACCTCCAAACTATGAAGGGCTTACTGCTGTGTTTACAACAGGAACAGTACAGCAAGGCTGAGCTGCAGGATGGTGCTTGCCATAAAGGCGCTGATTTAAAACCATGGTCTTCGTGAAAAGCTTGGCCAAAGGTCTAAATGTGGACCTAGTGTGTTGTCCCACCCCTCTATGCCTGTTCTCTCCCCTGGGCACAGGCAGGACGGCCGTTCCTCACTCCCTTCCTCCTATGCCAGGGAAGATGCAGACAGTGGAAGGCATGGATGTGGATCCTCCTAAGCAAAGCAGGCTGGCAGGAAGTGAGGGGACTGAGCTTGGGATGGGGGCCTGCCTGTCAGCAGCAGGACCCATCTGCGGTGCCCAGCTCCATCCTGGCTGTGGACTGCAAATGGGCTTGGCTGAGAGATGTCAACCAGTCAGGACCCTGGGCCTATTACTGCTCCACGCGATTTTTTTCTCATGCAGTGCTGAAGCTGAGGTGAGATCCAGGGAAAATTCTGCACAAAGTGCAGACATCAGTTAATCTAAGCACCTGAGAGCTTTGTGGCCAGCAAGTGTTAGCTTTCTGGATCCATTTCTTGGACTTATGCCCTGAACTCACTCTAAACTCCATTTTAGATGCCAAAATAGCCTCTCTGGATCTTACCCATAATTTTAAGCTTGGTCTTCTGATCCAAAAGGAAAAATGGCAGTGGTAAAATTGGAAATGTCAGTTAATGTAAGTTTTTAATTTAGGACTTTATTTAACAACAATTGTTTCTGAGTGTGAGGTTTTCCTAAGTAGTTGATACCACCAAATCTAATATTTCAGGCACTGTCATTTAACAAGAACATTTTCTTTTATATCCCCGCTCCTACTTAAAATACTCAAATTATCTTGTATTGCTTATTAGCACCATGTACGTCTTGTTCAGATAAAAAACTGGACCGTGTGATTAATAATTACTCAAATAATCTAAAATTGAACGAGATCCAGTTGTTGGGGGCGATGAAGGGACAGACCTAAACTCTTATTCACCTGGACTTTCACACGAAAGCCTGGTTTTAGACCTAAGGCTTGTCAGGATAAGTTACATGTGAAGCTGCCACCTTTTCCAAGACTTGATTCCACAAGTCTTTATGCAAACAGTGTTCTCATTGATTCCTGTGATAGTTGAGCTGACTAAGGACTAGAAAACAGTGTGCTTAAAACAGCCTGAAAGGCAGAAGATCTGTTGACATGACAGAATCTCAATATTACCTCATTTAAAATGAGCAATAGATGATACAGGGTAAATACTGAGATGCAGAAGGCATAACTTACGAGGAATGATAGGTGCAGAAAAGTAAATCTTTAAAAATCTTATATATTGTTAATGAAGACAATAATTACAGAAAGACTGAATTAAGCTACACTGCATTTCCAAATAACTAGCTAATGGACATGGGCATTATCTTTTTATATGTCTTTGAAATCCCTGCAAACCATACCTAGTCAAATATTTGACTGATGGGCTTTTACCCCTATTAATAGTATGTGATGGAGGTCTCGGTAAATAACCCACCTTCAGGTTTGCCAGTTCCAGAGGCAAAGGGGTACTTCCTTATTCTTTAGCCACTTCTTACTGCTCCTTGCTGCTTCCTGAAAGGCTTTTTGTACTGTGAAAACAATTCACTGGTTGCTAACTTACTTTTGTGCCCTGCAGGGATTTTGGGGCTTACTCTCCTCAGATAAGCAGGAAGCCCTCCTGCTACAGTCAGTTGAACTCTGGAAGCTACACGTGCTTATCTGCAGCAAAGGTTGGCCCAGCTTGTGTTTAGTTTATGAGAGAAGTGTGGTACTATTTGCATAAAAGGAGTTCTTTTAAAGCATGTTATATGAAAACCTCTCAATTTGAAAACAAACAAACAAAAAACCACGCAGCAATTTTCAGGAAGCAACAAAGATGTCTCTGAGCTCTCCTCCAGCTGATTTTATCATGGCTGCTTACATCTGAGGAACAAACACACTTATTTTTGTAAACGTGCTTTCAGAAAGAAAGAAAACTCCAGAGAACTTGTAAACAGTTCCTCTGGCTGATAATGACCATGCATGATGTTTTCCCTTTTCAGTCTTGTAGGAAAAATCATGGGATTTAGTTCTGCTGTTAGAAGGTCATTAATTTCTTTGTAATTTTGTACACTCTATGCTGACTTTACCTACCCCCTGTTGGGTTCTCATCTCTCCCAGCTTCTATCATCATACTCTCCATTCAGAGCTCTTCCTCTCATGCAGCCTGCCATAGTCATCCAGGAAAAAAAAAACCCAGGTAACTAGTTGATCAGATCTTTCTGACTATAACCAGGAGGGGGAGGGAATTATCCCTTTTCTCACGAATGGACATGCCTTGCAATCCATGTTTTTTGTATACATGAGGTCAGGGTGTAAGGACAAAAGTCTTATAGAATTTACAATACCAGGAAAACAGACATGTAAGGATTTCAAGTTTTACTACAATGTACTTAATAAGCACTAAATATTAGGAAATAAGGAAAACAAAGCAAAGCATAGCAATAAAGCCATAGTACAAGCGCAGGTCCTCTACCCGTTCTCAGCACCTGCATAGTTTCCAGTGAAAAGGGACAGAATTAACTTATGCTCAGACACTCTGAGTTCAACTAAAGGCACATCCTGGCTAGGGAAAAATCCACATTTACTAATTGGAAGCACTGCAAACACAAACAAGGATAAAACTCGTTATCATGCAGCACTCTGTCCTTGAACACATACGGGAAGGCAACACCCAAGTGGATGCCAAAGTTTTTCCTCATCAGAAGGGTTAAACAACAGTTAAGACATAGTTTTCAATCATCTACTGTGTGCTCAAACACGCACAATATTTTCCACTGATTTCAATAGATGGTGAGCACAGTTTTCAGGGTGAAATTTGGACTATATTCTCTGATGCAAAAGTACTTAAGGAGCTGCGCACTGGCTCATCGCTTCACTGGAGTCCAATACTGTTTGCATTTTATCTTACTCTTTAAAGCATTATTAATACTGTGATTCTTTAGCTTTTTTTTTTTTTTTCCTGCAGCTTTGGGCATTTGTGAAAATGATATAAAATACCAAGCATTAACAAGAAACATTTGTCCCTGAGAAAGATATTGCCCTCTAATCCAAAGAGCAAAAGCAATAAACCTAAAGAGTTTAAGTAAAGGTTTTGCAGGACCGTAATACATAACATTTAAAATTAGTACCCACTTTCTAGAAGTAATCAGGAAAACTGAATATAACTCCAGTAATTCATTTAACATTTCAATGACATTAGGAAATAGGAATTAATCAACTTTTGACATGAATTCAACTACCAACACCTTTCATTGTCTTCTGCAAAGCTGCCTCTCTCTGCTTTATCCTGCTTTCTCAGACTTAACTAACAGAATCTGGTATTTTTGGATGAGAAGACACATGTCATGAAGACACATGAGAATGATATAATACCCATAACAGACATGGGGATATACAATAACAGATTAAAGAATACATAATTCCCATAGCAGAAATTTGAATACAATTTTGGCCATATAACAGTCTTGGACAGAAATCCAAGCCTCAGTTACATGTCTGAAGACAGGTGAAGCTTGTGAAGTTACACCAGTTTTACAGAACAAAACATGTTCTTTTTCTAGTCATGCATTTGGAACAACCCACAGTAACCGGGGTTATACAGAAACCCACTACCTTTATCCTCACAGGATTATCCATGGGTAATTGTAGAGGGAGGAGGGTGTGGCAAGAAGCAAACACTAATATCTTAATAAATATCTCTAAGGGTCCCAACATTTTGGTGATGTAGTTTGGGCCAACCAATCCAAAAATCATTCTTATTCACGATAAAAGACAAAACAGTAAAGATCCCACATATGTCTCTAGGCATTTTACAGGGCACAATAGACCTCTATGAAGCTTGAAGCCATGCCAGCTAGAACAGTTTCAATATGGAAAAAACAAAATAAACAAAAGGTGAGCTTCAGCATCCAGCTCAAACAAACTAAAAAACAAACAAAAGAAATATACCTCCTAAAATAAGAGGAAAATAAGTTTGGAATTCTAACTGTAGCTGGTAATTGCTCTCATCTGCTCATTAGACATGCACAGAAAAGATTCTTGTTTCAAAAAAAAAATAGACAAAAGTAAATAGTTCCTGCAAGAATTATAAATTTCTATAAATATTAATGTGAAAAAAATCACGTGGAAAAAGATACCTCAATCTTCTATTCAATTTGAAGGGAAAAAAATCCATTTTGCAAATACTGTGCAAACACACAAAGGCGGAGCTAAACCCAGTGTCCATGGAGAGTCAGTGGCAAAACTCCAAGGGGCAACCACGACGCCACAGTCTTGCTCACTCTTCCTACTAGGCAACCAGCACAACCACAAAAGGAGGTAGAAAAAGTAAGCTGCTTAAGACCTACATGTGTTGTAGGTTCCAACCACTGCGTGTGATAAGTTGGACTGGAATTTGTCTGAGGGGAACATTCTGCCAAGTGAGGGCAGGGGCAGCTGCTGGCACAGCTGGAGCTGGGCATGGACATTCCCTCCAGGGCCATGTGGCCCTCAGTCCTAACAAATGCTCGGCGTAATCAGTCCCATTAGTCCAGGTTTCTCCCTGTCCCAGACAGTTGTTTAACATGAGCATCATTTGAAGCAAACCAGAAACCTTAACATTGTATTTAATAAATAACGATAACTTTACTGCTTAAATTCAGGGTGGTCCAGCTTCGTTACTTTTATAGGCAAAATGCCTTGTTGAGACTCATAACACCAACTCTCCCCTCTGAAAGGGGTTCAGTGATGGTGTGTAGGCCACAGAGGCACTCTACAAGGTCACAAACCTAGGTACCCCAGAAATTGAGAGGCATAAGTATTACACAGGCTTTATTTTTGGTCACTTGCCCCATGTCTAGAGAGTTTAAAGCCCTTCAGGTAATGCATGCAATCATCCTGCAGCTGTGCTCTTGCCTGGAGGCCACCTGTAGGGCTACTCTCTGCTTTATGAAGATAATCAGAAGATTTTATGGGACTCTATTCAGTCAAAACCAAAGCTATGATTCTAGACATTTTATATTAAGAAAATACTACATTTGGCAAATTTCATATCCTTATGCTGAAAGAACATCTGCCTGAAGCCAAAAACTTCCTGTGTGGGAAGTGAACAGCTAGCACTGTATAGAATTGTCAATAAAAGTTAATTACTTATTGCCTAAATCTAGATATCTTTATAACTGTGCCATCTCAATTAACTGAGTCTGCTTGTAGAAAGAAGTGTAACTGAGAGGCCCTGTGCTTCATCGTCAACTTAGAGCCATGCTATTCTGAAAATAAAAGACCTGTATCCTGTCCAAAACATAAACTCTGGAGGTGACTTGCCATGTTGCCATTTTGGATTACAAAAAAAATTAAAAAACTCAGCCAACACACAGGGGAAGGCTTCATTCCAGCAAACACACACATAAACAGGAAACCTCTCTCCACTGAGAAGGTATTTTTCCTTCATACAATGAGGTTCAAAGATGTGTCATCATATAGTTTAAAACAATTGCTAAGGGACCTTACCATTTCCAATAGCTTAGGAATAGAATCGGCTTCCACTGTTAAAAGCCTGTCCAAACTTGCATGGGAAGCACACACACTAACAAATATATGCTGTCTTAGGCCAGTGCAGAGTTTTTAATCAATAAGCATGTCAAGCTGGGGGACCGGGAGGGGAGGGAATCAATTTTCAGAAGGCAAATGGTAACAACTGTAGATTTAATCAAATTGCAGCTGCAATCCCTTACTATTCTCAATATTTTTGAAAGAAAGTAGCTCCATGGCAAAGAATGAATTTCAATAAATGTCATATATTTCGTTATATGGCTGATTTTTTAAATTTATCAAGCTAGGTCACTGATCCTTTGCAGAAAGGATACCTATACATGTCAAAAACATTCTGATACTGTTTCATTGGATAAACATCAAAATAAAGGAGCTATGGTAGAGGAGAAAGCGGCTTACACTGAAACTGTTATTGCTCTGGGACTACAGGAAAAAAGATATGCCAATGTGACCCTTCAAAGAGAGGTTAAAGCTGCAACGCACACAACAAAATGGATAGCTATCAAATACCACGGTGATGGCTGTGGTGTGAACACTTGAGCAAAATGAAAATCTTCTGAAAGCATTCAGCAATTTTCCTTCAACATTCATTTGCAACCAAATTCATCATGAGGTCAAACAAGACCCTTTCCACCGCCTTCCATACAAAAGGGCAACTGCACATTCATTTTCTTGGGATAAGCAGGAGAGACTATCATGGAACTGTAGGATATGCAAAAAAAGGAGACTTGTTGAGGTTCTTTTGAGCTTATTAAACACCTCAACAGTACAGAAACTCTCTTATTGCCACCTGTTTGAAAAATGTTCTGAGGTGTTTGCTTCCCTGATGATTGGCACGCCCATGGGAGAAGTGGAGGAGAAGGTTTCAAGGCTATCCAGTGCCTTCCTGTTTGCACCATGTGCACCCTTGTGCCTGGGTTATGCACACAGCCTCTCCTTAAAACATGAAGGTTGTAAACCCCTCAAATTCTTTGTTTCTGCTTCTGTTTTCTACTCTGATATTTGGTGTACTCAATGGCAACTAATTCAAGGAAAAGTCCATTGGAGCCAAGAGGACTTGGTCACCACCAGCCACATCAAGTGACTGAGAGAGATTACAGTGCAAATAAAATGTCTCAGAACAGATGAAAACGTCAATTTACTTGGGAATACTGTTTCCTAGACCAATCTGGTCGTATAACTTTACCTCTCCTTTATTTTTCTAATATTCAAAATTGGAGGAAGAAAAAACTTTATCATCATGTACAATATCATCGTTTTCCTGAAGGCAAATAGCTTGGCAATTTGCTAGATTTGTTAATGCTAGAAGAAACAAGTTAGCACACATACCATGTGTTTGAATGCTTTTGGAAATTAGATTGAAACACTGATTTGATTTCCTAAAAGGTATCTTAAACAAGGCAAGGTTAGAGATTTGGAGCGTAATGAGAATTTGTGTTACTTCAAACAGCTCTACATAAAACAGACCTGATATTCTGGGGGGAAAAAGGTCACCTAATTATTCGTTTCCTGAAGGCCCTGTCTATACTACATTTCCCCTGGGTAAAGAAACTGATTTAAAAAATGGCTTCTGCTAACGTGCTTGCATCGGTCACTATGCATGAGATACACATTCATGGAAGTCATTGCCAAGAACCACACAAGAGTTTTACAAGGAGAGAACAACAGAAACCTTTGTGGCTTGGCTGTGGCAAAGAGGTGCCATCATTGCAGGGCCCCAGGAGTGGCGGTCCTGCCTCCTTGGTGACGGCACGATTCTTGGGACCACGCAGCGTGACCCGTGGTGGCAAGCTGCATGGCTTTAACTGCCAGGTACAACCTTTGTGTGGGAGGCAAAATCACAGGCTGCGGCCAGGGCAGACAAGGCACACAGGCTGATGGCTCAGCTGAGGGTAACAGCCTAATGAAACATGAAATTGTGCCCCTGGCTGAAAGTGCAGCTGGCAAGGCAGCAACGGAGAGGTGGGAAGCTGGGACATGAGGATTTCACAGGAACTGCCACCAAGGTGTGGCTGCCACCCAAAATCTTAGGACGGTTTATTTGAAGGATCACACAGAGCAATGCACTCCTCTTTTGTACCAAATAGACCCTGTAACTTCCTTTGGGGTTTCATGTTCCTGTAGTTCCAGAGAACATTATTCATCTACTCTCTTGCTTTCTTGTTCAAGAAATGATGTGTGTTTCTACAGTGCTGAGACAGCCCAAGCAGGATTTCCCTTACACTAGATATTCCACAGACACATCGAGATGCAGAACCTCTCCTTGCTTTCTGTCTGAAGTGAATAAAGTCTAGACACATCCCCACCACAAAGCAATCGTGGTACAAAGCAGATCACCCAGCAGTCTGGGACTCCCACTGCTGCAGCTCTGGCTTTTTGGCTACCCCAGCGCCGCATGTTGCCGGCATCAGGTTCCCTTTGTGGCTGTGAAGGCAAGGCTGCTGCTCTTGCACTGCAGACAGCTGTGCCAGTTACTGTCTGGAGTCCTGGAAACCAGATTTGGGAGGCAGAAGGCTTTGAATTTATCCTCCGAGTTGAAAAATACAGAGCAGTCACTTACAGATCACAGAAGAAAGAGTAGGTGGGCTGGCCCCTTCAATTGCATTGGGCCAGCAGGAGGAGGTTACAGGTCATCAGCTAAGGTACCAGAAAACTATAAATACAGGAGAATCAGGATGGAAAAGGCAGTCCTGAGAGGACAACGTCTGCCACTCGGTTTTGCTTTCATGAGCTGTCCATTGAACCTCTGCAGAGTTTTGGCTTTCTGGTTGGCTTGCCCTGACTCAGTGTGCTCCCATCTATCTATAGGCTGCACTGCCATCTCCCCTGACCAAATGACATCCCCACAAACCACTCTCTAGCCACAGTATGTGCAATCTATTTTAACAGTAAAGAACTGCTATGCAGTGGTATCCTTTGTAAGAAAAAAAAAAAAAGAGAGAAAAGGAAAGGCAAAAAAGAAAGCTCTATAGGATAATAATGACAATTCCATTCCCTTCCCACCAAAAAGGCAAAGAAGCTGACTCTCTTCTTCTGTAAATAGAGATGAATGTTTTACAAAATATTCCTTTTTCCAAGTGATTCAGTTTGTATGAGAAGACAGTCAGAAAAAGAATGCTACAGTGCTGAAGGATTAGGGCACACAATGAACAAGTGATACGGTCATTCTCTAACTTACTTTGTTTTCAACATGCAGCTCCTGCCAAAGGCTAGCTTTTTGCTCTTGCAGTGTATGATCTGTAAACATTTAACCATCTCTCAGAGAAACATGTGAGACACTTTATCTTCCCTGGTTATGAATCCAAACCTCTCAGATCTCAAAAAAAGAAAAAAAAAAAAAGAAAGAAAAAAAAAAAAGAAGGGAAAAAAAAAATCCCAAACCTAGCATCATCTTTTTGCCAGTGGACAATGCAAAAAGCACCTGTAGGATGAAAGCATATGAACTACCACACATAGCACAGGTTCTCTGGGAAAAGCATGCATTGCAGCTTGAATAACCTCCCACAGGTTACAAACGCACAGTTTGTTAAACATCACTGTACTCGATTATTAATCCCTATTTTAAGGAGTATGTGTGGAACTTAACAATTCCTTAGGAGTGCACCGAGTACTGATAAAGCAAAACATCACCTAATTTAAAGCTGACATAGAAACAGTGACGGAATGCCACTATATGATGCCACTAGATGATGCCACAAATTATTGACCATTTTAAAACATTCTAAAAATTGAAAAAAAAAAAAATGACAACAACAAAAAACCCAAAGCACAATATGAGTGCAAAGAACACTGTGGGTGCCATATAGCCATAAAGTACAAACCCCCAACTTGGGAAACCCTTCGAGCTCACCTCGACACCTCAGCCTCACCGGCTGGCGGTTCAGCTGGCCACAATCCCGCACCTCGGAACCACCCTTCCCAAGTTGCAACTTCCCCGCGGCGCTCGCAGACAGCCCAGCAGCCCTGGGCGCCGCTGCCGCCGGCTGCGCTGCGCGCTCCCACCGCGGCCGCGGCGCGGGAAGGGCGGCGGGCGGCGCGCTCAGCCT
>WBNH01001250.1:101093-126145 GCA_013401255.1 Urocolius indicus
AGCGGCGGTCCCGCTCCGCGCTCACCTGCCCCGCGGCGCCCGCCGGACGCGGACGGTGCCCGCCCCGGGGAGGGCAGCGCAGCACCGGCCGCCGCGCTCCCGACAAGTTCCCGGGCGGGGCACGGCGCGGCAACGCGGGCCGCTTCGCCGTCCTTCCTCCGGCTCCGGGCATTCATTCCGCGCCCCGCGGCTCGCCCCGTCCTCCCCGCGGCTGCCGGTCCTTACCGAGGCGGGGCGGAGCGGTGCGGAACGGAGCGGGCTGCGCACCGGACGCCGCCGCCGGAGGGGCGAGCGCTGCACCCCGGCGGGCGGGCTGGCTGGCGGGCTGGCTGGCTGGCTGGCGGGCTGGCTGGCTGGCTGGCGGGCTGGCTGGCTGGCTGGCTGTCTCCCGCGGTCCTCGCCCAGGCACCCGGCACAGTGCAGCCCGGCCCAGCCCGGCGGGGCGGGGCGGAGCGGGGCACAGCCCGGCGCACCTCCGCGACCCGCGCCGCTCCGGCCACTGCACTCCCGCTGCCCCCCGGGCACAGCTCCGCGGCGGCTGGAGCGCTGACCCCGCGCTGCTGGCCCTACCTGGGGGCGGCGGGGGCTGCGCGCCCCGGCGGGCTGGGGCCTCCCGCCCGGCACCTGGGCAGCGGGGCGGCTCTGCGCGCCCTCCCTCCGGCGCCTCCACCGCGCTGGTGGCGGCTCCCAGCGGTAACTCTGCCGGTCCCCTCGGCTCCCTCCGCCCCTCCGGCTCGGTCCTGACCTGCCTGTGACTCACCACATCGCAGAGCCAGGGTGCGCGGCGGGGCGAAGGAGGGCGGGAGGGAGGGGGTGCCTCATTCCCTCCCTCTCCACTCCCTCCGTTCCCCCTTTCTCTCCTGGCCAGGCTCCCTCAGCCTCTGGGCAAGAGGAATGGCTGTCACTCTCCCCTGACAGGCAAAGCCACACGGGTCTCTTGGTGGCCCTTACCCTGCACTAAGGCGTTTTCAGGCTTGTGCAGGCACAGCCCCCCTCTGCACTTTCGGCCGCTGGGGACTGATGCTAAAGCCTTACCTGAGAGGGCAAGACTTGGGCACCTCCAGGCTTATACCTGGACCCACAGGTTGTGTGGTAGCCAACAAATTCAGCCTGTATTACCACTGTCACAGCATCAGTGCTGGCTGTGCTCTGAATGCCTGTCCAAGTGTAATTCAGAGTCGATGACCTCAGTTCATTACAGACCGTTGAATAGCTGCCTCTCCCCATATGTGCTTCCTATAGGGTACTAAGCAACATGGGTTGGGGTCACCAGGTTTGTTTTTAAACCCTCACCTGGTTTAGAAAGCAGATGATGTCTTCACCTTTCAGAGAGCCTGAGAAACTGAGATACAGAGCAATGCCATGTACACCTGTGGAGTTGCTGAGAGACTGAAAGTCTCAACACTAGGGCCTGCACCACAGGACCCATCTTTTTTATGGTAATGAGTTTCAGCAGCTACTGATTTAAAACAGATTTTAAGTGAAAGGCTCTGTAGACCAATAGAAGTTATTGGAGACATCTCTTTTCCTTTTGCATGCTTCCTTTTTTGGCCCCAGCTCTGCTCCCCTTAATCATGCTGTTGAAACAGATGAATGTTTTGCATGAGTAAAGTACGAGGAACTGTAAGAAACATTGCCCAGTTTCATGATTAACCATGGGAAAAATGTCAGACCTTACACCAAAACACTTTGAAAGGAAAATTAAATAAAGTATTGTATATATTTGATGCAGGCCTGAGATGTCACCGTGATGTGTAAATAGACAAAGCTGTACGTCAGAACAAAACACTTTTAAAAAGCAGTTTGCCAGCCTTCCACAAATCTGTAACAGCAGCACTTTCACAACCTGTTTACCTTGTCTCCTCTTTCCTACGGGCTTTTGGCATGAGTGTGAAAGACATCTAACCTAGCTACAAGCCAATTCCCCGCAAAAACAAATGCACGATCGAGGCGGTGTGTAACCTTTTATGTGTTTAACTTCTGAAACTCTTACTCCACAGTACCCTTTACTGACAACAATTAGCAAGAAAGACTGCTCATTTAAGTAAGAAAAGGGCTACCAGTGACGTTATACCTGTTGCCTCCTCATTTCATGTTTAGCAACATGGTAAAAATTATACCAAGGAAAATAAAACTAGTCCCTTCTCCTGCTTTATCTGACAGATAAAATTGCTAAAATCTAACCAGCAATACTGGTGTTCTGAATGATCCGATCTAATTTCTCTGGAGCTTCTGGAAATCTGTCCATTCACTCTAATGACCTTTACTTCAGTTAATACTCAGCAATAGTTTGAAAGAGAAGACTGAGGAGCAACGCATGCAGTGCCAGCTCCTAGAGGGAAAAGCAGAGTTATGGGTAGATTATACTACTCCCTGGGTTTCAGCTAGTGATCAGTTAACCGGTGTGCATCTATACAGTTATACCAGATTTGGAAGAATTTTCCTCATTAGTTTTGAAAGAAAGTGAAAAAGAATAATGTTTCAGACTGGCATTCATCCTCTTAAAGGACAGCCAAAAATCTTAAAGGACAGCCCCACACGTTATCTGTTCTTAATCCACTCCTCAGTTCCCCATGCACCTGCCTGGGTTGAACAGTGAGCGCCTGAGCTGTTATCAGTGGGACAGGCTGTGCTATTCTAAAGCTAACAAATGGATTGTCACCAACAGAAAAAGGAGAAACAGATGTTTCCTTTCCATTTTGACCATTGATGATGCCATGTTATTTTAGGTTAGCTGCATGAGACAACTACACTGCAGCAGGGCTTTGATAATCCTCGGATACTCCCTTCACTGTGCTTGTGATGAAGGGTATTCACCACAAACAGATTCTCAGAGGCCTGAAGCACCTTTAACATGCAGGAACTGGTGAAAAATAAACTACGACCTTCTTATTTATTATCCTGTTTCTCGTATAACTTTTCCTCACTTCCCTCTTGTCCTGGGCACTCTGTTAAGGGATCTGGCATAAATATAACAACGTGGCACGTTTTAGAAAGCTGACAGCGCTGGAAAAAACAATTCAGAAGTGTAGAGGAGAGTCTGTCAGGGTGATCTATTCAGTAAGAGAGCTGGAATGCACTGGGGAGAGTATTGGCACATGCTTCCCAACCCTGACGTGTTTCAAGATAGGGAGCTGATGAGCAAACACTATCCTTTTTCCAAGGATGCAAACATGCAGTTAAAATAATGAATCCCAAGGCTATGTGTAAGTTAAACTTTCAAATGTAAAGATGAGGAATGGAAATACAGGACAATTTATATTTCCATGCATTGGCAGAAGTGCATCTCCGCTACACTAAGAGGCCTAGTTCAGTCATGTGGGTTTGCTTGTGACTTGTGTTCAGAGAATTAAGAAGTTGTTTATTGCAACTACAGGTAGAAAAATGAAGTCCAAAGGCCAGATTCACCTAGATACCCAAATTCTACTTAATTTTGGTAACAAGGTGATATTTAAATATCTGGATTTAACCACTTTTTGTAAGCCTGCAGAATAAAACATGAGTCTGCTATACATTTCTGAAGGACCACACTACGCTACTGTATGGCAACATAGCTATATGTTACCACCAATGGGTTTGCTCTTTGTCTTCTGCTGCAGTCATTTCACACCTCTGGGAGTGGATACAAAATCCGAATGTTATTGTGAGACTCCAGAGACTTCTGACATAGTGGGGCTTAGGAGTAAATGATTTCACAAGGAGCAAGACAGCAAAAAGGAATTCATTTAATGCTTAAGAACACAGCAGATAAAGATCACTAGACCTAAGCTCAGTAGCGTAGAGTATCAGGTACCCTCCTGCCACAGTACCCCGCAATGTAGGTCAGTCTGATTCTCCTCGGAGAGTGATATATGAAAAAAGAACCTTAGAAGACTCCACCCAACATCAGTGCAGCAGCCTGCTGGGGTCCTGTATAAATGCAATTCCTGTAGACCCTTGTTTACTGGAAGGCAGCCTGGCTGCAAATGCCAGGGGCAGCTCAGGGAAGCGAATGTGCCTGAGGCATGTTTCCCTGTGTCTACTTTGTGCCTTCAAGTCACTCTTGATGTAATCTATCTTCACTGTCTTTCCTGGGTTTAAGAAGCCCAGGGAGGTGGGCAGGCAATTTCTTTTCCCTACTAAACAGAAGGAAGTCTTTTGTTTAACTGCATGGGGTTTTCCTCCTTATTTGTCTTTCTGGTTGTAAATTAAATCTACACTGAGAACCTAAATCTGGGTTGCTTCAGAATAGAAAAAAAAATGAATAGGATTAGTGTATCTAAAGTTTGGATTGCCATAGGTCTGTGTCCCTGTCAAGCCAGCCCCAAAGCTTTGGTGACATGTGGGAAGCTGGTACATGAAGTTCAGGAATCCAGCAAAAATTAATCACTCAAAAGAAGAAAGATTAGTTTACAGACAGATCAGCTCTTCAAATCCATCTGCTATGCAGTAATATGAGTGCTAGTGCCTGCAAAAAGATGAGGTTAGAGACCAAGGAGGAGGAGGGTAGTCTTGCAGCAGCCGAGATTTACGTTACTTTAAACTGAGGAGGCACTTCAGTCTGCTGAAAGCAGCAGGGGAGCTGGGAGGAGTTGGTGTGGATTGCAGCGCTGCTCCCCACCTTAGCCTTGCCTCCCATCCTAATGGTGTTGAAATATGTTAAATCCTTGAACGGGTATTTCTGAATGTACAAACCCAAGAAATAATTTCAGGCATGGGAAGCTGAATGCTCTTTGTGATTTTATGCTCATATCCTTGAAATAGATACAAGCGCAGTAGTCCTTGGTGCATTTACTGAGCTCACACCGCAGCAAAGGTTGTTCCAGCACACAGTGCTGAGAACCCTTCTAGCATAGCTCATGAAGAACCACTTCAGGCAAAGCACAGTGGCAAACCCAACCCCAGTATTGTCGTACACATGCCACTTTGGCACAGCAGATATGTTTGCATAACTTGAAATAAATCCAAGTCAGATATTTACAATGTGAGAAATTTGCTATGTATTTTATTCATACATTCACTGTTATTGCACGTTTAGTTGTCTTTAAATTATATTTCCAGGATTATCTTTTGACCAACTACTAGAAAGTTTACAGAAGTCTCTTTTCAGCCTCATCCCTGTGACTCAAGTGCAGCCTTTTTTATCCTTTCAGTTTGATGTTTGTGTTTACAAAAGTCACAGCAGCCAAATCATTTGAAACAAAAAATCTACCCATTTAAAAGCACAGGGACAAATCCTGCCTCTAGCTATGTGTGCAGCTGGTGAGCAGGGGAAGGGTGTGACTGTACCAACACATCTGTGAGCACGCGTGAACAAACATAGTCCTGATTCAGCCTATCAGCCTGCTTTTGGAGGACATAATCTTCACTGGGTTTAATGTGATGACTTAAAGGCAAGCACGTACCTAAGTTGTATGATGACGACTGTCATGGGCATTCGCAGCCTGGTTTCTGTGGTTGTGCTCATCATTGTAGGCCATGGTACAGGTCTGCAGTGTGCCCTTTGCACAAGTATTACTGTTGGTGAGCTCCTGCAGATTGAAAGAGAACTGTCATCTTCAGATTTCTCCTCTATCTGAAAGCATCTCAGAATGCTACTGCCTAAGGTAGTGCTCCTGTAAGCACTATCTCAGAGGACTGAAACTGAGAGATTTGAGGGGAAAAAAAAGGTCTTTTCATTTTCTACTTACTTATATCTTGCATTTATAGAACTTTTCCCATTATCAGATTAATTCAAAGATTTTTCCTCAACAATGTTTTCAATGCATGAGGGAAGAAAGCGCTTTGAAAAACAAAAATCACAATTGTAAAAATTCCATAAAATGCCAAAGAATACAGGAAAAAATATATTCTGTACTGACCTATATTTCTTTGGCATAATTTGACCAGGTGTCAAGTTAGAAGAAAGGAGAGGCATGACAGAATGTGTTTGGTAATGAAATCAATTGCATGAACAAGTATTTTCAAACTTGGGAGTTTGCATCTTAGCTCTCTGTAACTACTGAAGTGGAAGTCTTTGGCAAAACCTTGGACTGATGTAGTTTATGGTGGGAATTTATTTGGCATGTTTAGTTTTGGAGAACTGCATCTAAGTTTCATCATCATTTTTTTCACCACCTCTACAGTCTTATGCATAGAATTGTTGATTTGGAAAACATGGTCCTTTATGCACAAATGAGTATATCAAATTTATCTTCTACACGGTCATGAAGAAGAACACAATTCTAAGAACCCATGGTGGCTTTTTACTTAATGACATTAAGGATGAGCTCTTTCCCAGGTGTGGTTTAGAACGTGTTGCCTTTTATGTACTACACCTATTCTGATCCATTTTTAAAGATTAAGAAATGTGTTCTGTGACCCAGCCAGTTTACTGTAAGTCAGGTCTGGATTTGGTTCATTATCATTAAAAAATCTGCACGTTTAAGTTAACTTTAGAATAATATTGTTGAATCTGTAATGACATAAGTACATGGTATTTGCCAAAAGCTGTATTTCATAAGGCTGGTTTAGGATCCAGCCCAACTCATAAGAATCTTGATAGGAGATTATTCCTTTCAATAACTTTCTCCGTTTAATTAGACACATATGCTGCTTATGAATCTAATACTAAGGATGTATGAAGTCAATGTTAAAATCCCATTATATTGCATTAGGCAGGAGCACACCCATAATGTGTAGCCAGGAAATATTTGTGTCCTTGACAATACATCTATACTGATAGCAGTATCTTTCTTCACTTTAAAAAAAAAAAAAAAAAATCAGTGTTCATGTGCTATTATTAAAATGTTACCATTTGTATTCCTTTGGGAGCTAGTAACACTGCTGCATGACATCCAGAGAGAAGGCACATTTAACATACCAGCAAGAACTCAGGTGAGTTTAAAGTTTAACTTCGAGTTTGGGAACATTTTCAAATCAAACGAAACAAGGAGTTTCTAGGTAATACCGAGCAAAACCAAAAACGATTACTTCAGCATTGTAATTTCATGTTTCTCTTCCTCTGTCTCCTGAGAGGTTTTAACAAGGGCAAAATTCAAAGCAAAAATGAAGGGTTTGTAAGAACACCTTCCTGATTTTGGTCACTTTCATAGATTTAATTTTATCTCTAAGAAGGAACAAAAGCACCCCACCAAGGTCTGGGCAGCAGGAAAGAGGAGATCAGTAGGACAAAAACTCTCCAGCTCAGGAGATTCAGCTGTATAATGAGTACATCAGAAGTGAGGAACTGGAAGGTGATGCTTTTTCCCAAATTCAGTTGTACTCGTCCTGCCTACCTGCCCAGCCTGTAGCAGAGGGCCAAGGAAGGCTCTGGTGCTGTGTGCTGCTCTTCACCTGGCTTGGTGTTAGCTGTGTGTCTCTGCCAGTTCCTCATAGATATGGTGACTGTGTCTGCCCTCGATTTGGCAGGGGCGTTTTTAATAGCATGCTCATTATACAGAAATATTTTCATTTGACAGACAATTTAAATGATCCTATAAAAGCTGCAATTACCATCAGGACAAATCCAGCTCTGATTGACTCCCACATTAGCTCCCAAAGTTTGACTCCCAACTAAGAGACAAGAAAGATTTTACCCTTTTTTTCTTCCTTCTTATATATGCTCTTCCCTCTTCTAGCTGTCTCCCATGCTAACATGCTGATGAACATCTCAAACTCTAATGTTTTAATCCTCCCCAAAAACCACTGCTGAGAGGTGCTATTAGCTTCACTTAGCTGGCAAGGGACTGAGGAACAGAGAAAACGACTGTCTTGCTAAGGTAAGACAAGAAGGAAACCTCTAGAGAAGCAGAGGGAGAAAAGCAGGGCTAATACAGAATTATCTTTTTGAAGGTCCAAAAATCCTAAAAGAACATTTTTTTGATGCCTAAACTGGACAGAAAGGTAAGTCTCATGTGAAAATAAAAATAAAAACACAACTTTGAAATTGGGACCTCCAGTTATGATGCTAATTCTGAAAGTATTCCTTTTGCCAACAATATGTTGTTAATCCATACATTAGAAACTTATTTGCTTATTTGGCTGTTCAAAAAACCTGCTAGTTTGAGAAATCCAGGGATTTTTTTTCTGCAATCATTTCTTGAGAAACAGGGAAGAAATCAGAGTTATTTGGCTCATCTGCCTCAAGCATCCTGGTTACTAGATCAAGGATGTCACTTGGGTCACCTTGGTCAAGTCAGCTTGTGAGGTCAGCTGGCCACTTTGAAGCACTCAGGTCACTTGAGCCTGTCCTCTCAGTTCTCTGAGAAATAAAGGGTCAGTTCTGTGTGACTCTCAGAAGGCACACTGTAGGAAATGAGGGAAGACTGGCCATTTGTTGGGGTTTTTTCAATTTCCTCTGAGTGTGCAAGCCCAGGCAGACCTTTTACACCTTAAAGGAGTTTTTATTGTTTTTCTCAGAGCTAAAATGTATTGCAAACACTTTGCTCGTATGTGTTAGTGCTCTTTAATGACAACAATGATGTAACAACTGTTAACATTATCTTAGAAGGCTGTGATCAGTATCATTGCACATATCCTATTGGCACTAATGAGGGAAGAAGCCTAATCTCAACCCAAACATGTCAGGGTAGTGGCTGGGGTGGAGCTGTGGCTGGAGATAAAAAGGAAAGGCTGCTCCTTTCTAGGAAGGAAAGGAATGTTTCCAGCCTCATCAACTCATTGTGGGGTGGCCTCTGTATGGGTCTGCCTCTGCTCCTAGCCTCTCTCCTCACCTGGGCCAGACCCAGCTCACTTATCACCTTATCAGTCTGGTTTTCTTTTATAGCAAACAGCAGCACAGAAAAAAAAAAAAAAAAAAAACCTGAGAATGTGAATCAGTGTATCTAATATATGAACTACTATTGTTCTTCTTCATATACTACATTCAAGATACAAGATATCCAATGCTTCCAATCTAGGTCTCAGTTACAGAAAGGTAGTCAGACAAGAAAATCCCAGATTTTTGCTAGGGGTACTGTGAAGGAAGTACCTAGGCAAATGCAAGAGATGGAGGTTTCAAAATCAATTAATTTAGATCAAGTCTCATTGGAAATATTTGCTAATATTTGTTGTCTCCAGTGTTGTCCAAGAGATTTTGAAGCAGGTCATTTTGGTATTGAGAGAGAAAGCAGACAAGATCCACAGATAAAAAGGGAAAATCCCAACACTTCCACAGCTCCTAATTTTCTAAAATTCTTAGCTTGAGATTGCTGAATTTTTTTCTTATTATGAAAAGTAAGATTAGACATCACTGTAGATTTCTGCCTTTATTAAAGACACAGTAAAGTAAGTAAAGTAAAGACCATTTCACTAGCTGTGTTACTTAATATTTTAATTAAAGTTTCATTAAAAGTATGGCTAATGAGATACCCTTGGAGTGCTGATCTACACTGCCACAGTAGTTTTGGAGATAGTTCTTAGACACCAAGAGACAGCACAAATTTTGGCTTATGGATTACCTTGTTTCTCTTCTGATGTTCATACTCTGGTGAAGCAGATGGCTGTCTTTAAATTTGAAACTTTCCCAGTGAAGAATTTCCTAATCAAACCTTGATGTTTTTTCATCAGTTTGAGCATAAGCCTCTTTCCTGAGTGGGAATCTGCCTTTTTGCCTCTTGCAGGGATTCAAAGCTGCTTTGCCTGTCCTGGTACCCCCTGCCTGGTCTTAGAGCCGAGCATCACTGCTCTGAATACCTATGGATGCATTTGAAAGGCTGCAGAGGTATTACTTGGACAGAAAGTGTGATTTAGAGACAGACCAGGTGTGAGCATCTGGAGGTAGGTCTGAGGTGGCAGTGTGCCTCCAATTTGCAGCACAACACAGGTGACAAAGCTTTGAGGAAGGCTGAAAGCTGTGTCTTCATGACCTTTGACCTGAGCTGCTGCAATGGAAGATGTTCACAGAGAAGCTGAAAGTCTGACTTGAACAGAGGAGTGAAATGTCTTGTGAATCCTGAGACTCATTTTAGATGTCTGCATTTTTTCCTGAACTTGCTGATGGTATCAGTGACACCTCCACCCAGTGTGGCCTCAGCACCTAGTTCACATACAGACAATAGACACTTCCAGATGGGTGCCTTCATCACCCAGCTTAGTCTGTAACGGCAAAAGTGCTGGGACCATGCCTGAGATGTTACCTGTGGGTGAGACTACCCCAGGAGAGAGACCAGAGAATTTCCTTAAGAGGCAGAGCCATATGGAGAACTGGAGAAGGAGAGGAGATCACACGGAGCTACAATCAGGAGAGAAGGAAGACGTACTATTGTAGGTGTAAGTTTTCTAGAAGGGAACTGTAGCTGCCAGGGAGCCTAACAGGTTATTTTGGAAGGAGATGACAAGTCGAGCTAGCCAACTGTGCAGCTCTTGCTCTGAGAGCTGTCTAGGAAACCGCAGTGCCATCTCTGCTGAGAACAACTCCATTTGTGCATTCATGGTCCCATGATTTATTGAAGGGCTTGCTAGAGTACAGGAGGAAATCTCACACTGGATGTAGGAAAGATTGGAATGGATATACTCTGTTTAACTAAACTTACATTAATTAATCATCATCCAGGGAATTGGGCAGATCCTGACAGATGTGATCTATCCAGTCCTATTAATCTTCTCAATGTGATGGCCACTCTGTGCGGACCACTGAGCTACACTTCGGCAGTGAGCCAGCAGCCAGGGCCACGGCCACCCTCCCGGCTCTTGGGACAGAGCAAAGCAGCCCACCAGCAGCCTCGCTGTGGATGTGAAGCCAACGGCAGCAAGAGATTTCAAATGAAAACACTTGTTAAATCCAGCATGACCTTTTCCTTCATTTGCAAGAGGGATGTTGCATTTCCTGGGGAAGACTAGCATAGGATAAGGGTATCTGTCCTTCAGATATTAGTAGTTCTGCATTCTTAGGGCTTTTGGAAATATAATGCAAATATATTTTTGTGAACACAGAGACATATTTTGTATTCCACAGAATCACAGAATCTCAAGGGCTGGAAGGGATCTCGAAAGATCATCTAGTCCAAACCCTCTTCCAGAGCAGGACCACCTAAAGAAAGTCATGCAGGAACTCATCCAGGTGGGTTTTAAATGTCTCCAGAGAAGGAGACTCAACAACCTATCTGGGCAGCCTGTATTCCGCTTTCTAACTAAATAGGTTTTATTAAAGAGATCTGATAGAAGCAAACATAACTTTCAGTATCTTTGCTAAATAACAAAGTGAGAACTTTCTAAATAAAAATGAAACAGGGAGAAATTGTCATTAATTTTTATTTCGCTTTTACTACTGTAAGTGAAAGTAGGTTTTGAGGACTGGCTTTTTCCAGGGTGCGATTTTCTGATGTGCAAGGTGTGATCACATCTGAATTCAGCACCCTTCACGAGCCTCTGTAGGCACCTCACTGCTGAACACCCAGGAACAGGACAGATGCTTCACAGGAAACCAGCTCCTCATCTTCACATGACCGTTTCTGCCTTTTCTTAGGGAGAAAATTTTTCATTGTCAGGTTTTGGAAATGAAGGCAATGTCTCAAATACTTCTCTATTTTTTTTCAAAATTGAATGGATAAATATCACAGTGACATGTAGATATTTTAAACAAAAATTAATGTTTAAAGGTGTGATACTAAGTAAACTATGACACTGCCACCTCGTGGATTCTGAGATAATATCTAGATCATATTTTACCATCATTACTTACATAGTGGCATAAATGTGTGTCACACTTCATGGCCAAATTGTAGCTCATTTCTTACAGAATTCTGAACTATATAATCCATCTTTCTAAATATTTAAGCTTCTAATGGCATAGATGATCATCTCGCTATGATTAATGTAAACAATTCCACAAGTTAAGTTATTCTCACATATACAGTGCTTTAAAAAGCCATAGTAGTCTAATCTTGTCAATTAGTTCCTCTGTGGTATCCACAAAAGCTAATGTTGCATTGAGATGTAATGATTCTTGCAAATTGCACCTGTGATTTAATTCTTCTAAAATTATTGATGGTTGCTAATATAAGGAAGAAAAAAATCTTCTCCATGTATAATTGTTCATTGTAATATAAACTGAATTTCAAAATTTGCCTCTGAGAAAAGTCTGGAGTATGTAAATCTGAGGAATCCTTTCACCTCTGGTCTTCTATTATAGAAATAACATGAACTGAGAAGTTCTCTGTTCTATTTGACCAAATCAATTAAAACAAAAACAAAACAAAAGTGAAAAAAGCAACACAATCTCTTTTTTTCCCTGAAGAATCTGAACTATTCCTTCAGCACATCATCAGTGACTGCCTAATGAATTGGAACATGAGAAATAAAACCCTCAACATATTATGGCAACTTCAGTGCCGTCCTTGTTCTTTGAGTTCACCAAGAACAGCAGCGGGATGCTCAAATCCCATACGTGTGGGTGCCAATATCTGAAGCAGAGCTACTTGTAAAACATTGATGTAGCTTGATGTGCAGCATGAATCTGTTCTGAGACCAAACTATTGGCAGCTGTAATAAACCAGTGATATCAATATTTGTATCTAGACAGCTTTTCCCTTTAGGGGAATGAAAATAACACTTCTGCAGATTTAAAATCAGCTATGAAGACATTTGTGAAAGAGCCATTGCGCTATACAAAGCAGAAACTAGAGAAAGAGACTTAATCTCCTTAAATAAACAATGCCTGAAGACTGCTTTAGTAGAAAAATGGGAAAACAGACACTACCATCAAAATAAACTCCATTGTGGTTCATTTTTAAGGCTAGACAGTGATTCATTCTGTTTCACTAGGCTCAGCATGCTGCAAAAGGCACTTGAAATAATTAACACTTAGAATTAAACTACTTAGATTTCACATCATCAAACATTTAACTTTCTGTAATTCCCACTGCAGCTGTGATTTACTTGCATTTATTATTTTTTCTATTTACCAATTCTCAGTTGCTTTTTAGGTTGCTCATACTTCCTTCTTCTGTAAGTCTGAACACTGGCTTATTGTTTTGGTTTTAGCTCTTGCGTCTTACTCATGCTCACACTTCTGCTGGGTGGTTAAAAAAATGCATTGCATCAAATATGGTCCTCAAATTGCTGAAAGGAGTTTTCTGTTTATTTATTTTAATCATTGCTTTTGCCTTACTTGTTATTCATAACATGCTTACTCATTACTGCAGTCTGATTGTTTAATATCGGCAGGAATATCACTAAATATATTTTACGGTTTCTCTTACCAAAAAAAATATTGATTTTGGTTTGGTAAGGTTTAAGAACACATGTGAAGAGGAAGTCTCATTATATCCAAAAGCTTGTATCAAGAAATATAGATCAAAGTCCTCAATATGACAAAGTTACGGAATTTGTGGAGACAAAGGCCCGATAGATGACTTGAGAAAAATGTATCTGTGAAACATTAGAAAATTCACCAGCTTTGACAAAATGCACTTTGAAGGTATGGTTACACTGGGAAACTTCAGAAAGCCTTTATATCCATAGCAACGAAGGAGAGATCCAGGGAGAGGCAGTGACTACGTAAGTATAGAAAAAATGCTACATTGGATCTGGATAAAATTAAAAAAAAAAAGAAATCACACTTCTGACAGTCACCCACAGCATATGTTTGGGGAAGAAACACAGGAACAAGACAATCATACAGGGATATTTTCCTGCCTGGTTTCCAACAGTCTGTTTCTGGATGCCTTCCTGAGCCAGCTGCTGATTCCTCAGGCTTTCATTTCATTGCTCTTGATGAATGTCTACCCATTTTTGCTATCACCTTTTCTACTAGTGTACACTTCTGTCCTTCAGATTCCTCTGACAATGAGTTCCACTATTTATCTAGAAACCATGAGGAAGAAAACCCCTAACACTTCTGCCTGTATGTTTTTAACCCCACTGCCTTGTCATTTTGTTTAATCTCTTCTAACTACTTCAAATTTTTTCCTTACATTTTTTTTTTTCTCTGTGATACTGTCATTTCTTTGTACCTCTTACCATCTATCATTGTCATCTTTCCAAGCTGGCAAATCCTAATCAATCTAGTCTCTTTTTTTCAACATTGTCTTTACCACTATATTCAAAACCTTTTTCTAATCTCACCATGTTTTAACATCAGTCCCAGAAAGACATGAAAATGAACCAATGAACTTTTCTTAATGAAAGTATAATGTTTCAGATTTTGAGAATATGCAGGTTCCTCTTGGACTATGCTTTCATTCAGAGTTAGCCCAAGAGTTTGTCAAGTCTCAGAAGCCAAATTAATGCAAGCTGGGTGTGAACTGAACACCCATATGTGCACAATTGTTTCTTCGTTGTTTTTACCATTTATTGCATGTATCTGGCTGCGTAATTCCTAGTCCTTGTGCTTTCTCAGTCAATTTGGGGAGAATCTGTTTATCCCTCAAGGGAAATTATGGGAAAGTGCTAGCAGACTATCGGCTTTCAACTGAGTTAGTCAGCATCCTTGCTGGAAAATACCAGGACAAAAAAAATACAGGTCTAACCATAGTCTGTAGTGGGATAATTTACTTGCTCTCAAGGTACTTCCAAAGTAGGTTAACATTTTTTGTTTCAGTGTGTAGGTGGACTTTAGGGTTAAAATTTGAATAAGAACTTTGTTTTGTACTGCTGTGTCTTCACAGGCTATTCCGGTGAAGACTTTTACCAGCCTTTTGAAAATGTTATTATTACCTTTCTTGTGCTTTGTATTTGCTGGAATAGTTGTAGTGAGAAGATTGCCCAAAGCACATTTGGATTAAAACCTGAGGTAAAGACAAAAGATGCTGATCAACACCTATGAACAGAGCAGGAGCCTCAGCAGAAACCAAGTGCTTGGATCTGCCTCTTGTTGATATCCACCAGCAACATTAAACTGGCATAGGCCACCAGATTTTGTTCATGAGCTGCTTTTCACAGAGCTTCTCACCTCAGAATTCAAAACACAAAGCTCAAGCTCCTGTAATTAGTGAAAATGAGATTCATTTCACCTAATTTTGAGGGTGAGGAAGCCTGGTATGTAATGTAAACTATCCAAAACCTATCTGTAGTCAATGAAGAGAGATGGATTCATCTGGAGAGCAACCACTCTGCCTACTTCAGACTTCAATGTAGCATGCCCTCAGCAGCCCAGACAAAAACTGTAGAGCTGACTTAGAAAGTTAGCATTGATGCTAGGTGAATCTCATCCTGAGAACCATTGTGGACTGATACTGAAATAGAAAATAAACTAGGGGAGAAACCTACTTCAGCAAATGAGAAATCTAAGGGGGACTCTGACACAAAACCTAGCCAGCCCCATTATTCTCAAGGCAGCTGAAGTCAGCTCATAACTGCGCTTCCCACTCAAAGTGCAAAGTCTGGGAATGGAAGGATGGTCATTACTCAAAGTCTTTAAAAAAAGGTACAGCCCAGAAAGATGAATATTTAAAAGATAGGTCAGTGATGATTCTGGGAGAGCAGATGTCAAACATAGATCTGCTGTCTTTCAGTCTCAGCTTGCCTCTTCCTTTTCAGAACTGATACATATTTACCTCACAGCAGCAGTGTGGGTTGAATGTGTGGATATGTGCTCTGGCAGACACAGGATGAAGTGAGGCACCGCTAGCAGTACCTTCAGGACTCTTCAACTCTTTACCTTCATTATCTTGCCCCAGTGGCACACCTTATCTCTCCAGAAGGAAGTTTCATCCAGGACACTTAGAGGCTGCACAACTGTCCTGCAAGGTGAGGCATCATGATCATTTCATTGATATAGTGATATATCAATATCAATATATTGATATATCAATAACAAAAAATCATTGGTATATTGATAGATATAGTCTATGTGGGGCTAATTTCTCCTTAGGGCAGTGGCTTTCATCTCAAGGCTGACTGCTAGCACTGCAAACCAGAAACACACTTTTGCGCAACGTTTCACATCAACTAAAGAAACTACCATAATACTTTAGAGAGTGGAAGTCTGTTTGGAGGCAAGATGACACCATAAATTCCAGAAAGAACCCTACAGTGCAAAAATACATAAAGAAACTAAGAAATAAAGCACTACAGACAAAAGTGAAAGCCAAACCAAACTGTAATAACTGCAAGAATATTTGGAATCTTAGAACTGTAATTAAATATTTGAGGAGGCACAATGTTTTAGGTTTTTTGTTGTTGCAAGGAAGATATATGATTAAACTACTGTAAAACTAGTTTGTTGCAGACTTTGGTAGCAAAACATTTCATGACTGATAACTGGGCTTTAAACAGTATTTTGGAGAAATCTGCTAGTTGGAAGGAATGTTGGAAGTGCATTAGAAAGAGTGCATCATTTTACTTCACGGGTATCAGCTGTATGGGTTTTGTTAACACTTGTAACAATTTTAGAAAGGAAGGTTTATAAATCTGAAAAAATAGAATATTTTTTTAAAGTAAGATTTGAGGAATTAGTTGTTCACATAGAAATAAATATTTTCTGGAGGAAAATATACTGTCTCCCAAGCAAATTTTCCTGATTTCCCCAAAAGAATGTTCTTTTCTGCAAGGATGATGCAAATATTATTAAGAAGGCTACCTTGAGCTTACCACTGCTCATTTTTTAATTAGCATAATTATTGGTTGATTTTTATTACTTGAAATAAACATTATAGTATGAGAACAGGAGCGATTATTGTCATCTCAAGTCTGAACTTGCCATTTTGATCTTCTGTTTTAGAAAGAAGCTCTGGGTAATAATTACAACTTCTGGAGAGAGTCCAGCACATGGCCACCAAGATGATCAGGGTACTGGAACATCTTTCATATGAGGAAAGGCTGCGGGAACTGGGGCTCTTTAGTCTAGAGAAGAGGAGACTGGGGGGTAAAATCTCATTAATATTTACAAATATCTAAACGGTGGGTATCAGGAGGCTGGGACACCCCTTTTTTTCTATGGTAGCTAGCAGCAGGACAAGGGGTAATGGGATTAAACTGCAACACAAAAAGTTCCACTTAAATATAAGAAAAAAGTATTTCACTGTGAGAGTGATGGAGCACTGGCCCAGGCTGGCCAGAGGGGTTGTGGAGTCTCCTTCCTTGGAGGTCTTCAAGACCCGTCTGGACATGTTCCTATGTGACCTGATCTAGGTGAACCTGCTTCTGCACGGGAGTTGGACTAAATGATCTCTAAAGGTTCGTTCCATCTCCTACCATTCTATGATTCTATAATTTATAGCTAACACCTTCCACAATACATTACAAGTTCTGCTCCAGAAAACACAGGAAAATACACACAGAATAAAATTATGGAGCATAAGTTGTAACTGGTCTATACAATCATACACAGCTACCTGCAGATCTTCTCTTTCAGTGCATCTGCATGAAGAGTCACTTTTATACTTATGACTGAATCAAACCTTTCCTTTAACACAGGACAGACATACTAGTTTAAACAGAACTTTATTTTGTTTTGGTTTGGTTTTTTTTCAGGAGTTCCTTTGAAACAGCACTGGGACCTGTACATAAGTATTCTATAAAAAGGTTCACTGGCAGTGTTGGAAAACACAGCTTGGGACTAGAGGGATTGTCATCAGCATATTAATGTGCCAGTGTTTCTTAATTTGAAATTACCTTTATGCTTTGTTCTCCAAATATAGCCCCCCCCACACACACATATGCCTTTTTTTTAATTTCCTGATGAAGGGAATGGATTTTACTAGATGTTTGCTTAAGTACTCTGCCTTGCTTTGAATGTGAAGAGTAGAGAACCTCTTATGTTATTTAGGTACGTAATTTAACCCTTCTATTTGTTGGCATTTCTATAGCTAAAGTTCTGATTACTTTTCAGCTGCAAAGATGCAATTAAGTTCATGGATGAGGCTTTACCTACTACTGACTATCCTGTCTTGCTTTTTACATATGCACTGTTCTTGTTACTGCAAGAAATATGAGAGATGAATATGTATTATTTTAGGCAGTCATGGCATAAGAAGTTTAGAGGTTTGAGTTATGTATAGTCTTGAAATAGGATGGGGTTGTTTAAAATTTTACTCCCTGAAGCAATGTTACTGTAGGAATTTTTCTTTCTGAATAATAATATAATTACGTTTTCTCTAAGACTGTTGCACCAATGAACTGTGGTGCTCTGACAAAGGAACTATTTCTCAGAGCAAAGCGATGTCCCGTCTGGAACTGCTCAAGGGAGACGTGAGAAGGTACAAGGTGTAACAGTGTTTCTGTGGTCTGAGTATGTTCACTTGAAACTGGGCTAAGACTTTTGACATGGTTCCAGAAGACAGAAGTTGATGGATGGTTATATCCAGAACTGAACCTCTGCTTAACGTTTTACACAACTTAATGATCAGTATTCTCAGCAATAAGGAACTGCCCTGCTTGTAATTTCCTTCATTATGAACTGCAAAATTGCCAGGAGCCTGAATTATTTTGATCTGTTACAGTCTGTGCTCCTTAGCTCTTTTGTTATCAGCTTAACCAAGCTAAAACTAGCTTGGAAACATCTCAGGAGTGGAATCACCTATCCTAGGTTTAGAATATCTCCAAGACATTCAGAATTCAAACCTTTTTCTTCTTCAGGGTGTTCTTTTTAGCTTGATTACCTCCATATAAAAAGACTTGTAGTAGGACATTACAGTTTGGTTTTGTATTGTGACAGTAAAAATATACATCATATCCATCATAACATTATCTTCTAGTTTTGCCAGTATAGCTTTGCTTTGGATAATTCTCAAGAGAAAGCATAAAATAATAATCAGTCATGTCATCATAAGATGACAGATTGTAGATAATCCTCCAGAGACTTCTGGCACAGGAATTGGCAGATACCTAGGCAGTACCGTTCGGCCACTTTCTAGATTGTTCCATTCCTGGCTGTCAGGCTTCCTGTCTGCTCCTCCGAACTTCTGCAACACACCCAAGGCTGAGTTACAAGCCATGCACACTCACTCTTTCCCTGCTTTCTGGGAGTAGGGAATGAGGAGTGGAGATGGTAGGACCATCACACTCTCTTTCAGCAGTGGCTAGCACACCTGGTTAGAGGTGTTACACACCACTGGTGCATCTGCATGCATAGGGGAGGCAGAAGTCAGTTGACTACCTTCTTTGAGATAGTTTGACTGTCCTACTATAACCTCTACCTACAATGCACATGAATGGCAGTATTATTTCTTTTTTTTGTAGGACGTGCACTGTACCCAAGACGTATTAGCTTGATTTCAAACAGAACTCAAAAGAAAAATTATACTGCTATAGATCTTACTATTTATGTAATAAAACACATCAATGTGCTGAAATGAAATCACATGGAAGAGTGCAAATATTCATCAGTATGTAGGAAAATTATAGAGTGCTACATGTTTACATTCTGAAGCTAGGAGTCAGTTGGAAGACGGATGACATATTTCTGTTGATTCCAGTTAAGATAATTTCTTCTATCCACAGTCTGCTTTAAAATGTACCTTTATTTTTTCTCTACTACCAGCTTTATTCAAATGTAAATCTATTGACTTTAGGAGAGTTCTGATATTTATCTCATTTCCTCAGTGTATTTTCCAGTCTTATGCATATCCAGTCTTATGCTTTTCTCTCAAGAAAAACCCAAGGAAGAAAAACCCACTAAGCTTTTATTATATGCAAAGTGAAGCTCAGCATCTGCAAATTGTTTGAGACTGAGAGAGTATTATGTTAGGCTAACCCTATTTGAACATCCTTTTATAGGTCTCTGATGTTAGCTGGTTGTCAGATACTGGGCTACGTGGACCTATCTGTCTTATATGGTACAGCCTTTATTTACCAGCCTCTTCTGATTTCTACTCTGCTGTTATTTGAGCCCTCTCTTAGGCAGACTAATCTAATTAATCTATTTTTAGAGTTTTAAAATGCTAATGTGAATAACAAAAACCAGGTAGTTAAAGACCAATGTCCAACATAAAAAAAAAAACCCACAACAAACTCCCTTCCTCCTTACTCTGCAATAATATATGGGTAAACACAGGAAAGAGAAATGGTCAGTCTCTTCACTTGTGACAAGAGAGTTCCTACTGTATTTATCACAGCAATACTCTTTCCATGCGCCAGAAATCATCCTAGGGAAGAATTTTTGTTTCTAGAGAGAATGGTTAAGGTCACTGGGAAAACAAAGAAGAAAGCTGGTATTCATACTGCTGCTACTAGAGCCTCGGATTAACATTTGGGGCTTTAATTTGAGCAGTGTCAAATACCATAGTGCTTAGAAGCAGAAGTACAAATATTTGCACTTAGAATTAAGGCTTTTATTCTTTTACCAAAGCATATGTGCTTGTACATTTTTTAAATATAGAATCACATATGAGATAAACCTGGCAGTCTAAGATACTAGAAGATAAGAAAGTACCATGTCCAGGGTGCCACTGTGTGGGCTTGAAAGACTGTAAATCTTGGCTAAGTTAGGAGCTGGGGTCTTCCTATTGCATCTCTCATAAGCAATCCAGAGAGCTTTCCTTCTCTTTTTGTTTAGTAGCTTGGCAATCTGAGGACTCACCTAAGGTGAGGGGGAAGCAGCGTGCAGATCTTTCCACTGCCAGGTGGAATGGGATTCTAGATCTCCCATTTCCAAGGTGTTTCTGGCCATTTTTCTCTTGTGCTTCTGCTTCTGTTCAGCATTGTACAAATATTTAGCATTGTAAGAGCAGCAATTAGAACCTTTACATAGGCTGTAGGAGAGACCGTCCCCTCTGAGTGTTTTAAATGTGATCAGAAGACTCCTCAGGTGGGGAGAACTGGGAGCACCTTTATTCAGATGACCCAGCAGCCTCGTTGTAAGACTTGGAAGGTCAGAAGCTGATATTTCTGAGGAGAATACTAGTGGCACTGGGCCATTGATCTGGCTGTGTATGGCTTTCTTGCATGATAGGAAAGCTCTTCTGCCATTCCAAATGTGTGCAAATAAGTACTTAATCAGAACATTAACTAGGATACCATAGCATGTTTAACTAGTATACCATACCATGCACACAGCATGGTTTCTATAGGATTAAATGCATTTCTAGTTATGAAGTCATAGTTCTCAAAGGATGGGCAAAGACCACAGTATTGTAGTGCTAGGTATGGAGCAGTGATACTAGAATTTAAATGAAAGATGTATGCTCAAACAGTTCAGTGTTGCCAAAATACAGGTGATTCTGATATCTGCAGAAATGCAGAAGGGCAGGAGGATTTTTTATGTGTATCTCTAGTGTTAAGAGGAAGTTTTGAAGGATATTAAATTGGGACTTCGGAAGTCAGTTAGAAAACTCACTCCCAATTGTGAAGATAGTAATTGGAGGCAAAGAGATTTTCCACACAGCTTAAGTCAGATGGAGCACCCAGTTGCTTAGACTGTGTGCGTGCCAGCTTCACATAACACAAAGCATCCTGGCTATTGTACCTGTTCAGTTGTGGGCACAAAACGATAAAGAATAGCTGTCTGACAGCCTGCTTGGCCTTTAGCTGTTTTTCTAAGCCTAAAAGGAAAATTTGGCCAGCACAGTGGGAGAGCAGCTACACCCAAGTAAACAGTCTGATTCAGAGTTGCTTTCTAAATGAAGTGTGCATGGAAGGGCCTCTGCAATCTCCAGTTTGGAGAGCACAGGACTTACAAACAGAAGCTTATACAGAAATACACTGTGCTGGTGATGAAGGATTTGTTGGGGTTTGTTTTGTTTTGTTTTTTTTCCCCTTTAAAAAACCCCAATGAAACAGAAAACCAAAACAACAAAAAAACAACCAAAAACTTTCCACCAAGCTGTAACAGTCTTTCCTAAAGCATGATGTTTATTCACCTTTCCTGGGCTGGCAATGCTGGAACTCCTGGTTTCCAAAGCTATTGCAAGGAATAGTGCTCTCATTGCCTTGATGGCTGTGGCCTTTCCCAAACCTCACAGATTATCCAGAGTACACAGCACAGGGTCTCCTGGGGAACACAGCACAATGTCCTGCAAACTGCCCCCCGTCACCACCCACCCTGGGCTGAGGTTACTTCTGCAGAACAATGGGCTGAGCCGTATTTCACTGTCAGCGTGGTGACAAATGGTGGCCCGCTGAGACTCTGAGACGTATGTAACTTGGCTGGCAATCAATGGCAAAGGTCACAAGTTGTCGTCTTACATCTTAAAGCTCAATGAGATGGTTTTGTGCCGTATTAGTCTCTGTGTATTAAGTTTCAGCAAAGAGGGGGAAGGGGAGGAGGAAAGAGATTTTTATCTGGAGTTAGGTGATGTTAAATGTTCTGAATAATTAGATAAGATTGTCTGTGTCAAACTCCGTAAAAAACAGATCATGTTTTCTGATAAAGTGTCTCAGATTCCCTCTGCCTCCTTGCCTTCCAGTACATACATGCATGCACACACACTTGTTAAGTAGTTTCAGGCCTCATTAAATAAGCCATGCTGATAGCTCTAGAAAATGTCATTCTTTCTCAATGGGGCAATGAAGTCATGCTCTGCACATTTTTGGAAGTCTCAAAAAGTAGCCAAAGTAGGTGAAAATTCATTTTCCATGGCTGATTCTTTTATTCTCAACATGGAGATTTTAAAGCTTGACTAAGCACCCATTGCCTGATCAGTGCCCCAGGGCTTATACCACAGCAACTGCTGCTTCATCGCAGTTTACTTTCAAAAATAAATTTCCTTAGAGGTGTGCAAAGCTTACCAGGAAGAGACAAATAAAGGTGCCCAGAGTGTACTCCTGGCCTCATGTGAAAGGAGGCTTGACCAAATCTGAGACATGCTGGAAAAAAACTGATGCAAGGATGTGATTATGCAAGAGTGATTCCCCTGGACTGCAGCTCCTTTCAAGACTGGAGGAGAACACAAGGGGAGGACTGACCCTTCTGCATGACACTAAGTCTGTTGTCTACCTTCTCCCCAGGACTTACCTCCTCATAACAAAAGAAGACATCTTATAGAGCAAAGTGGCGTTTTGATCATTTGTTTTATTCATATCCTCTCATGTCACTGTCTGCTGTCACATCAATATTATTAAATTGCAATCTATGGTAGTCAGGCAGAATGCCTGAAATCTCTGGAAAGAGAACATATGACAGAGGTAGGAACACCAGGGAAATCACAAGAAAATCATTAAGGTGAAGAATGTTTTAAAGACAGTGCCACCACTCCAGAGGTCTGTCAGCCTGGGAGGACCACAGTTTAGCTTTTTTAGTCCATTACAACCACTAAATCTGATGTCAGTAGAAAATATGTCTAGGGACAGACTCACTGTCACTTTCTCAAGACAGAGTATATTTGTCTTATGCACTCCATTCCCTGCAGAGGAAAACATAGGGAGCATCAGTTCCCACCTCTGCAGGTGGGAAACTCTGTTCCACTGCAGAGAAGCTGATGTATGGAGACATAACCTGAGCATTCCTTTTGCATGGTGTGGGTGATGTGTCCAAGCAGGGAGCCTGTATACTGCTTCCCACAGATGCATGATGGGTTTAGAGAATCTCTTGCGTGGTCTCACTACAGTTTACTCTTCACATATCTGCTTGGTTATAGTTTTCCTTACTCTGGTGTCTGACTACTATGGAGAAAGGTGGCTATGGAACTTTGGCTTGCTGCGTGCTGTCGTGGGCTGTGACAAGCCCTGGATGTGTGTGAACAAGAAGTCCCCACGTCTCCATGGTGCTCCGTCACTGCTAGCCTGGGGCACCCCCAGCGCAGCTGTGCTATGGCTGGCTTTGGCACACGCTGAGAGCTGAGATTGCCACACTGACTAGAAACTCACAAAGATTAGAAAAAAATTAAAGCAGCCGTCCATGTTGCCTGCCACATTTGTTTTCCCAGTGCAAATACTTTCTGAGTACAAACAAATGAACGTTAGGCATGACATTGTCATCCACTCTTTCGTGCTCACGCTTGTTAGTGCATCACCAAACTATTAGATGAAGAGCCATATATGCTGAACCAATACTGTGCCAAATGGATGCAAATGGGTACACAAGGCCCCAGGTCAAGGCAGGATTCTGCAGGGTGTATGGCAAAGGCTGTGAGCCCTTGGGTGAGCTAGGGCTCACTTATGGTGCTCATCTTTAAGCAATTCTTGTAAGAGGTGCTGAACGGGAATAATGTCAACCCCTTCTCTTTCCTGACAGGAATTTTACACTTTGTATTGATGCACTCTTGAGGAAATAAATACTGTTTGAAAATATCTATACATACATGATTAGAGCTGCTAGGGGAGCAGAGGGAGGACACTATCCCTTCCCTCAGCCGCTGGGCAATGAAACAATCCGAGTTAACAAAGCCAGTGCTTACAACCTTACCCAAGGATAGTTTAAAATAAAGAGAAAGATAATACTTTTGAAACTATGGCCATAATTACTATTTATTTCAATAGTAATTTGCCTTATTATGGTGCACAGCATTTGTTACCTAGGCAACAGCTTTCGGTAGAGGCCTGTCTCAAATTAAAGTAAATCAGGCAAGATCTAAAGTCAATACCAATATTATATTTTAAAGCCAAAAGACTAGGGAGTCAGCAATTTCACCTAAGTGTTGGGGTTTTTTTATTTCTTTTTTAATTTTTATCATAGACAAACACAAGCACCACAGCTTGCATCCAAGTAATACTTTTCCCTTCTGTGCCTGACTTATCATCTTTGTATACATTTGCAAGTAAAGTGAATTTTACAGAGTCTTGCTCTTTCCTGAGGAATTAATTGTGGGCATGGACAAGTGATGTACAACACACTGCTGCAGCCATGTGTAGAAGAAGCATCATTGATGTGTCTAACCTGCTATTTTAGATTTAAGTCCTTGCTCAAGCTCAGCCTTCAACGCTGTCTATGAGCAGGTATGTGCTTTACTCAGATGGATACACCTAGTCAGAAAAGCTTGTGTCTGCTCATTTCGGCCAGCCTTTCTCCTTCCCATGGCTGCCGAAACATTCAGACTGTTGTAGCAGTTACAGACTCTGGTTGCTTTCTGGCTGCCTGTCCGTTGTGGTCACCCATCCATGGCCTTCCACCAAAGACAGTGCTTTGGCAGGGTGTAGCTTGTGGGGCTGGGGGTTGCTCTTGAGACAATCATCCCACTTCTGGTGATGCACTTCAGGGCTGTGCTGATTCCCATTGTGACATAGTCTCTGAGAGTGCTGAAAAATCACTGAGAGGAGAGGAGAGGAGAGGAGAGGAG
>WBNH01001250.1:126214-178470 GCA_013401255.1 Urocolius indicus
GAAGAGAAGAGAAGAGAAGAGAAGAGCCTGACTGTTAGAGCCATTGGACAGCAGACATTTTGCTGGAAAAAACTTCCTTAAGATGATGCAGTAAGACCCCTGTAGCATCTACTTTCTGAGAGCTTTTACAGGTTCATGGCTACCAACAAATCCCTCAGTGGTAAATGACCCCAGCTGCCTAATGTTGAGGGAATAAGGATTTTTTGGTAATCTTAAAGTGCTTTGGCTTGCTGTGGCACACCCAGTTGCATTTTCAAACACGCACCTGGAAAAGTTGCTTCAGTTTGTGCTGAAAATGTTGAATGCTTTTTCTTGCTAATATGCATCTTGTGTGTTGATTAAGTATTTCTAATAATACCAGCAATTAAATGTAGGGACGACTGTTCCATCTAAATATAGAGGGAGAAAGACATGTTGAATCGTTTGCTGTTGGCAAATGAAAGGAGTTCCCATCTTTGTCAAAACCAGGCATTTATCAGTTGCTAAGTTTCCCCTGAAACCTTCCTGATTTACCTCCTTCACAGGGTCTTAGGGAAATGCTGCACTTTGGAGGTAACAGGTTTTGGACGAGGTGTTATTGCTGGCATCTGTGACTGTTAATGATTAGCAAAGGTCCCTTGGTTCTTTTTTTTCCGGGAATATCCTGGCCATGCCCCAGTTTCATAAGATGCAAATTCCTCACTTCAGTTTTAATAAGCCATTGAACTGTGTATGCCACTGGACTGTTGTTTTTGGAGCTGCCCGGAAATTATTTTTCTTAATGAAAATTATGCCTTATGATGAAAAATGAAGCTCATGTTTTCAGTTGAAAATGATTTTGTTTTGATACCTCAAGTGTCTCATGGGAGCAGTAGTCTGCATGCCTCATACTCCAAAGCCTTGAGCTGTGTGGGCTTCTGAAACAAACCGCTCCTCCCTTGACCTGCTGTATGAGTTCCCGTCTGTAGGACTCATTAGAGGATATCTCATCCAACTAGAAAACCTGGCAGCAGAGGGGACTGCAGACAGCTACAGCTTTCATAAACCACCACGGGGACAATCCTGAAATGTTTTGGGTTTTTAAGGAAAAAAAAAAGTTTAGATTTCTGGTAATCTGCTTTTTGAAAAAACATGGGATTTTGCCCAGTAAATGGATAGTTCTCACCAAGAAGTGAATTTGGCTGAAAACTTGTCAGAAAATGGCATGACAGAAAGAGTTTGCATGTCATTAGCTGGCTTTGTTTTTTAAAGGCATAAGAATAATTCTGTCAGAGACCTGATTTGTGCTGCATCAAAAGAAGGTTTATAAGACTTATGCTTGATGAAAGCATAAAGGGCTGCACGTGAGATAACATACAGAAAGTGCTGAACACAATGGAAACTGGAAAAGGTGAACTGGCCACCTGCACTAGGGTTACCAAACTCTTCTTCTGTGTAAAGAGCCTGTAGGATAAGCATGTTAACACCAGAAAATACTGAGCATTTTACATTAGTCATGACTGCTTTCATACATTTTCAGGTTGATTTTCCTTGTATTTGGATCAAAAGGTCTTGCATGTGAGTGCTGTGTGAAAAGAAGATTCGTTATCTGGTGTACAACTTGCCAATGATAACACATTCAGGAGAGACTGTCGTGGTTTGACATAACAGCCATTTCTGGTGAAGGGGAAATGCTTGTAAAGAAGGCTTTTGTAAGAAGTTGCTCAAAACTCTCCCCAGCTCTGAGCCAGACCCACTTCTGGGGCTGAGCCAATTAGATGCCTCCACAATCACTTTTAAGAAGAAGAAAGAAGAAGAGGCAATGCTGATTTATTTCAGGTTTGCACAAGCCCAGGTGCTTGGTGGTAACTCCACACATCGAGCACAGCTGATGCAAGTCTCTGCTGTATCTATAAAAAAAAGTTACAAGATTATATAGTCCCATTTAAGATGAGTGGTTAATAATTTGCATACAATTTATAATATTGCTGTGTCATTCTGTCTACTACGCATGCTCTAAGAGGTCCTTCAGTGATTTCTGATGATCCTTCATGAGGCAGTGGTCTTCATCTCCTCCTGAGGGAATTAACTTCCAGCTAGTTTCTTCATCATTTTGCAGACACAGGTGGTTAGTTGCAGTCTCTCAACTCTACTTCCCATTAATCCTACCCAGTTTTCTGCTTTTGACATTTATATTCAATAGTGAATTGTTTCAAGTGTAATCATTGTTCTTACAGCATTCCTAACCAAGTTGTTCTTGTTTTTTTTTCCACATTTCTACACTTTTTAACTTGCTGGGGTATTATTTTGTTAAGGCTTGGCAGGACAGCCTCTTGAACCTCATATATTTTCATCATCATTATTGCCATCTGGTATTAGGTTTGGGGTTTTTTAAAAAATCTTTTCAACTCAGAACTTTCCATGTTTTTTAGGCTGCCCTATGGCAGTAGGCAGGTTCCTAGACACCTCCCTCTTCCCATTTTAGCTGGCTCTTCAGGTCCCCCATGTTGCTGCTTTTGCAAGTGGAGCTTTCTCATGCTTTTGTGCACTTTGTCACAACACAGGTCTCCAAATAATCTGAGTTCATCTCTGATGACTTTTCTCTTCATTTTATTGCAAAGGGCTACCTCAGCCACGTTTTGGAATACTAAAAGGAACAAGTCGAGAGGAAGTTTCCTTCTATCTAAACTGTGGATTTTAAATCCATTGATTTATGGTATGCTTAGTGCCAACTTTGTTTTCTGTGTAAGAATGAAAGATTTTCCATCTATTAAAAAAATATTTGTTGGACTTACGGCTTTGTCCAAAATACCTTTTGTATTTATGATCCCTGGTAAATTTGTTTTTGTCATGGCAACTGAACTGCTTGGTGAGATATTATCATTTCCTAGTTCCCTGCATCCATGTCTTTCTACATTCATTCTCTTTTGCAACCTTAAACCACATAGCAACAACAACAACAACAATTTGTTCTTTGGTTAGAAGCATAAAGTATTCAGAGTTTCAGGCTAATTAAGGACTTTTTTACTACTTTAAAAGCAACAAGCACTGAAGAAGAGCAAATTAACAGAAAAATGATGAGATTTAGATATGTTAGTTGATTTTATCCTGTAAAAAAACTACTGTGTCTTCCAAGATGCCTTATGTATTTTGTCTCTCGCTTCTCCTTCTCCTGCAAGATTAGGAGAGTAGATGCAATTCACTGACTAGCTCCTTTGATATTGATGGGATGAAAGCCATGATCAAATTGGGCTATGGGCTTTCAAGATGACTCGGTGTTATTATTTTCTGATTGCCTTAATAAAGTTACTGCAGCAGATCTACATCTGCCAGGATAATTTTAATACAACAATTGTCTTTTTTTTTTAGTGGTGTTTATAGTGGTAATTATATCGTGCCCAGGAAAAAAATAATCCTGCCGTGCCTTCAGGATATTTCTGGAGGCTGCTCTTCTACAATATTAATTTTGATTGTTAATCTGATAGGTAAACCTGTTAGTTTACCTATCACACAGTCAGTCTGGCTTCCTTTGTTATACATGACCTAGTAGTGGAAGATCTACCTGTGATCCAAAGAGCTTGAATTGGCTGAGGGGAGATAACAAAACTGACAGTTCCGCTCTGAAATGTGAGCATCCAAAGCACAGCGTTATCTCCCACGTTTGCCATCTCTTTGAGACATGACCTACTCTCAAGTTTGAAGATGCTTTTCTTTTAAAGACTTAGAGGTGTTTTGTTCATATGGACAAGTCAAGTTTGTTTTTCCCTGGCTCACGGATTCTGCCTGTATAACCTGCCTGGCAATGCTGCAGTTCCTGCATCACTAGGAGCAGATTCAGTTTGGTGTTGTTGTGGTTTCAGCCCATCAGGGGACAAAAGGCCACGATTAGACTCAAGCACCAAAGACTGACATCTTTCCAAGGGGCAGGGAGGGTTTAATTGCTGCTTATGGACCCTGACAAGACAGGCAAAGCTACTAGACTTGGGGAAGAAACCAGAAAATAATTTAATCCAACACCAACTAAAACATAACCATAAAAACCCAAAACATAACCAACACAGAACAACACAGAGTGGTACAATGATGAAGAGCATAACCAGCCCTTTAAGCCCACCTTCTCCTCACCCCTCCCTTCTTCCCGGGCTCAGAGTCTTGATCCTGGTGTCTTTTTCTCCTCTCCCACTGAATGGCTGAGGGGGGCAGGGAATAGGGGTTTGAATCAGTCTATTCCCAATAGTTTCTGCTGTTAGTCTCTCCTCAGGGCAGGAGGGCTCCACGTCAGTCCTCCCTGCTCCACTGTGGGGTCCCTCACACACCCAGCAGCCCTGCACGGGCCGCTCTGACATGCATTCATCCCAAAGGCTGCAGCTCCTCTCTGCCTCTCGTGTGGATCTGCTTTGCAGCACGCAGGCTCTCCAGCATGGCCTGTGCCATGGATGACTCCTCAAACAGTCTCTTGCCCATTTGGGGGCACTCACCGGAGCTGCTGGTGGCTCTCAGTCCTGCCATTGCTCTCCATGGGTTGCAGGGGCACAGCCTGTGTTCTCACCATGGGTTCCATAGGGGCCTCTGGTCTGGTGCTCCTCCTTCCTTCCCACTTCTCTGACTGTGGGGTCCGTGTGGTCACCTCCATCTTGTACAGCTCCTACACCTCCTCCCAAGCATTTCAAATTCCCCTCCTTAAATAGTGATGTCAGAGGCACCAGATTGGCCCAGCTGGGCTAGAAGTGAGTCTGAACCCAAGAGCTGGGGGAAAACCTGAGAACTCTTTACCGGGTTTGCACTGCAGCCCTCTCACCTTGTTACCACACAAAAGCGTCTTTTTGCAAAACCATGACAGGTGTCTCTGTGGGCATCTACAACAGTTTTGCAGGTCCACATGAAGTAAAGAGCAGTAAATGCAAATTGTGATCAGAAAATAAGCAGATATCATTCTACTAAATAGACCACAGCACCTTCTGAATAAAAAATTTATCTGCTACGCAGACACAGTTTGGGGAACAAATGAACCTTCAGATGGTTTTCATTTATTAGTCTGTTCTGTCCAGCATAGAGAGGAATGTTGATTTTTCTTCCCAGAAGAGAGGACTGCCGTGATTGAAAACCTCTAGGTATTTTACATGTTTATTTCATCTCCTCCAAACAATTACCTAAAGCCTCTTGAAGATGAAAATTAATAAATTTATGTTTAATTGAACTGTATTTTAAAAATCACGACCTGTATCTTCACTCCAATGCTAGATTTAAAAATAACCAGAAAACATAACTACCGAGACTATAATTGAACAGTATTTATCTTTTTTAATCACTTGCTGGTTATGCTCTAGGCTTAGCATCTACAGCTGAATATTCAACAAATCACCAGCAAGATTTTCTTACTAGACTCCTGCTTTAGAGCCCAAAGCATAAATTACCTCTTACTTTCAGCTACTAGGAATCCATTCAGTCTTCAGTGTTTAGTATGCTGGATCTGTGATAGAAACATGTCCCTGTACAGGCAAGTGTATTTGACTTCAGTACAGTATTTAATAACTAATGTTGTGACAGTCTTTCAGAAATGTCACCATTTCTGCTTGTCAAACGTCTCTTCAACCTGTTTACAAACTGGCCGATAGAAAGGCAGCTTGTTAGCTCAGCTTAAATGCTGGCTCCAAAGGTGTAACTTCATTTACAGATCAGAAGAGACTTCAAATTTCTGTCACAGTGGTTTCACAAACTGTTAAACAAGCTGCCAGGTACAGGAAGGCTCTCAAAAAAACCAGGAGGAGCAGCAGTGCCACTAAGCAGAGGACCCCGCACAAGTCCTCCACTGCAGCCCCTCCATGTCCCTGACATGACTGACAGCACTCTGATGAGTTACTCGCTGCAAAGAGTTTCTTCCAGTCAGATACATACACAGGCATCCACACACTCTGCTCTTCTTATTTATTAAAAAAATAATAATCTGAAAAGCCTTTCTACCCATATTGTTGTACAACAGCAAAACGGGATAACTGCCCGTGGCTCTGATTTTTACTCAGATTCCAGATGCAATAGACTGGGCAGCAGATTATCACTAACATACTCCCATGTAAGATTAGGTGACCTGTAATTATTTTCCACTAATGCCTTGATTGTTTGTTGTTGTTGGTTTTTTTTAATAGAAAGAACAAAAGGAAGGATATGGGGTAAAACACAAAGGTGGATGTGGAACTGAAGTGTTTCTTTTTTTTTTTTTATCACCAGCTAATTCACCTTTCTGCTTTAAAATTGGCTCTGAAGATGGACTTCTACTGATGCCTGCCTCATATTTTGCTTGTTTTGATGTATTCATATTTAATTACAGTATTATTGCATAATTTTCCAGATACTACCTTGCCTGCAGCTATGGCAGCAGCCTTTTAGAAGACTCTTTTAAGCTGTAATTAAATAAATAATACACAGAAAGAGTGTGGAAGCTGTCCGTTGAGGACAAGAACATTCGGGATGAAAGAGGTGCTGTTTTCCTGTGTTGTCCTCTAATAATTTGCATAAACCACCCGCCTTAGTTTATCCAACTGTTAAATTGTTATAAGAGTATGTTTCTCCCTCCAAGGGCTGTGGACAGAAATCATTAATGTTTCATAAACACTTTTGAATACTTTTGTAATATCATCCTGTTCATAGTGGGTCACACTAATGAGATCTACTGGTAAAAGGTAAAAAACAGGTATTATTACAATATTATTCACTCTCAAACACAAATATTTTGATGGCATATAAAAATCACGGCACCTTTACAATGAGAAATTTATCATCATTTTTAATTAAAGCACTATTTCTAATTAAAACAACATTAATTCTACAGCAATAACATTAATTTTTTCCACTGACAAGCCAATCAAAATTCTGACACTAATAGTCAGAGATTTTGTAATTAAATTCTTTATAGCACATTGCAGCTTGGGCTCTGATTTTTATCCATCTCAGTACACAGAACTAGCAGCAGCTTTCCCCAAAGATTCAGTGATTTCTGAGAGAGTAGCCATTTATTTATAAACCACTCTCTCTACCCCCATGATGTAAACCTTTTCTAACAATAAAGCCTGGATTTTCTTCTCTCTCCACTCTCAAGGTTATCGCCTATTTCATAGGTCACCCAGGAGTCATAGCCTATGACTCCTGAAATGGGCCAGATGCATCTGTATGAGCTAAATGTTGACCAGAAGGGTTTCTCGCATCTCTGTGTGGCTCATGAGACTGAGGGAGTGTGGGAGACCAGGCACAAGTGACCCTCTAGTTAAGGCATGAGGGCAGGGTGTAGAACTGCACATGTGCTGAGATGCACAACAACTCCCTCATGAGGCAAAGAAAAGCCAATGTGATTACTACTGCACAGACACAGACAGGAGCTGGAGTTTGTCCTCTTCTGAATCATGGAGATTTAAATGATTTGTCATATTTCTTAGTTAAAAATTAAAAATATTAAAGTAAAATAAATCTACAGTTTGAGAGGTAGGGTCTCTCTTAGAGATCCAAGTGTTTGGACCTCTTTCTGTATGTCCAGCATACCCTCACATTCTTTTGAAAAGGATCCCTGTGGGTAGTACTTAGCTCCTCATGGAAGATACTCAGCTCTCTAAAGCCAGGCACGAGGTATAACCTGCATACCTTCAGGTAAAGTTTAGAGCCGGTGCAGCTAAAATCAGTGGAATTAAGGCAACCAGAATTTTATACATAGAAAACCATACTATTATAGATTGTCTCCCAGGACTTCTTTCTCTGTTTTCAATCCTGGGACTGTCTAAGAGATTTTAGCTTTGTTTACAGAAGGATCCCCAAAGAGGCATCTTCTAGAGAGAAGTATCTGTGCAAAGATTTCCTTTCCACCCTACACTTCTTTTTTAAGCCAGTTGTAAAATAGACTGTCCTGCTCTATATGAATTCATATATTTTTAGTTAACTGATCTTGGTGAAACATTTGAGAATGCATGTTATATGAAGCATAAAAGCTGAAATGATAACAAATTATTTCAACACTGCAGAAATTAATTTGCAGCTAGCTTTTTGATTTACAATTCCAATTAAATTAAAAAGTTGCATGAGAAAATTTTGATTTATCTGAAACTGCTTCCAATGAAAAAAATACAACTGGAATACTGTATCCTACTGTTGATTTTTGAGGCTATTTGGCTATGAACCCCCTTTCTTAAAAATGCTGTTTTTGGAGGAGGCTTTGTTGGGTGCACATAATGCACCCAGAAATTCAGAAGGAAAGTTCAGCTTGGATGCATCACATTGTCCTCCAGTGAAGCCTTTCTGCCCCTGGCAAGGTGCCTGGGAAAGACAGCCTGCAAATTTCAGCACCTAATTTAAGAGCTCCAAGGTTCCTGTTCATTTGTAAACAAAACACCTCACTGTGGATTTTCCTCAAATCCAGTTTTTGCAATAGGAAGGAGATAATCAGCAAGGTAGCAGAGAATACTGTGTGGCAGAAATAACATATTATCTGACCAGTAATGCTTCCTTCATTCACTCCTTGGAAAAAACGTGGCTCTTTAAGAAGTCAAGCAGGCCCAGATTTGCAGGGTTACCATACAGCCACAAAGTATATACACTTGCAAGATTAAAAATCAATTTTAAACATAGGTGTTTGAGATCCACTGGAAGCAAGCTGATAAAAGGTTATCCTGTCCAGATTGAAGTGAAGATTACATTTGCCAGGTGTCAGTGTGTGGAGCACTACACTAAAAACTATAGTTTTTCTAACTTACTGTACAGGTCTGTTACCTGTTAACCTGCGACAGCTTTCAAGAATTCTGAAGGTAATGAATAACATTGATGATGCTGTTTTACAAAAAGTACTGAGGTCCTAAGAAGGCCACTTTCTTTGTTACTGCCCTACTGAATGCTATGAAATTCTCAAATGTGTGCTAGAGTTGGTCTAGAAAGACTTTTTTTTTTTTTTCCCCTGAAGAGATTGAAACCTGCGAATCTACTACAATGACCATAAAGGAATATCTACAAACTTACAAACTGTGCGGCACTGGATGAAACAGCCCACTTCTCTCCAGTCAGCTGGTAAGTAGCTCACAGAGTGGCCTCTCTTCCCAAAACTTCTCCTGCTTTTGTCTCTAAAGTACGAGTCGTGTCTCAGCCCTATGTACAACTTTCTGCACCTTTAACTTTCAATGAAACACAGAAGCAAAATGTTTCTTTGACAGCCTTGTGAACATAGAAAGCAAATTCTCTTGCAAGCTTTTGATTTTGCACAACACTTTTTGAAGGTCTGCCAACTGTATCAACAGCCAAACAACACTGGGATGTGTGTAAGTTAAAAATATGATGTATATGTACCAGAAACTATGATCACACTGTTGACCCTTGTAACACAGCCATGCATGGCAAAATTGCAGTGAAACACACTCCCTTTGGCAACAGGAGGCCTAGACTTCCCACTTACACCTGGAGTTGGAAGTAACCTCTAAGGGTATGCCAACAGTGATCCAGATGCATCAAGATCAGTGATCTCTAGTGATCCAGAGCAGCTGAACACTGCTTTACTGAAGAGATGTGATGAGACAGCAAAGGGTTTCAACTCGGCCACGACTCTCACAGAGCTTGAGCGCTCCCCCATGAACTCAAAGGCACTGACCTGGCAAAGCACTGTCAACCAAAAGTGACAGCCACTCCTGTCACCTCTTATCTTCTCTGCAGCTCAAGGACCAAAAGTAAAAATCTCACTGTAGAGAAGATCTGGGGAGGATATCTTCTGAGTGTCTGACAGAGCCTGACCATTTCATTGATATTCTCCCTATACACCACAGAGGATACAAGAATTTGGGACTCCAAAAAATTGAATCTGTAGTGTGAATGTGTCTGATAAATGCATTCACTGCTAGGAGATGCTAGGTCTTTCTCACAGGAGTGCCCAAAATGGGCAAGGATCTTTGTTTTTCTCAAACATGGAAAGCCACCAATTGACAATACTTTTATTCTAATATTCCTGTTGCCTATCCATAGGCTCAAGGAGGAAGTTTTTCTCACTGGTCCTGCCAGCAAGATCAGAACCCATTTGCTGGAGGAACAGGTCTATTCCATTTGGGATTAAAATCATACAGGCCAGATTTTGTTTTATTAGACACATCACACTCCCTTAACAATCAGAATAGCACTAACAGATTTATCTGTGTGGAGGAAAACAGAATTGTGCATCTTCCATCGTCATCCATTATTACCCATACACCGCTGGCTACCCTGGTGAGTAGCCATACAAACTACAGTCTCCTGAGCAAGTATGCACACCTGTATGTGCTCGAGATGGCTCACCACAGGTCCATGCCTGCTCCTTCCCTCTTCAACATCTACATTTTTGTGTGAAATTCTTCTGTGATGGTTACAGCTTTGTAGCACAAGCTCCCATGTTCGTTTAGTTGAAAAGAGCCATCACACATCTGATAATATGGAAGTTCCACTGGAACATGTCTAAATCTCACTACTAACTAATTAACCAAAAAGCAAACCCAGCGCAGAACTACTTACTGTCACAGTTTTCTGCCAATGAGTCAAAATGAATCTCATCTGAAGCATACAGGCATGTCTTTGGACAGAAGATTGGCTTTAAAATTAATCTGAAAAATATAAAAGAAGATATTAAAACTGACATCTAACTTCGTGTGAGAATCCTGATGATCCTGATTCACTCTCACCTAGAAATATGTGTGCTGTGTACTGTGTTTACACTGAACTGATGTCTGTCTGTGTAACTGAACATAACACTTAAAAGAAAAACTTCAGGATCAGTGTCAACATTAAGACAGGGTTTACCCTCTCTGGCACCCATTTTTCAAGTCCGTTTTAGGATCACCAGAACCTTCGGGATCTCCATCGAGTCTTCAGGGCCCCGGGCTGCTGGTGTGCCAAGCAAATCACTTAGAGACAACATCGTCAAAAAGCCTCTAAGCATGAACCCATCCTGGAAATTGCAATATGCACTGAACTGTTTCAGAATGTTGCAGAACATCTTATACCTTCAGAAGGTATGCAAAAGGTCTGGTCATAAACTGTGGATTGTATCATGAGTCGGTGCTGACAGTAACTATTTATCAAATGTGTTTTACACTTAACAACAAGTGACTTCCAAAACTGTCTGTTGGTGGTTCACTGATCTAAACTTAATTAGCCAAATGTTTCCTATGATTTCTCTCAATGTGGGAATCATGGCCTTTGGCACAATTTTTATCAAGAGAAACTGGCTCTTATTTCTTCCCACTAGACTGAGCTATCTGCTGTGTTAACTTTGAGATCTCTCCATTACATTGTATTAATAGCTCCAAAGTCCAGGCAACGAGGTTACCCAAATCCAGTAAATGGGTACTAAATGACAATGTTAACAATTTAACAATCTAGTTACAAGCAGTAAGTTGCAAAAAAAGATAAGTTGTCTCTGTCTTTCCTAAGTTTTCTCCTTAATGGTCTCATTAGTTTTTGTAGTTGGGCACAGCAGTTAATCGCCTCAGTAATAAATCCAGCAAAGTGAGCTTTTAAATCATCAAGGTAGATCTGTGCGGCTGCTTTGTCTTGCTATTTTCCGTGTTGACCTCTGCTACCTTTATTTAGGTCATGCTCTCTTAACTTTAACTGTTTTAGAGTCTAACAGGTGACATCTAACTCCAAAATATTAAATCTTGACCACATACATGCCAGGTCAGTGAGTGCTCCAGGCTCTACAAAATAATGTATCAAGGCTTTCCAGGATTACAGTAGCTTAAAATCAGAAGCATTTGAAAACAGTGACAATAAAACCATAGTTTCTTTTTATCTGCCTCTTGCAGTTCAGAACTTTACTATTCAGGTTTTGCCAGCAGCCCTATGAGGGCCAAAGAGTCTCTTTTAAGAAATATCACCATAAAATGACCAGTTTTTATTTAACCTTGTGACTCAAAGACCAGAGAGTTTAAGGAATACTGACACAGAAACCAAAAATCACAATCACATAGACAGGTAACAGGTAATCAGGTAACAATGTACCTGATTCAAAGATCCTTCTTTGCAATTTCAGGATCTGTGCACTATGATAATAGATTAGTGATAAAGATCATCACATTTTGGGTTTCCTTTCTCTTGACAGCTTTCATGTCTGATTCACTGTAGTGTTTATTGAGTCCAGGGATGTTCAGCCAGTGTACAACTGGAGTAAAATAGCCATGAATCATGCCCTCGACGTGCTCTTTACTGTAGCCACTAGCACTTTATAATGTTGTCTAGAAATCCAAAAGAATGATTTAGTCAAGCCATGGCTTCTATTTCATTTTTATTAATCCTGGCTCTCTGCCTAAACTCTTGGCATTTTGAACAGTGAACTTAGGCTAGAATATATTGCTTTATCTGGAACATTTGTAACCTTTATTGATCTGCTCAGGTAAGAGCACAGAGTAAAAGGTCTTTATTATTGATGTGGAAAAGATTACTTCTCCATTGTTTCTCAGTCCACAAGCATTTGTCACTTTCTCCTTGATAGATCACCTAAAATCTTTCTTGTTCTGGGTCTAGAAATCCCATTCATAGTTATTTGGTGGGATCTGAATGTTTTGCCATGTAAAACCATAGAATGGTTTGGGTTGGAAAGGACCCTTAAAGGTAATCTAGTCCATCCCCCATGCAATGAGCAGGAACATCTTCAACTAGATCAAGGATGGGGTACCTACCATATCACAAGGCAACCTTTTCCAGCGTTTCACCACCTTCAAATAGTTGAATTAATGCTACCTTGCAGCACTTTTGCCATATTTAACTTTTGAATACAATCATTTTTACATGAATACAGCTTATTGTGGTCACCAATCTTCTCAGACCAACCTAGTCTTTTCCTGCAGCTCCGAGGACCCTGCTCAGGGACTTCACTGCATTCCCTGCAGGGGTAAGCATCTTTCTAGAGAGCGAAGCAGCTCTGCTGCTTGCTCCTCCCCACACGTTTATATTTTCCAAGGGAAAGTCAATTGGCAGCAGAGACTGCTGTGCACAGGCTTGCTTTCTGATCATCCCTGATTTTATCACCCCCACCCGTCCTCTCTGGGGCTGTGAGAGATGAGCTCCCTTCAGCAGCGGGGAACCGAACACCTGCACCTGCCCCAGAAATTGTGAGCTTAATATAATGGATAATGATTTTTTGCATTCATTTTTCTGCTGGTTACTTAATGTCTCTAAGCGCCTGTATGGAACAGTTTCAGCACTCTAAGTAATCATTTTTATACTTGTTGCAAGCCCTGTGACCCGGCCGCGGCCTGGTGCTTCCACCCTGCCAGGGCTGCCATCCCAGCGCCCTTTTTGCTCTTACGACTTCTGAGGCAGAAAGAAGCTTCACAAGGTTTTCGGTCAGTGCATGGCTGTCATGTCTCATTTTCCCTAATACACATCAAAATGATACCTTCGACAAGTGCATTTTCCTATGCCATTTGTTGATTTCTCCTTTCTAATTCCACCTGCTGGGACCCAAACTGTCACCACATCGGTCACCGGGCCACAGGAAATTTCTCTGGCTATTTTCTGCATCCGAGTACTCTTTTCTAGTTATTAACATCTGAAAATAATAAAGATTATTATTTATCTTTGTGTCTCCTGCACATATGAGGCCATTTCTATTGATTGTTTGTTCCTGTCTGGGCCATATGTTGAGTTTGTGTGTATTTGTTTGCATATTGAGAGTAACATCATTTTTTCTTGTACAAACAAGGTGTGTGTGCCTGTGTGCATGAAAGCAGGTTAATGTACTTATCTCTTCATATATGAGCAGCATGTTCCTGTCTGTGTTACACAAAGCTGTGCTAACATTGTGGTTGTTCTGCAAGCAGTATGTCTATCTGCATTTCAAAACTTCTCAGCAGCCTGCCATTTGAATCATACATTAGGTAAGGAAGGCAGCACTGCTTCCCAGTGGAGAACATTTATTTTAGGTTTTCTTTTTTTCTGAAATGAATTCAAGATGATACTCTACCATTACAAGGAAAAAAAAAAAAAAAGAAGATGTTTTGCCTGACTAAAGTATTTATTCAGGGAGCAATGCCATGTATAAGCACTGAAGAACACCTCTGGATCTAGTGAGTGGAATCCATTTCACCTGTTGTTGGTCTTCAGAAAGTCAGGCTAGTCCAAGCTAGTTGTTGTGGCTCTTTCTAGTCAGTGAAAAATATGTAGCTATAGAGATTCTCTCTAGACTTCTCATCTTATAAGAGATACCTAAAACAGTTGGGAGGGCAGCTAAGGATAGATGTTTGTAGCAAGCCGCTGGAGTTTTCAGGCTTTGCTTTGCCGGGAGAAGAGTTTAACTCACCTCTTTATCTAACGAGGTGAGTCCTGGGACTTCAGAAAAGTAAAAGTAGTTGAACTGAACCTAGCAGTCATTCTCTTTGTATGTTTTATAACCATAATTTTCCTTGCAAACAGGTTTTTCAAGTCTAGGCACAGCCCACACTGGATGAAAAACATTAATACTAGAATATGTTGTCTATAAACAGCACAGGCATTTAATAAGATAGATCCTGGAAGGAATTTTTGACAGAGGAACTAGATTCAAGACTAACCCCAAAGCCAAGGAAATATAATCCCCTTGAATTTATGGGCTTGCATCTGATCCTACAGGTGAATGATGATTATCTTGCCAACAATAAAATCATCTGATTTTTAGTTTGGAGGTAAGGCCAAGAGCTAATGTTTGTATTGTGTTTTTATTGTACTGAAACTACTGGGAAGACAAAGAAAACATCAGTGCTACAGCACCTGTAAGCCTGACACAAAATTCAAAGTGATTGTCCCCAAAAGAGTATGAAGACATTGAGTTAAAAAAAAGAAATAGAGTCCAGGCAATGAAAAAATAATATCCTTTTTACTTTTTTTTATGATTTTCCAGAGTCTTTGTAGAAGAGACAAATCCAAGGCAAACTCTAGTACCTTTCGTAGTTGTTAAGACATAAACCAGACAGATTTGAACTAAGCAAAGCTGCAAGATGTCTATTATCCAGTGCAACTGGAACAGCAAAAAGACCTTGGAAGTCTAAGAAGATTCTCAAATTTGAAGAAGAAGAAAAGAGATGAGCTTTCCTTTTTTTTTTTTTTTTTTTGTCTTTGGTAAGCTTGAGACAACCAGAAACTTGATGGATCTGGGGAAGCACACTTATTTATAGAACAGAAAGTGTTTTACTGAGCATCAAGTTCCTGATATGCATAACAATTTATAGAAGTAGACTCTATTTTCTAAATCTGTCTGTTTAAACGGTATTTTTTATATATAATAGCTTACAGATTATCTTTGTGCAGGGTACTAGAATGATACAACTTGAGGGAAATAACTGCCAATACTTATTTTTAAGGGCTGAGAACTTTTTTGTTTTAAGTGAGAATTTCACTGGATTTTGATTGAAGCTGAATCCAGATCTTTGTTTTAATAAGCATGTTTTGGTTTGGGCTGTTTTTACCATTCCAAATATTGGAAATACTTCAGATTAATACTTTTTCTTTTTTAAAGGCAGTAATACCCAATCTGTTTCAGGCATGCCTCATGGCTGTAGCTTTTCATTATACTCTCTTTTCGTCCTCTCCTCCACCATCCCAGAACCCATGACTTTAGAGTATCCCTGCCTTCAGAGATCGATAGCACTGTATTTTCTCACCACAGAGCAGCATGTACTTTTTCCCTGAGATATGAACGTGGAAGTGAAAAAGAGAATGAAGAAACATAATAAACTCAACAGTTCTCTCTCTTCTACTCTTCAGTCTCAGCAGTACCTCTGCTGTCTCTTCTGTATCTTATCGTTAGTGCTGTCATGCCTCACTAAGAAGGCTTGACTAATGGGTTGGGAATTACTGCTCTTGCTGATGACTTGTTACTTTTTTTTTCTTCTGTTTATCTCGTCTGAGCTAACTCAACAGCTTTCAGCCACTGCCAGATTGTCAACACTGGACCCAGACATTCCTTGTGTACAGAAATAATGTGGTTGTAGTTTTCCAAGTGCAGCATCTAGAAAGCCCACTGCTCCCTGCTTCTCTCCCCTCCAAGTCAAATATGCCTCAGTCCTTTCCCAGAGAGATGGCATCGGCAGTGGGAGGCAGGGGAGATTTGGCTCCTCTGCCTAGCTGTCTTTTTGGTTGAGATGCCAGCCTGGGAGTCTGCAGTGTTGCTGGTGTTGAGATGTGGCTTACAGCAGAACTGGAATGGCTGTTTCCCATCTGGTTCAGAGCAGCTGTCAGATGGTAAAGAATGCCAGTATCCAACAACAGGAGCCTGTTTTTGTTGTGTGCACACGTTTGTGTCATGCCTGTGTAACTTCTGAACTGCTCCTGTGCTGGAAGTAGCTTTCCTCTCCTTGCTAATGAATGCACAGAACTGCTCATGTAAACCTTTACATACCATCCTGCACTGTGGCTCACAAACCATAGTTTGGATTGCTTTGACTCATTAGCTGAAAGGTCAAGTTAATGTGTACATGTACAAGTAATTTAAGGAACTATTACCTAGAATAGTCAATTGACAGGACAAGGGGTAAAGGACACAAGCTGGAACACAGGAAGTTCCACTTGAGCAGCAGGAGAAACTTCTTCCTTGTGAGAGTGAGAGCCCGCTAGCACGGGCTGCCCAGACAGGGTGTGGAGTCTCCTCTGGAGGCTTTCAAACCCCACCTGGACTCGTTCTGTGTGACCTGATTGAGGTGGACCTGCTTTAGCAGGGGCTTGGACTGGATGATTTTTAGAGGTCCCTTTCCTGCCTCTGTAATGCTGTAATATTCTGTAATTATTTATGTTTTGCGAAGGGATCTAGGGGAGATACCAGCTTGACATCTTGACATCTTCAGTCCTTCATTTAACATATAACATGATACAATACTTAAAACATCAATGATTATGTTTATATATGGTCTTACACACAAAGCATGCACATGAAGCAGGTAGCCTGCAGTGTAGTCTTTCTGCAATGATTCCATGTTTTTAAGAGTTTTTAAGTGTCCAAAAGCCTGTAGGAAATCTGGAAAATGGAAACAGGTTCAAAACTTTCTCCAACAGGACATTTTCAAATAAAAAAGTGTATTTCTTCCCAGAAGCAGATCAGTTTGGATTTCTGCCTAAGGGAAAGCGAGGATTATTTCAAAACTGGATATGGGGAAGAAAGAATCTACATAAAAGGCAGGTCATGTTAAAAACTACCACTGTTTGTGATTCTGGTCAAGTCTTCTCTGAAGTTTTAGTTACCTTAAGAACAGAGTAATGGGACCAGGTTTCCAGCGTTTGCTCTTGCCTATCTGGCTGAGAGGCTTTATGTTCTTGGCCAGGACCTGACAACTTTTGGGACTTCTGGTGTGTGGCATTTAACCAAGGAGAGCAGCTGTTGTTTATTGTAGAGCCAAGATCTCACCCAGTCCCCAACTGTGAGCTTGTCGTATAACCTAGTCTCATAATGGAGATGATAACATTTGCCCTTCCTCAGAAATTACTTTGAGATCTGCCAAAGAAAAGGGCCTATTCAAATGCAAAGCCTGATGCTTTTATTTATTAATAGATATTGTGCCAGAGTCACCAATCTGCTCCTGATGCCTAGTGAGGCTATGAAAACAGAGAATCTGCCTGCTTGATTTATCCCAGACGGCAAGTGGAGGTCTAGGGCTGCTTTGTGATATTAGAAGCAAGACAAAACAGCCAGATGTTAACTAGCAACAACTCAAGCTTGGTGTTAACCCTCCTATTACTCCTCTGAAACTTAAGCAACTGTGGTGCTGCCTAAGCTCTCCTGCAACAACATTGCTGCTTCTGATGCAGAGGACCAGGCATCTCAAACCACTCCTGTTTTCTTAGAGAATCATATAATCTTGAAAAGAAAAAAATGCAGTTATAGGTAAAATTATAATTTCCTTCAAGGAATGTATTTTATCTACTTCATAGGACTTGTAAGGGTGGCTACTTTGTGCTGCACTGGTAAGTACAGCATGGGACTAAAGTGGGTTCACCTGCTATGTTGCCACTACTACTGCAGTACCTGGCATTTCTGGAGCCTCTGGCTCAGCTCAATGCCAGCCAAAATTTCCTGGGAAGACAGGCAGGAAAAAAAAAAAAATCTCTTTTCAAGCCTGTTTTGGCTTGATCCCTCTGCTGTCAATGATGAGCTGGTGTGAGGACTGCTTGTCACATTTTGTGCCTCCTCTGAGCTCTTTTTGACTGCTGGTGCAAGAAGTCTGGTACTGATTTCAATCAAATCATAGTTTGCATTGCTAGTTCCCTTTTTGCTGTCCTTAAGGGAGTGTTTTATTAAGTTACTTTTCCCTCCACAGTTACAGTAACATGACTTTTTGAAACATTTCTGTTGGAATGAAAGCAGAGGGCAAAGTGGCCAATAAACTTTTACCAAGTGAAACGTTAAGTGGAAGAAACTTCACTTATGGGCTTTTACAAGGCTGATTCCCAGAGCCTGTTTATTTTGATCTTGCTTATTTAGAATTGATTTATCACATTAGAATATTGCCTCTAGCCTCTGAAGCACTTTTGTCTCAGGCATTAAGCTGATGCATAATTTTAAACACACCCTCGCCTGCCACCGCCGCAAGTGAGAGGGGGTACATCTGAGTCCCGCTGCTAGATGTACATGGGGGTGTTCTGAGAAATTAATGACGGGCTCGAGCAGGATCAAACGGATTTCCTCTTGGCGCTCCAAACGAGCGTTTTCTCGGTACTCTTCGTCCCCGGCGGAGGCAGCAATGCCGAGGCCAGCTGGCCATGTGGCCGGCGAGCAGCAGCCGAGAGATGGCAGCCTCGGCCTTGCAATGCGGCCGGGTCCGCGGCCCGGCCGGGGCGCGTGTGCGCAGTGCAAATTCCACCTCGCGGAGCATCGGTGCGCATCCTGCCTTGTCTTGGATTCAAAGAGTGAAAACAACAAGGGCTTTTCGGGGGAAGGCTTTGCCTCGCCCCTGCCGGCGGCTGCCTCCGCTGATGCGTTTGGTGGGTGAGATAGGAGCGAGGTGAGCAGGACGGCAGGGGGTGTGGGATGCTTGGCAAGCCCGGCAAGCCCCAGCTGCTTGACCATGGCCTAATTTTCAGCTGGTTTAGATCAGTGTCATTCATAAATGTTAGAGGAGAGTCACTGGAGCAAATCAGGAGAGAAAAAAGACAAGCGTCAAAATATGTGCTGTTTGCCTTGCTCTAATTACTAATACCTTTTAATGATGTCCTCCCTCACTGTCGGATGGGATTTTCCTTGGCTCACTTCAGTTTCCATTGAAGTAACTTAGAAAGTTCCAACAGCTTTGGTGGATACAAACACAAATAAACTGGGATTCTCGGAAGTAACCTTCCTTTCCAAGAAACATCATCCTTCTGCAATCGGGAGAGCTCTGACTTTCATAGAAGTTTAATGCTCCATCAGTTTGGATGCTGAAAATGTATTGCATCAGAAATAAAGCCCAGTGCAAATAAGATTATGCACTGAGCTCCCTACTCAAAGAGATCAAATTGCACGGCATTTTAAATATCTTGCATTAATATTATTTGGTCCTCATTTCATTTATTTGTCTGACATTTGGAATTTATTGAACAGTCTGAGCAACACTCAGTTTAATTCAGTGCCTTCAAGGAGTTGACATACATAGTAAATTTGGCTGGCTGTCTTCAAACAGAGATTTCTACTTCTTATTAGCAGATTCCTAGAGCTTCTCTGGTTTTCCTAACTCCACAGTGTTGCCATGAATTGACAGAATCACTATGATGGCAAAGCTATTTTCGGGTGTCTGCCTGGTCAATACGGAAAAAAGTTTCTCCTGCAAAAGAAAGCTGTTTCTCTTCTGCATGAGTCATGATGCTGCTTGTATGCACAGAGCAAAAGATTTCCAGCTTCTCAGGCTTCGCTGGCATTTGGAGTAAGTTTCAGACAGCCAAGATTCACATGTGGAAACTAAATATGGTCATAGGGTTACACTCCCATTTTTTGCCCATTACTCAGGCTCCTGCATGGTGTTTTTCAGTGCCCGTTACCCTTCTGCCGCTGTGCATTTGCTTCTGCAGTGATAGTTTACTCTGTGGTTAAGGCTAGTAAGATCTTAGACAGCATCAGTTACAAACAAGTGATGTCTTTCATCTGCTTAGGAGTACTGTATAAACAAAAAAGACACAGTATTCGTCTTGAGAGAGAAGCTAAGGGCTAAATACCTTTATAAAGCTCCATGCTAGAGGGTGTAAACTTGTCTTACTCAAGATTTTGGCTGTAGTAATTGCCACAGTTTTCATGGTAGAACCTGCCAAAAATAGAAAAACAAGAGAGAGAGAACATGTTGGTTTTTATTTTTTTTTTTTTTAAAAACAAAACAGCCTGTGTGTATTTTCAGCAGCAAGAAGTCAGAGGGACATTTTTTATAATTATAAACAACAGCAGAAGGCGTTCTGATGTCATGGGAGCCAGAAAAATGCATCTTAAATTATACTACATTTTACCATGAAGGTTAATCAGCTAGCCAGCAACATTTTTAGGTCCCTAGGAGGGTGTTCAACCCCTGCTTGGGACCAGTCAACACCTGTGGCTGTGGAAGAACACTGGGGAACACAACTTACTGGGGCTGATCAGCTATACACGCTCTGACATGGCTACATTAATGTTTACAAATATGTAAAGGGCGGGTGTCAGGAGGATGGAGCCAGGCTCTTCTCAATGATGTCCAATGATAGGACAAGGGGCAATGGGTACAAGCTGGAACACAAGAGGTTCCAAAGAAATACAAGGAAGAGTTTCTTCACTGTGAGGGTGATGGAGCACTGGAACAGGTGGCCCAGGTGGGTTGTGAAGTTTCTTTCTCTGGGGACATTCAAAACCCATGTGGATGAGTTCCTGTGTGAACTACTCCGGGTGGTCCTGCTCTGGCAAGGGGAGTTGGACTAGATGATCTCTGGAGGTCCCTTCCTTAAGATTCTGTGATTCTGTGTTACTTAGCCCTCAATGAGGCACTGGCTCCCATCCCATCAGCTCTCCCAGGAAAACCCTTGTCCCCTCCTCAGGCACTTCACATTCTTGTGTGGGAGTAGCAAGGAGCCTGATCTCATACTTTGGGCTTGTCTTTGACTTTTTCAAGAGCTCTGTGTTCTCTATTCTTAAAGCTATTCTGTGCTGCCTGGAGACACAAACCTGAAGGCATCTGCAAGTAGAGGGGTGGCATTTGCTCTGGTCCTAGTTTCCACCTTCAACCTCCATGTAGAATTCATTACAGACTGGTAATGGCACCATGACCAAAGTTTACTACAAATCGGGCACACTTTCAGCAAGTCTTTTACATAGTGTCAAATGCATAAGTTTTCCCAGCAATATATAGGAAACCATGCTTGGTTAAGAGAGACTCCTGGTTAGGCTGGACTATCATTTTGGTTGTGAGATATTTTGTTAGTAGATGATGTACTCTTGCACTGTACTAACCTCTGTGTGACTTTCTGGTTTGCTGCAATATTTCTGTTAGAAACAAAACCCAAGACTTTTATACAATAGCTGTGGTAACCACTTGGATTTGCTAGTCCATGAACTAGAAGTATCGTATATGAATTTTTCAGTAAGACTTTTTAGATTACACATATTCTTTTCTGCATCTTTTGGTGTATTTAACTGCAAATAAGTTGACAGTATCATAGAATCATAGAATGGCAGGGTTGGAAGGGACCTTTAGAGATCATCTAGTACAACCCCCCTGCAGAAGCAGTTTAATCAGATAAATAACTTATTGCTGTGAGAAGTGCCGTACACTGGAGAACCACAGAGTACACAGTTTAAATTCACATCAAATTCACTGTGGTCACATCACTATTCTCTGGCTATGGAAGAGTTTGCATGACAGAAGTGGTTCCAGTTTCAGTCCTAGGTCCACACAACAGAGAAATTACCAGAGCAATGATATCAATGTTGGCAGAGGTAAGAACTAAAAAATCCTGCAGCTTATTTCTTTGCTGTAAGAACCAGTCTTTTGGAGAGACAGAGGGCAGAGTTTTCTGCAGGACGATATTAAAGCATTTTTACTTCTGTTGTGTGTACCAATATTTATTCTGGAAACAGACAGCTTGTTTTGTAAGAACCATTCAATTTCATGCCATTTTCCAAGACTATTGAACAGTCTTTAGAAATATTCAGACAGGCCTTGTGCCAACTATTTGCACCTGTTACATTCTTTATGCAGAATTAAGTCATTGACTGTAAAGCTCCTAATGGACTTACATTCTGCCTCAGAAAATCATTTGGTGTTTATACATACTGAAATTGGATAGTATGTGCCATGAAAAGAGATCAATGTGGCTGCTCATCTGGACTGCAACTACTGACAGATCTTTGGTTGACAGATAAACAGTTTTTGTCTAAGATAAAAGTGTCATTTCTTTACAGATCTTCATCAATAGCAGTGCTTGGTAACCCAGCAGGACAGCTTAGTTTTGGGGAGCAATTTAAAATTTACATTTGACATACTTGATGTTCATGGGCCCTCACCAAATAATGTCATATACTGAAAGAACTGCATCTAATACATCAGTATTACCTGATGACATTGGTCATTAGCTGACAGGCATTTGGAAACATAGCACTAGGACTCAACAGAGAACAATTAAATTGTTAGCTAGTAGTTTTTACACACTTTCAATGTGGTTTCCTTAGAGGAGTAAAGACTTTTTACTTCTAGCTGGTGTTTTTACACAGAGACAGAATGTAAGCTCCACCTAGGAGAAGGTTCTGAACTACTATTGTACAGGGAGAATAGCAGCTAGACAGTGATTCTAATTGCATAAGCTTTCTATCCAGAATCATCTACATCACTCCTGGAAGCTCATGCTGAAATAGAGGCAGGATAAAACTGAGGTCAAAACAGAAACAAGGCAAAGACTTAAAGACTCCTGTAAGTTTTAGACCTTCTGCAGACATTGTGATGAGCTAATACGGTGTTAGCTTTAGAGGAAAATTAAAACATTGAGCTGGAGCTGTTGAGCATTGCAGCAGGATTCTCTGAATTCCCTGTAAGCCTTTTGGAACTGTTAGAGCTGAGCACTCCTATGAACTAGCAGCATGTCTATATATATGAAGAAATTCCTGGATATCATAGTGGTGGAGCCACTGATGGTGAAACAGGCAGAAGGAATAGCTGGAATGACCACAGTGACCACAAAAGGGCAATAGCTGAGGCAAGTATCATAGCTGTGGCTGTGAAACTGAGTCAAACAGTGTAGTGCAAAGAAGTACAGCACACACCTTTAATCATTGCTAATACAAATATGTGATTAATTCAGCATTGCTAATTCTTCCCAAGATTATTTTAATTTCCTTTGTCTCTATACAGGCTTAATCTTCTAAATGAGAAATATTACTTACCAGGAGAGTCAGATTTCAATGTCCCCAGGACTCAAGGTGAGGGTTAAAACTGAAGGCTTTTGCTAATGCTAAGAAGAATCCCTCAGCATTTAAGACCAGTTCTTGTTGCCATCAGCAACAGGGTTGCTTTGAGTTTCGGTCTTCAATAATACATGATTCAACAAGTCGTCAACAATTAAGTTGGGTTTTTTCCTTATTTTGGATGACAGGAGGAAGATAGTTTCAACTGTAACATTTTTAGTCTCTTGGCCAGGAGGAGTAAACTGACACGTGGGGAAGTCCAGGTTTTTTTTTGAGAGCTCTGCAACAGAAAGGCTTTCCTCACTCCACTGAAGAATTTGGCAGTGCTGGCTTTAACCTCTCTCTGCTGAATCCTGGTATTTGTTCAGACAATTCTGCAATGTACAGGAGTAAATCTGTATTTTCAGTGGCCTTCCTCAAAGGATGCTTGTTAAGAGATACGCAAAGGAATTTTTTTAACCATAGAAATGATGCTTCAAGGACAAAAGATCCAGTCCTGATAAAATCTGACACAAACAGCTCCAGCTTTTTGTCCCTAAGCATCTTTACTTCACAAGATTCTTTGGACTGTTTCACAAACTCTGCACAGATTAAAGAGGCAGAATTTTAGCTGCTTCCACATGTAGTTGAATCATTGTCTAATAGGGAGTAACAACACTTGCTCTTGTGAAGATAAAACAGCTGAATTGACAGATGTCTGTAACAGTTGAATCAAAGTCTACATGTCAAGAAATATAGAGACAAAACACTGTACAAGCCAGAAGACTGAAAGTCAGGAGATGACAAGTATGAGCAAACATCAAAGGCACTTGTCTAAACCTAGAAGAACTCATATGCTGTATTCACTTGTCAGTTCCTATTATTGGGATATTTACTGTCCTACAAGGAATCTAGACTACGATGAAGGATTTCTGTCAGTGAGATAGAGCATATCTATGAGATGAGTTGTCTGGCAAAGCAGCGCATGCTTATCTCAGGGAACACAGGCTAAGCATTGCCCGCCAGCACGTTTAGGTTGGGCTTTGGGATAGCACGTAGAGAGTTTTTATGTATGAGTCTGACTGCTGCTGGCAGCACAGGGTAATTCCCCAGCCTGCTTCCCAGCAGTAGAAGTAGCTTCCAGGCCTGGTTTTCTGTCCAGCCAGGCTCCTGTAGTATGAATCTGGTCATATACATCACATCCAGGGTAAGTTCTGAGCTGACTTGTCAGTGCGTTTAAACCTAGCTCTGTCTGACCATACTGATAGTTATTTCACCTTTAAGGCAAGACACACTGAAGTAGGAATTTGTGCAATTTGATGATAAATTATTGCCTTGGTTATTGCTCTCTTTACTAAGGCTGACTATCACTGCAATGTTCATATTTGCCCTCTTGTTTGATTCTGTTGTGATTTATCTACAAAATGTTACAGATAGGAACTGGAGAAAGGTATGAAGAGTCATCCATCCCTTTTTTCTTTTTCAAAGTCTCCATTTATCACTTCCAAATGGAAACACACCTGCTGTGCACAGCTTCTCCTCATTCCTTGAGTTTGAAAGAAAGACCCCTGAGATTCTCTCATCTCCTTGTTCTCTTTATAGAATATACTTGCTCATTTTGATTATGTTTTTTTGTTTTTTTTAATCTTAGTATCAATCAGTTAGTTTCCATGTCACTTTTTTTCACTTGGGATTTTCTGCCGGTAGGATTTCTGGCAACATGTGTGTCTGGAAAGCTATATCTGGAGCTCTAGTTGCTGGAGATCAGCAGGCTCAATGTTTTGATGAGTAATAGTCACAGATGAATGCCTGTATTCTGATAGTTGCCAAAAAGTTACACAATTACAGATCTCTTGCTTTTTTAAGATTCCTCTGAACTGAACCTCTGATGTAAAACATTTTCACAGAATCACAGAATTTTATAGCTCGAGTGTGGTGGGTGGACTCTCTGGACAGGACAGAAAATATGATGAAAAGTTCATGGGTTGAGATAAGGACAGGGAGATCACTGACCAAGTGCTGTCACGGACAAGCGACTCAACTTGAGGAAATTAGCTTAATTTATTACCAATCAAAACAGGGAAAAGTAATGAAAAATGAAAACTAAATCTTAAAACACCTTCCTTCTACCTCTCTATTCTTCTCAGGTCTCTACCTCCTCTCTCTCAGCAGCACAAGGGGAAGGGGAATAGGAATTGCAGGCAATTCATCACAGATTGTCTCTACCACTCCTTCCTCCTCAGGCGGAGGACTCCTCACACGTCCCCTTCTCCAGTATGGGATCTCTTTCATGGGAGACAGTCCTCCATGAACTGTCTAGCATGGATCCCTCCCATGGGGTCACAAGTCCTGACAGCAAACCCATTCCAGCGTAGGCTTCTCTCTTCATGGGTTCCCAGGTCTTGCCACAAACCTGCTCCAGCATGGGCTTCCCACAGGGTCACAGCCTCCTTCAGGCATCCACTCGTTCTGATGCGAGGTTCTCCATGGGCTGCAGATGGATCTGTGCTCCCCCATGGCCTCCATGGCTGCAGGGGCAGGGCCTGCTTCACCATGTATTACACCATGGGCTGCAGGGGAAACTGCTCTGGTGCTGGCAGCACCTCCTCCCCCTCCTTCTTCACTGACCTTGTTGTCTGCAGAGTTGTTACTCTCACATGGTATCACTCTTTCACTGAAGTTTGCTCCTGTGCACTGACTGTTTTATCCTTAAATATGTTATCACAGAGGAACTGCCACCATCACTGATGGGCTCAGCCTTGGCCAGTGATGGGTCCATCTTGGAGCCATCTCGCATTGGACTCTGTTGGATACAGGGGAAGCTTCTAGCAGCTTCTCAGAGAAGCCACCCCTACAACCCCCCTGCTACAAAAACCTGGCCACACAAACCCAGTATACCAGGAAAAGATTTTTAGTGCCTGGATGTGCTATAGGGTACTCCATATCCTGGATGAAGAATCAGAGAGATTATCAACTGAGGTCACAGCTATGAAAGCCTTAGATTTTAATGCCTGGGTGCCAAAACAACCCCTGAGATATGCTGTAAGTCTGCAGAAAACAAAACAATCTTCAGCCTAATTTCCTAGTGTTTCAAGCTGGAACAGAGCCCTAGAAGTACTAGAACTGGAGACCATAATGCCTTTATTCCCCACTGCACCAAGGAATGAATGCTTAATGGGAGAAAAAAATCTGGATTCTGAAGACTTTAGGTCAAGAAGAGCCTTTTAAAGTGACCTGGCACCTACTGGAAAACATCATGACACATCAGGGGCTTATGGCTCGTGAACAACACTCAAGAACTGGTCTTATAAAAACTGGATTCATATTACTTAACATCTGGGAGTGCAGTGAGAGGAGTTTAAGTCTCCTCTATCTCAAAAAGTGAGATGTTAGACTATAAGCCTGAGCGAGGCATAATTTCCCAGCTCTTGTTAGTGGTCCCTGAGAACACCTATTATCTCCAGTTCCTGTGGGGGCTGGTGACAGCCAGAGAAACATCTGATTTGTACATCCCACTATACAGTGGTGCGTAGATGTGACCTCGGTTTTTTACTGACAATTATGTGCCATGGAAACTCAGGTGTCTGCAGAGTTATGTAAATTCAGGTTCTCAGAACAAAAGCAAATTACCTACTGGCACTAATCTTAGGGCTTTCTGTGGATTGTGTCTTGAGACAACAGCAAAATGTGCCTTGATTATGAGAAAAGACACAGGCTTGTATGAGTCCCTCTTCCCACTTTTGCCATACTTAGTAAAAGCAGTTACAAATCTAGTAGGAACATCGTGCATTTATATATTGTCATAATTTTCAGATGTATGACAGTTTACCATCTGGTCTTCGGAAGGCCATAATAGATAAGAGTCCCATGAAGAAAGGATATGCTTGTTGTACTATACAACTGAAATTTCAATTAAAATTTCTACAGAAGAAAGCAATATAGAAAAAATATAACCTATATCGAGTCCCAGTGTCAGATAAAATTAAGGGAAAAAAAATCAAGGTTTGTAAGACAAAATTGAAGGTTAAAAAAGTGTTCTATCTTTGCAAAGACTTATTCTGTGCCTCTTTTGCCCTCCTTAGGAGACTGAGTAAAAAAGGGAGGAGGATGCAGCAGACACACATGGCAATGAAAACAAACAAGTAAACAGAGTAGTTCCAGTTTAACCTAAGATAGGGTTAAAAAGTCACTTGGGTACAGCTGGGGAAATTCTTCATCATTAATAAAAGCCTTTGGTTTGTCATTATATCTTGTTACAACTTCATTCCAATAAAAACATTTCAAATCAACCTTCTGTGTTCAGTTTGTTCTTAAACAATCAAATTCAGAGGGATCAACTGCACAACCAAGCAGTTCACACTCTTATTTCTCAAAATTTGTGTGCTCCAGCTGGTTTCAAATGGGAATGTCCAGTCTCTCCATACCTTATCTCAAGAGTTTTCAAAGGAAAACACTTTGCTAAATAGCACAATTTAAGAACTGGTAACCTGGAAGACAAAAAGAGTGACCAATGACAGCCAAGAAAGTTTTCTGGTAGGAGGAAAAAGTAATGTTGAGCCCACCTGAACTCCCAGTTCCTGAGGCAGCTTAGGACACTGACTTCCATATACAGTAGTGTAAAACTGTCTACACCACATATACAGCCATGATCGATTGCCTGATGCTCTTGACTGACAGCTAACATCTAGTCCTCTGGCAGACAAACCTGGATGTTGCACTGGGATGTATCATGGCTATGGTATTGGTTGTGAGCGTTATTGCATTAACACCCTGCCATCAAAAGCAAGATGTTTTTGAATACTGGAAGGCTCATTGCTTTACTTTCACATTACAACCTACCTTTATTTTAAATTTTCTCACCTAGTCTAACTCAATGTACTGTTTGCTACCATTGGACTATTAACTACAACCACATTCCGCTGTTGCAAAGCCCCTGACAATCTTAAGCTGATATCTGCCATTTGAACATGAAAATATGGGCAACAGATTTGTAAGACAAAATGTAATAGCAGGGGGTTTTATTTACTTGTGTGTACTAGTTTAACAGTGTGACTGGTATTGTGCAGTAACCCCATAGAAAAGAATGGTCTTGTCACAAGTCAGGTCTATACACATCTGGATAAAAGCTGTTATTCCCCTATTTCCATACATTAAATGCTTAGGCTAATGAGTTGTATTAGGAACAGTCCTGTTTCAATTGGATTGAAAAAGAAAGCTTTAAACAATTTTAACTGAAGAGCTATCATCAGGACAATCCACAACTGATTTTTGGATGACCAGTCTTCTACATGTCATGAACTACAAGCAATTCATTATATTACAATATAATTTTGTTTAATGGATATTAAAATATTCTGGAAGTAAATATCATCATCCTCATCTGAAATGTAGGGAAAGTGAGTAACACCAAGCATTTAAACAAGCTTAGACTCCTTATTCAATGCTATATTCACTATTCCTACAGCTTTCTGCTACTTTAGCAGCAAGAAATATTTACTTGGAGAAATAATGTGTTTGGGGTAGGAGGGTGAACCTTCCAGAGTCAGATCCTGAATGACAAATTGAGATGATTGTGTGCATTTTTTCTTGAAAAGAAAAAAAAAACCATTGCTTTCAGTTTCTTTATCAAGAGCTATTGGACCTTTCATCCTAACAATATGAGATTCGTTCACATGACTTTCAAGAAAAACGAAGTCAGACGGGAGCTACCATTAAACATCTTTTTATTGTAATCTTTAATGTACATGCAGAATTTAAAAAATAAAGTGTCAGTTATATCTGTAAGTGTATAATAACAATGTAAATGTCTTGGATCAGCAATGTATTTGGATTAGGGACTAGTAACTCTAAGTGAACAGACATCTTTCAGGATATATGGTTTATATGGTAAATCAAGAAGGTTTTCTTCTGAGTGATTTGCCTCATAAAAAGATAAAATATTTCTTGTTTACAATCTCACTTGTTTTTAAAACTGAAAAAACCTACAATAGTACACTCTTCATTATGTACATAGAAAAACATAAAACTATATCCATACCAGTGTCTGTTTTAAATGCAAACAATAGTAGTTAATAGCTTTGTATTTTGTTTGTGCACCATCTCCCTTACTCTCCCCACCCCCCAATTAAAAAATGCAGCATTTCCTAAGTTTTCAATGCTTTGGCAAAAAATGAACCAAAGGCACTCCCGTGTTAGATAAAGCAATATGTGAAATACCAGCGCTAAATAAAAAAGCTGTAGGTGTACCAGACAGCTCCGTGCTCATCCCAAGGGCCAAACCTTGCACTCTCTGAGGTCAAGAACTGGTTTGCTGGAGATCCCGACTGGAGCAGGCTCAGGCCCCAGCTTAGTTTACAATAAAGCTGATTAGCCTCACAGCTACTTCTACAAATGGAAAAATGTATGAGGATGCAGAGTGCACCTCTGAACACAGTACAATCATGAAGGCAAAAAGCTCCTGCAGGTCACAGCATCAGAACATGTTGCAAAGGCTTTGCTTTCTAGGCCTTGCACTTTGCAACAAGATAATTTCACACAACACCCTCTGTTTAAGACTTCGTGACGTTGCAGCTCAGCCGAAAACAAACCAACCAACCCACAAATGTAAAGTTACTAAACCATCTCTTGTGATGGATTAGTTTAGACTCAGCAAAGCATCAGTTTTCCTGAAAATAATCTGTGTGCTAGTGGCATGCTGACTTTTGCTGACAGGGAAGTTTTGAGAGATGACAGAAAAGCTTCTCTCAGGGGCAGCTCTGCCTTGGCCTCAAATGGCTTGTGTTTGGCACACCATTTTTCCTGTAACTGAGGGTTATCTCTGGCATACCTGCGATATGTATTTACAGGAATACTCTGGGGGAAAAAAAAAAAAAGAAGCCGCCTATGAGATAAGCACCTAAATACTTGCTAAGGGATGTGTCAAAAGTCACAGTGAGGAAAACATTTCCATAATGACCAGTTTTAGTTCTCAACTGCCGATTGCTTCTGCAATCCTAGCAACAGTTCAGAAACGGCCGGATGTGAACTTCCAGGAGAGGATAAGACAGGAAGGCACTGACCAAAGCTTTTTATGCACATGAAAAGCTTTCACATGTTAATGTCTCCAACTTGATAAAGTGTTAGACTTTCAGGATATATATTAGCTCAGTAATTTGTTTACTTAACTAATTTGTTCATAGTGCACCATATCTGACCATAGCCGTAAATAGCTGCAGTCAACTGACAATCCAATTGAAAAAGAACATTCTGCTAAAACGTGCCAGCCGGTCACGTTCACTCTGCTGCAATAGCTCTGTGCTCTTTTGCCACAATAAAATGAACAGCTTTATAGTGTTGGAAAGCGTTTTTGTCGATCTTCAGTATCACTGTGGATTTATCTCACATGGAATAAAGGGTGAGAGAAAAAGGCATCCAACACTTCAGTCTCTGAATACAACAGCCAGCAGAACGCTATGCAGCCGTCAAGGAATTATAGCCATTTAAGGTTAGTTTGAAATGCAAACTGAAGGGAGGGAAAAAAAGTGAAAAAGAGAGACAAGTAGTCCAGTAAGAATAAACAGTACAAAAAGAAACTGAGGAAGTGATTCTTTGTTTTGGGCCAGTGTATCCACCACCAGTTGCCGTATGTTGCACTGGGAAACAGGAAACTGGCACCAAAACACTCCAAACAATACAAAACCCCTACCCCTTTCCTAGGCTGATAGCGCTCCTTGTTATGTCCCTCAAATCTCTTTCCGTACTGTGGCTCGGATGCTGCTGAACACTTTGCCTATGGCCTCAAACAGTGGGTCGCAGAACGTGTGGATGCAGATGGAATAGACGCGGCTAATGCACTGGATCTCGATCAGGTAGCTCCTTATGCATGGCACCACAGCCCAGATGTGCAGGAAGGACAAAATGGCAAAGTAGATGCCCCAGATGAGAGCCATAGGAATGCCAAAGATTGCTGACAGTAAACGATAAAACCAGTATTTTGTTACAGTGAAGGTGGTAAAACTGGCCTTCCAAATCCCATCAAAGCTGTGTGTTCCCTCTGGCTCAGCAATCACATCTTCAAAATCAATCTGCAGCAAAGAACACAAAGTCAGGTCAGTCACATGTTCACATCAATGGTGGAGTCCTGAAACACCTTCCTGGAGAGCAATGGTCCCCTGTGAATACTGAAGAAGCTACTTACATTGCAATGTCATTCAAACCATTTTAAGATACCATTGAACCCATGAATCTTCAGTAATCATGTTTTTCCAAGGACTGACAGGGAGCCTCAATGAATAATTCAAAACTAGACATCTAACTTCTAGATGGAGATGTCCACAAAACTGAATGTACTTTCCTCACCTCCTACTGTCCTAAGGATACGCAGTCTACTTAAGGGGTAAACCAGGTGACCAGAATGACCATGCTTTCATTGCCCAACTTAACTGTTTCATGTCTTTATGGATGGAATAAATGAAGTCACTATTTTGACTTTTTACAAACCTCAAGCATGTATCAATCAAATATGTTTTATTCACCAGATTATACCATCCTTCCTTGTATTCCATTGCTGAATTTTGAGGCTAGCTTTTGAAATATATACTTTGAAACAGGCACAGATAGTTCTCAATATACTGAAAAAATGAAATTCTGGATTTAGATCTGCATCAGATCTGCTCCTCCTCAGCCTGAAAGCATTAGGGAGCTCTTTCACCTTACTGAATACACAGAGGCTGTTCACATTAGAGCCATTTTTATTCTAGTCTATCCTGTTTATGTGATAACACTGTTCATGAAAGACGTCTCCAGGCTAACATATGAATATTTAGAAGGAACACACTCTTCCACATTTTTCATAGTTTTGACTATTCATAAATTGTCCAGACAGTCACCTGAGGAAGCAGTGCATTCCAACATGTGTATTTCATGGCTCCTCTGTTGAAATACTGAGCTATTCGGGAAGTTTATTTGTTATAACATTTTTATTAGAAAATTAACAGAATCGCAGTGATGGTTCAGCTCCATGTCACACCAACGTGTTTGACATAGCCCACAATACAGGATATTTAACTTAGCACAAGCAATTGTATAGGTACTGTATTCAACAGGAAAGAGAACATCACAACACTATTTATCTTCAAGAAACTAAAAGACTGTTTAAATTAGATGAAATAACAAAACCAAATTGCCTTCCTGGGACTGAGTCTCAAAGTGAGATGATAATGCTGCCGTAAGTGAAGATTTATAGGAATGGGGTAACTATGATATGGGCCAATAGCCTCAGAAATTCAGACAACAGTACCTTAGCATGCTGGAAGGAGGTGAATATACATACACTCAGCATTAAGTGTTGATTACACTGTAGGAAAAGGCTCCTAATCAATCTGAAATATACATAATAATTGGAAACAACTCTTCCCTCTCTCCTGTTGAATCTTCAGTCACCTTCAAACAGGAGTTACCAACAAAGAGAAAAACACTATAAAACCACTGGACTTTCCAGTTTCTTAAACAAAAAACACAATTTCAAAGCAAAACTTCACAGTCTAGGTGCAATTTTCTTGAAAGTCTTCAAAGTCCTTGAGAGGAAATTTCTGAATCAGCTATGATATCAAATATCTTGAATGCTTAACATCAATGTATTATTGGGCCTAAATATCACTCTCTGCCAGTACTCCTCTCTAGATATCGTATAACGCAAACTATAAACCTCCTTTTTGGTCTGTTACATTGAACTAGAGTCTAGTGATATGAAAGTGATCTACAATTGTGTGACATGGGAATTCATTATCACCATCACACCTAAAGTTAGTATTTGAGTTGAAATTCTGTCTCCACATAAACCAATGGCAGACTTTGCATAGGCAGAATACCCAAGGAACAAACCTCAATACTATGCACCATTTCATGAAGGCATGCAGAGCCTTTTTTAAAATTGGTATTTTTAAATAATAGTTACAAGAAGATAAAACAAAAAGAGAGTTTGAATCATGGTTCTCTTCTGCAGTATTTCTGAGGGTATGTAATGACCTCCCGTTCTGTAGGTCATGCATGTGAATTTTTGGTACAAATCTTAGAAAACAGTTTCTTGAAACCATTGTCTACAGACAGCATAGAAAGTCCACTACATTCACAGTGCAGTGAAAACAGGAAATTAGAAATTATTTGGGTTCTGGAATTTCATTCAGTGCAAGATTGAAGCTCTAGTGGAAATAACTCTAATTCTGGGGAAGGCAGCACAGGCCACAATGTGCTCTTTATTTTTACTCTTAGATTATTAGATATCAAGGTTCACATTTCAGGACTAAACAACTGACAAAAAATTAATTGTATCAAGCACATAGTCATTAAAAGTTAGCAGCAGTCTAGTAAGACAGATCAAAGGACTTTCTGGATGTATTGTGATCTTTTACAAAATGAAACAATCAGATGACTTTGTATCAATCATGGGATTTTAGGACTGCATCATGAAAGAAAGGGAGAAGAAAAGGTTGTAGATGTTTAAATGGAGACGTCAATACTGTTTACTGATGATGGCATCTAATTGTCTTATATCTGTTCCTGACCCCTCCTCCTGCTCACCCCCTAAACACAGACGATTTCAAGATTTGTATATTTTTCACTGAAATTAATCCCATTCAATTAAGCACACATGTTGAAAAAAATGCAAGCCTGAGTTAATGGAACAAGTATATTTTCTTTTTTTGGAATTCACAAGCCAGCATGTGTATAGTATCTGTTTCTGCAGCCATTCAATAGCAAATTTTGTTGTAGCCAGTATCCCTCATTAGCTCATTTTCAAAGTGAATGGAGTGCTCTTGGCTTATCAATGTTTGCCTTGAAATCTGATAATAAAAATATGTGCTTGATGGCAAAGCCCAAGAGGATGAGAGCAAAATCAAGTTGTTTCTCAGAAAATTCTACTAAATGAAATTGAGCACTGCCCTCTTATTCTATGATTTCTGGTAATTTATTGCATCCTTCCAACTAGTTGATGCCGTGATCCTTGGCAGAGCCAGTTTGTGCACACAGCCATCATACAGCAGTTCAGTGCATTGGAGGCTATTCAGGGTCATGTCTAAAATATTTTTATTCAGTTCAGTTGTGATAGAGTCTAGTAAATCTTATTAGGAAAGCACATTTGCATTGAGCTCCATCAGCCTTTTAATGGTTACATCCTTAATTTAGTTAAGTGGGAACTATTTTATTAGCAAAGCATGTTTTTGGAATGCAAAAACAAAACACGGGTTAATGTGAATTTCTTAGAATTTTAAAAATAAATTGTAAGACTGGCCCATAATTTGATTCCTTTTAAAATAATTCATTGTAAGGAATGTTTTACTGAAAATGGAAGCCAGTAAACTCACTGGTTTTCAAATCAAATTGTAAACCTTCAGTAATCGTGGTTCTCCATAACTAATGCTTTAGCCTGTTGTGTGCTCCAGGATGTCCATGGAGTTAATCCTGGGGAGCCAACAGAAGAATTAGGCCATGTAACATTTCCAGATGGACATGCCTGTCCTCATTCCAGGAGATGATGCTAATATTAGAACATTTATTATATATCTTAGGCCAGGATTTCCCAGCTCAAGTCAAACATAGTTGTCCTAAAAGTATTCAGGAATCACTCTGTCATTGGATCTTAAAGATCTTTTCCAACAGCAATGATTTGATGATTCTATGACAATACCACCACTGTATTCATGCCACCAACACCTGTAGAGGCTTCTTTCTTGGAGCAATTTCCACAGCTCTCAGAATGCTCTTAGCAGTGCACAGAAGTTGAACAGATGGCCTTGTAGGAACGATAATTGATGGACCATTACCACGTTCTACCTATTTTGTTATTGCCCACGTCTTATGTTCAATATTGCTACAGTTTGAATATGGGAGATACCAAACTGAACTTGAGAATGAAAAGACAGAAAACCAGCCTGGCAAGTCTAAAAACTCTCAGCTGAACACAGAGTTAAAATAAAACTGTTATCTCCCTGAAAGTCCTACAAATGTTATGAAATTATGTATGTGACAAATGAGTCCAGCTACAACTGGAACACAAACATGTGCAGTGCTGTCAAAGCCAGACTTACCACAGAGGTGTACAATTTAAATAAAGACAGACAAGGAGTTGAGGTAATCTGTGCTTTTCTGCTTCTTGGCTGCCAACAGATCACATGCAGATCCTCCGGCTGGAAAATAACTCTATTTCGTTGTTCAGGCACTACAGATAAGTTCTTATGCTGCAGGAACTGAGATATTACCCAGATTCTTCCTGCACTGAACCACTCCCATGAAAGATCCTGTTTTAAACTCATAAGGATAAGTCCTCCACAGACAGCAGAAGGAATAAGTGCCTGGAACCATTTTGCCTTGCTATAGGTTACACTTACATCGCTTGGATTATTCACTCTTCAGTCCCTCCTAATACTGTCCTCTGTTTCTCAGTTCAGTAGCACTCAGTGATGGTGAGTGTCATCAGACTGATAAAGGGAGTCTAACTGAACTAAGTCATGTAAAAATAGGACTGACAGAAGAAAGAGAAGTGGCCAGAAATATGATCCTAGGGATGAAAGACACTCTAATTTCTGAAAATTAATCTAACTGGTTACAAGGATAAGATACATTTTTTTTAAGATTTTTTTTTTTTGAGGTCGCTTTTGCCAAAGCATCATGTGCATGTAGATCTGTGAGTAAATGTTTTATCTACAAAAAGGCACACTTAGGTTAGGCACAGGTCTTGTTCAGTAGATTGCATGTTCAGCATGCAGTTTGTTCCTCCAGAGCTATCAGCGTGTGCTGTGAAATCCCATTGGGTTATTTGCCAAGCTAATGAAAATAGGCACGTTCACTGTGACAAGGAGAGAAGTAAAGGAAATTTGCTGTGACCCTCTAAAGGATGCTAATAACTNTTGAGGTCGCTTTTGCCAAAGCATCATGTGCATGTAGATCTGTGAGTAAATGTTTTATCTACAAAAAGGCACACTTAGGTTAGGCACAGGTCTTGTTCAGTAGATTGCATGTTCAGCATGCAGTTTGTTCCTCCAGAGCTATCAGCGTGTGCTGTGAAATCCCATTGGGTTATTTGCCAAGCTAATGAAAATAGGCACGTTCACTGTGACAAGGAGAGAAGTAAAGGAAATTTGCTGTGACCCTCTAAAGGATGCTAATAACTCACTACAGCCTTCTGTTTCAGCCAAAGCTATTAAACACTTATCAACTCCTGTTCCATGCCTACAATACACTTCCTGACTTCAGCTATTCTTTATTTCCTACTATTCAGTTTGGTAAAGCCAGTTTTCAAATTGCTTGAAGCTTTTGTCTGATTCTACTATGAGAATTACTGCAGCTTCTTTTGCTCTGTATATGTTTATTAAACTTTTATCAGGAAATTAAGGAACCTGCTTTGATTCTAAAAGATTTATTTACAAGAAAGGGAAATGGTATGGGGAATTTGTCTTCTTTATTCAAAGTCTGTTTGAAGAAAAAAAGCCTTAGTAAACCAAAAAAACCAAAACAACACTTTGCAGTGTGAAGTCACCATTTTCTAAAAAAAAACCCCAGCCCAGCCAACTCACGAATATATGCCTTATATATAAATAGATGACCTGTTGACCTTGCCACTTTAGTCCCTTCCTATCAAAACCTGGCAAGCTGGAAAGGTGTGTTACGTGCCAACCTCAAATTGCTTACTTACCAGCTGTGCTTCTCCTCAAAAGTTTGTTCTTTGAGGCACATAATATCTGTTATGTAGAAAAATTTACTGTGCTGGGTTTACCAGAAAAAAAAAAAAATAGGGCATGAGCATTTGATGAGGGCTTTGACCTAATCTACATTTCTGTGACTGCATCTATAATTATTCAAACCTTTGTGTGTGTTAGCTGGGTGCTGCTACTGTGCCTGCAGCATGCAGTTTGCACAGACAGGCATCACAACTGTTCCACTGAGGAGGAAGCCAAACCAGTGCTGAGAATGCTTACATTTTTTAATGCCATCAATATCTTTTGGAGTGAGTGAAAAGCTGCTCAAATCTTTACTGGAACTCTCTTGATTGATCAGTAATATCTACAACCAGGCAAACCACTTGATCTGCACGTGATCCGACAAATGTGAACTTTCCCACAAAGCTTACATGCTTTGCCAGACCAGGGCTATAGGCAAGTCTGAATGTACATTTATACAAGAAGGAGTCACAACTAGTTTTATTTACATTTTTAGCACTGAATATGAAAACTGTCTTTACTGCTTACCCTGTGCTGGTTTTAAACAGATTTTTTCCTGATAGCAAGACTGTAAGCTTTATATTATTTCACCATATCATATTGTATACCTATAGGACTTGAAATAGACATATAGAAAATAAAGGTGATTTTTTTTTTTTCCTGTTGTGTTTTTCCTGTGTGTTGCATTTAATGCAAATTTAATGCATTCAATATCCTTTAAAGATCAAAAAATGACAAGCCATTGTATGGAATGAATCACATTTGGGAGGTGACATTCAGGACTAGGGCAGCACTACTGACTGTGGTGTGTGCTGTGGTGTGTGTTATTAAAAGTAAGAAAATGCATGAGTGTATGGGATCATTATTAGTTTTTGTCCTTCCACATACTAGTTGGAACTTAAAAATTGCCAGTTACAGTGCTTGGAGAACAAAGGCATTGCAGCAGCAGAAAAAAAGTTGTGCTATAAGCTCACAATCATTCCGTTACATCTGTGATATCAGTTAAACATTTAAATATTTCTCTGACCCTTTGAAATACCACGGTTCCACATTTGCTGATGCTTGTCTTCCTGACCACTGACAAAATTTATCAGAAAATGATGAAAAGACATTTAAGGTTGCTTATATTGAATCAGAAGGAAAGAGCATGGGAGGTGTTGGAATTTAAAGGAGTAAAGCTGTTCTCCCTTCCCTCACCTCCCAGATGCAAGAAGACTCATTCAGCCTTTCAGAAGTACTGTATCATCTCCATCTGACAAATGTTTACCTGCAGTTATGTAGACAAGCTGGTATTTTATTCCTGAAAACATAGAGCTTCATGATGCCTAGATGTTTTACTTCCTCACTAATTGTTTTTAAGAGCAAAAGTCGGGTGCTGTCAGGTGTATAGCGAAGGCAAAACTCATTCTATTCCTATTGATATGAGCTACAGCATGGGTGACTACAAACCAGAAACATCCAGCAGTGTTCAAGGATGGGATAAGTTCCATCACAAGACAAAATTCGCCTTGACTCTTGATGTGCTGGCAAACATCTAACAAGAGAACGCCAGGAGTCCCTCCAAGCTGGGGTGCAGCAAGAGTAGGTTCTGCCTGCCAACTTTGAACTCTGCCTTCAGAACACACTGCCTTCCCAGGGACTGGCCAGAACAGCGGGCAGAATACTTACTCTTGCACAAAAAAAGAGATGCCATAGCACAGAGGTGTAGGACCACATTTTTTTGTGTAAAGCTGGCTAAGTGCAGAAAAATGACACACAAGTAATTCCAAAGTGAATGAAACCCTGAACAACATGCAGAACATCCACCCCAGTACATTGTTCAAAACAACCAATGTATTTGCCTTACATTCCCTGTCTCCCTGTGCCTGCTTTCCATAATATGGCAAGAAAAATGTCCTGCTGGCAGATGTCTTAATGGAAATTGTGAATCTTTCCTGAGTACTCTAGAGCATGCCAGAAAAGCAAACAATGCTTTAACAAACAAGGATATTCATGTTGAATAGAAAGAAGAGTTGAAGGACTACACTCTTCTATCCAGAGAAGAAAACCAATCTGGTCCGGAGTGTTCCCTACTGCCCACATAACAAATATTCAAGTGGTTTATGGAAAATTTAAAACAATGCCATGACTTAGAAAAAGGCTGTGACTGCAGATCACTGTTTTACAGTCTGAAAATCAATGAAAATAGCTAAAAAATAATTTGCTACTAATTACTAAGAGAACAACCTCCTGCTCGCTGCCCATGCTGAATTACTGCTTACATACCAGAAAAGTCCTGGTGATGGGCTTTCTTTTATCAGATAGGCAATGGGCAGACTCAATTCGTTAGAATAATGGAAGTGATGACAATGGGCCAGCACCGTAGTAACCAGCCATTCCCAGAGATCTCTTCCTGAAGCACTGCCTGTCCTAGTCCAGCAGAAGGAAGGACTAGCAGCTTCAAGGAGACATTTGCTCCTCTGAAACACAGAGAAACTTCCTGTGCAGGTGGGGATATTGTGTCAGCCAGTTTCTTGGAAAAAACGTTGATGCTGTCAGAGTAAGCAGTCAGAAAATAAAGCAGCTATTTTCCTCCCTGGAAACTGGGCTGCTGGGAGGTTATTGCAGTTTTCTCAAAGAGAAGCTCTTAAGAAGTTTTCTTCATTTTGTTATGTGTTTCATGTTGCACAGATCCTTGTTGTTTGATACGACTATTTTAGCAAAGAACTCTGATATGTCTGTGAGTATGTATGTATGTCGGTCCTTCTGTGTGTTTAAAGAAGTATATTCATCAACATAGTGAACATAGAGAACAACGTCAAGTTTTGACTGCACTACTGAGAATGGGAATTCTTCCATTGATTCCAGTGGGTTCTTGAGTGAACCAGAATCCAGAAACAATAACAGAAATAAAGATATTCTTTAAACAGAATTACTATTATGTTTTTTAATCTTATACATATAAATATAATACATTATATTTATATCATATTATTATATTGCCTTCAATGCAGATTTAATGACCTGCTATTAAGGTGATAAACTGCTATTAAGTAGAACTTTTTAGAACTTGTTCTGCCTTCATCTCTTCTAAATTTGCACACTAATGGGAAATAGAAATACAGTGACTGTATAGACTCTTTAGTAGTGTGTGGAGAGAGACAGGCACCTTTGGAGGGTGCTTTAAATCTGGAAACCACTTTTTTCTCTTTATCATTTGTACCCACAGACGCACTCTTGTTAACTCCTGCAATACTTTTTTAGGAAATTGTTCTCACCTTTTTCCTCATTTCTCCCTGGTTATGCTTATTGCTGGCAGTGAGAATGCAGTGATGCCCAGCTGCCTCTCTGTTCCTTAAAATGCTCCTCCGTTTCTCCTGTTTAGAAAGTTGTGTCTCTTATGGTTCATCTTAAGTTACTGATCCTTAAATATGAACTATTTATTGAAAATAGTCTATTGTTCTGGTCTTGTAATAAACTGCTCTAGAACAGATATATATGAACTTGGACTTCATGAAAGAACAGGATACTTTATGGCTGAGGTCTACAGGAGATATTAATACAATCTTGAGGGAAAACTGATTTTTATACTTTTTTTTTTTAGCATTTATATGAATTCCAAAACAGGATTTCACAGCTGACAGAGGAAGAGTTGCAATCCATCTATGAGACTCCCTTAGACTTTTTTTCAACTCTGAGTATAAATTCAGCACATCAGGAGTTTGGATATGGAATGTGATGCTTTCACCTTCAGCTGTGAGAGCATCTTCTCACTTCTTATCTACAAAGCTGAATTTATCAGTTCCCATTTATTAAAAAATAAAGTACATGGAACGGACAAATAGAGGACTACGGACAAACTACAGGACAAGGGGTAATGAGATGAAGCTGGAACACAAAGTTCCATTTAAGAAACAGCTATTTTACTGTGAGGGTGACAGAGCACTGGAATAGGCTGCCCAGGGAGGTTATGGAGTCTCCTTCCTTGGAGGTCTTCAAGACCCACCTGGAGATGTTCCTGTGTGACCTGGTCTAGGTGAACCTGCTTCTGCAGGGGGCTGGACTAGACGATCTCTAAAGGTCCCTTCCAACCCCTACCATTCTATGATTCTATGATGAAACTCCATGTTTGTACTGCTGCACTAACACCTACAGCACAGTTCCTTGACTATCCTGAAGAAAAAATGGGTGCAAGCTTTTTCAATTACTGTGCTCATTAGAGCACGGATAGTGGTACAGAAACTATTTGTCCTTTTGAATGCTAATCTCATGACATAATTTCTGACAAGAATAATATTGAATAAAATTCAACGTTTGTTTTGAAACTATCAAAAGACATTTTCATAAGAAATCTGCCAGAAAAATATTAAGGGACTAACAGAGTTAAATCTGCTCATCAATAAATCAAATTAAATTAAATTAAATGGCATAACTTCTCTTTCATCTTCAAAATATGAAATCTGTTTTGGTCCAAGATAGTTTTTATTACTGTCATTTGTCTGGAAAAGAAAAGAGAGATGGCAGTTCTTGATGAAAAAGCTCAAAAAATCAATTGCCAATGTGGATTTCATCCTGCTGTCTGTTTATTACAAGGGTATTTGAGAGCTGTGGGAAATACAAAGTTGTCATAGTTTAGAATTGTATCTCTCTTCAATTTTCCAGAGATAACAAGTATTGTGGAATCATCCAAATTCATTTGCATTTTCTTCTCTCTTTTGCCTAAAATACAACAAAGATAAAATTCTCACTGGGGACCCCATGGGCAGACCACTGTACTAAACACCTTTATCCCTCTTTCCCCTGGAGAGTTTTCATTTTCAGTTTTTCTGTTTGTTTTAGACATTCGTACTCTCTGCAGCAGAAGATTGCATTTCTATCCATATAGTGGATTAAACAATCTAAAATGAATTCATATTGTTCTTTCTAACACGTAGGCCGACTTCTGTGGAATCTATTGGGAAAAAATAAGTATTTGTCTCCTCTGAATCTGAGATAGCCTCCAATGAATTCTAGCAAAGGGAATATCCATGCTGAATTATTGGCTCTGTCCCTGTGGCCAGCAAATGAACATTTTCCTATGGAGCTATGAGTCATGTTCATCCTGCTAAGCAAGAAGGCAGTGCATAAGGCTTTAATAATACTATGAGCTTAAATGCAAACACATTTTGTTTGAGAAAGAAACTTTCATTAGGACAAATGTCACTATTATCTGCAATCTTACAGACATTCAGAAATTCTATATCTGGAATCCCCTAATTAATGTGCAAGAAAATAATTTTTCAAAACTCCAGAACCTTGCACAGTCCTCATATAAACTGGCATTCATAATTACTCAAGATTTTAAACTCTCACTCCTATACTAGCTTTGAAAAAAAAATTAGAAACAGAATTGTATCATGCGAGTAGCCAAAGTCAAACATTTGATTATTCCTGAATTCTAAATATAAACCCCAGAGTTGGACATTAGTATGACACAAAGTTTCAGAATAAGTTCATTTAAGCAGTTACATGTAAGTAAGGTGTCATGTCTAAGATACATGGGTCATCAATACAGAGAAACACTTCCTTTGAGAGCATCACTTCTCCCGTCCTAGGGTTAAGCCTCAACTCTGTGATGTGATTCTGCCTCCAGAGGCATCTAACTTTCATCACTGCTGACAGCAAGAGCCCACATGACATGCTTGGATTAGAACATTCACACACATATTTATTTTATGTGCTTGCATTAATCTAGTTAAATATATATTTATCTATTTTTCTCAGGGCTTTTAACAATATCTGAAAGCAAAGAAAGGGATTCTGCATTAAATTTCACTTAAATCCTTGTTTCAGAAAAAAGCACGTGACTGAGCGAGCTGAGCATGTGCTGAGTACGTGACGTTTTCTCTCATTATATCATGTTGAAAAGCAGAACTCCATTCCTTCCAGGCTGAGTGATAGTCCTCAACCCCTTAGACCTCCCAGTCATCCATATAGAGCATGGGGTGATGCCTGCTTTCCTTCCAGGAGGTTCTCAGGTGTGGAGGTGGAAAGCCTCGCAATTGATGCTCAGTGCAATAGGGAGGGATCGTAATTGTGAAGGACTAAATAAAACAGCAAACTGCTGTTGAAAAGGCCTCTCTTATTAGAAAGTGGGAGAAACTGTAAATGGCTTTAAAAACGGCTGAGTAATACTTTCCTTCCTAATGCATACACAAGGGTATTAAGGTATTTGTCAACATCTGACTAAAAATTCCAGACTTTTCCTTGCAGTGAGCTGAATTGCTCTTAATGGTATTAGCTTTAAGTGAAAGGCATGAATAACTGGTTAAAACTTGGTACAAAAGCTCTGCATCCTTACATCTGTAACCAAGTACTGGTATTTTTTTCCAGAGAGAATAGGATTCATGTAACAAATAGCAGACAGACACCACTTGTTTAAAACAAAATAATAATGATGTTCTGGATGATAGATTAGGCTTAGGCCTTTCTTCCTGGCACACCACCACAGGAGAAAAAGTGGAAAAAAAAACCTGCACATTTGGTTCTTCCTAATCACTGAGCAGCAGACTCTGCAGAGTAGGTTGCAAGGTTCATCCCCATCCTGAGCAAGAAGCAAGGACGTACTGAGAAGCAAAAGCTGCAGGAGAACAGGCTTCCTCCTCTGCTTCTTCCAGTAAACTTTGTGCAGACTTGACCACAGACACTTTGAGAAAATTTGAACTCCAAAGAGTTAGAAAGCTGTAATTTAGCTGCACTGTGGAAAACCCAAATACTGTTTTGGGAAACAGGAAGAGCAAATGCTGAACTTCAGACACCTTCATGTGAGTGCTGGGTTGTTGGGGAAAGAATGAGTGAAAAAATGCAACCAGCTTTCTATCTTGTTTCTTGTGTCTCATCACACACCAATAAAAACTGTGGGACACAAGAAAAGAGCAGAATTGTCCAGAGAAAGACATAAGAAATAGATAAAACTGTGAGGCAAAAAGCTATATAATCATCAGCATGACTCCTGGAGAGCTCCCAGGTGCACAGAGACTGTTCGTCTGTCACTAGATTCCCCGTTGCCTCCTGAATGACTAGCCAACTTCACAAGCCAGCATCTCAGGGAATGGGACCACTGTTGCACATTCTTTCTCTACTAAGGTGATGCACGAAGGCCTTCAAATGAGGAAGAAACTTCTTCCTTTTTGCTCCCTCTGAGGGAATTGTAACAGGAAGGAATTCTGTCGATTTTACTAGATCGTGTTTCCTCCAGAATAGAGCTGCCACCTCCGTTATCTGCAGACCTCAGGTTTGATAAGGCCTTATTTCCATTCCCCTCTGAGGGGAAATCCATTATTTTCACCCCACTTTCTGGAAACCTCTCAGCACTTGGCTTCCACTTGGTAGTTAATTTGAAGATAAACTGTAAGTCGAGGTCACCGGTAACTTCAGTAGTAAGCTGCTCTCTGTGTCTAGTTTTTATGAAAGGATCTCAACTGAGTCTCTCCCTCTTGCCTGGATCTCTACCCTACTGCTGTCTGCACTATGTATCTGCTGCAGAGGAAGCTATGCAGATGTTTTGTGTTGCACATCAAGGGATCGTGTCTCCTGCTTCTCACAAGCAAGGGTTATTTTTAAAATGTGCTATGGGAAGTATTTGAATGCAGACAACACTGAGGCCTTTTAGAGAGCTGCTTACTGAGCAGATTCCTCGTTCTCTGTCTAATCATTTCTATTTCATGGCTGACTGATTTGTCCCCAGTTTCCATGCTATTGTGCCTCATATTCAAATGGTAAGAAACACATTCAATTCTGAGTAAAAAGCAGAAGGTTCTGAACCTCAAAAAACGCAAGGGCTCTAAACAAATGTGAGCTCAGCCTGAACTATATTTCTGGCTTTACAATACTCTTGAACTCTTTTTTTTCTCTGACTTTCAGTACCTGTCAGAGACAAGAGACTCCTTCTGTTTCACAAGCAAATTTTTAATAATCTGCCTGGATAATGTGTGAGAGAAGGAGACCACAGACTGATAGCTATGTCAGGAATTAAATCTGTGCATCTTCACCCCAAACCAAATCCGTTCCCTAAGTACCGGGTCTGAACTTTATCCCTACATCTAATAAACTGAACCTGAAGGCAGTGTCCAAATAAGCTCAAATTGTGACAAAATTCCTCTACTTTTCAGGTTGGATCTATCCATGAAATACTTCAAAAAAGCAAAGTAATTCTTATTTATCCTGCAACATGATGGAAAATGTTGTTTTACAATGCCTACATTTTTGGGGAAATACTACTGTTTTTATCATATCCTATCTGGTTAACATCAAATTAATTTTGATATATGTCTGTGTTTGGATGTGACTTCACACACTACCAGGAGCTCACTGCCCCCACAGAGGCTGTACGGGTATTCTTGCTGTTTGCTGGTTTGCAGTTAATGTGCTGGTCTGTGACTATTTCAAATTTCTAAAGGACAAACAGAAAAGCTTATTTTTTTCCAGTCCTATTATTCTTATTTTTCAACTTTCTTTCAGATGATTGGACATAAACTTTCTTAATCATTGCCCATGTGGGAGGCAGAGAGTGCAGGATGGGCTTTGTATGCTTCAGTTAAGTTCATTAGAAGTTTTTTCCATCAGTGGTCTGCCTCTTTTCCCAGCAGGATCTTTCTTTCCCTAGTTAAGTTTGTGGACACCCAGATTCTGACTTGCTTGGGGGCTATGACTCATCCTCAGAAGGCCTGGTTGCTTTGGGGACTTCTTCTGTTATGTACGCAATACGCCATGATGCAGTCTCATTCTTCAGCTCTTGCATTCCCTGTCTACTCAGCTGCTCCTCTGTGGATACAAGAAAAAGAACTACTCTCTCCTTTTAAAAACCAATCATTTTAATGGAAGTTTTGTACCCTTAAGTACACAAATGAGTAAAAACTTTATGCCTTTTCTTTGTAGACTTCAAAGTTGATGATGGTTCCTTAAAGATACAGCCTGTTCTAAGGGATAATACTTAGCATTGATCTAGCACAATGGCTAGTCATATTCAGATTGTGTTAAAGTCAATGACATTTGAGGTTTCTCGGGACCTCGCTATATATTGTCTGCACACAACATGAATCATTTTACTGACATACATTCAGGAACCAGAATTCAACCTTTTCATTCTCTGGAAACAATACAATATTTTTCAATAACGGGTCTTCCTGACCAACAAACATGGTGAACTGCACACACTCTGACTCTACTGGACACTAAATAAGCCAGTTAGCAGCTTAGTCACCCACTACGAATGGGCAACTCCCATTTTTCCTAGGCTCTGACAAGCCTAGATGACAGCATCCTCAATCTACTTGTATGATATTTCTGACCAAAGTGATTTCAATCAAAAATCTCCATCCACCCTGCTTTGTCAAAACAGTCAAACTCTGATATAAAACCCCAAAGAAAAACTCCAGATAAGAACATAATTAGATTGTGCCTCCCTTGCTTTGATATATCATTTCTTGAGGGAAGGAAAATCACCAAGGAAAACGCAGTAAAACACGGACATAAATCTAAACAACCACAAGGATCTCTGATTTTTGCATGCCCTCGGCTTAGGGAGCGTGATATGTCCCGCAGGCCGTGCCCAGCAGCGCAGCTTTCTCACCCTGTACTGGTCTGGTGCCATCTCCCTGCCCTGCCTCTGTACGTGCCCGAGGATAGGAAAAACCCTCTCCCGGCATTGCATAAGGTCACGCAACTTTTTTTGCCTCGCTCACGGGTGGGACGTCCTGGCTGCAGAGCTAACACGCCGGCACACGGCTGCGGAGAGCCGCACAAGCCCCGGCCGTGGCAGGAGCAGCCCCGGCGCGGGGGGGCACCGCTGGCTGCCAGAGGATGCGGCCCCATCGCCTCTGCGGAGCTCCAGCGGACAACCCTGACCCGCTGCTCGCCCCTCTCCTGCACGCTCCCCTTTCCTTAAAGAACAAATAATAATAAAAAAGACAAAGCAATAACGATCCTCCTCCCTCCCTCCCTCCTGCAGCAGGTGGAGGGAAGCGGTTTGCGGGGTATCGTCGCGCCGGCAGTGCCCGCATACTCTGCCTCGGCAGGACAGGCATCTGTCCGGGGCCAGCATTGCCCATCGCTCCGTCCCACCTCGGCCCCCTCACCTTTACCACGTCGTCGTTGAGGTGTTTAGGGTCTCGGTTGACCAAATCGATCTCTTTGGTGTGCACGTCGTGCACCGCCTTTTCTTCCAGCTCATCTGCCATCATTTTGTTGTTGGGCTTGTAGATGTTGCCCTGCTCCCTGGGCGCCGTGTACAAAAAGCCCTGCAGAGAGGGAAGAGCGGGCGGGAGGGGAGAGCCAAACCGAGCAGGGGAGGGGACGGCAGGGCAGGGCAGGACAAGGCAGGGCAGGGCAGGGCAAGAGGGCGGGCTGTGGGAGGCGGCCCCAGGTCCCGCGGAGCGGCGGGATCCTGCCTGCGGGGAGGCTCTCGCCCTGGCTATTTAACCGCGGCCGCAGGGCACCCACTACCCCCGCCGCGGTACCAGGCACGGTCCGAGCCTGCTGCCAGGAGTCCCGGCCCCACGCCGCCTCGCTCCGCCCCCCCCACGCCCGGTCCCGCTCCCCGCGGCATTCCCCGGGGGCAACGCCGCCGCCCGAAGCGGAGAGGGAGCAGCCGCCGCCCCCACGTGCATCGCCCTCCCCACACCGCCCTCTCCACGCCGCCCTCGCCGCGCGGACCAGAGCACGACACGCTCTCTGTGCCCCCCACACACTCTATCCTCTCACTAACCACCTTCCCCACACGGCCACCACCGTACCCTCTCCAGCCCGGCGCCCCAGCCGCAGCACCGCCCCACATCATCCCCTCTCCATATGGTCGCCACTTCGGCGCCCTCACTGCGGCCCCGGCCCGGTGGCAGGGAACAAACCCCCGGGTCTCCCTGCCCTGCTGTCGCTGCCCGCAGACGCCTATTTGTCCGCCCTCCGCTCCGCTTCAGGCGCCGGCCTCAGGGATCCGCCGCCGAGCTGCCCGCTCGCCCCATCCGGCTGCCCTCTTGCCCCGACGGGTGGCTCTCCTTGCCCCGCTGAGGTGCCTGCTCGCCCCGCCGGCTGCCCTCCTGCCCCGCCGAGCTGCCCGTTCGCCACGCTGGGCTGCTCTTCTTGCCCCGCTGAGCTGCCTTCCTTTCCTCTCCGGGCTGCCCTCCTTGCCCCGCCGAGCTGCCCGTTCGCCACGCCGGGCTGCTCGTTCGGCCGGGCCGCTGCAGGTACGGGGCACCGGCGGGGCAGCCCTCGGGGCTCTCGCAGCCTCCCGGCTCCGTCCTACCTCCGAGTCTACGTATTTGGTACCGGACATGCTGCCCCAGGCCGGCTGGCGGCTCTGCCGCGGGTTGCTCCGCGCTATGACTTGTAGGACCGGAGGCAGGAGGATCCCGCTCTGCGGAGCGGCCGGCCTGGGGGAGGTAGTTGGGAGGGAGACGACTGGCCGCCGGCCAGGGGCTGTTCCCTGCCTTTGGCTCGGGTGGATGACAAGCCGCGGTAGGGCTCGGCATATCAAAGTGTGGCTGGGAGCCGCCGAGGGTGGGAGGGGACAGGAGCCCTGCCCCTACAACCTGGAAGCAGGCGGGCCCGGTCCCGGACGGTTGTGCCGCGACACGCGGGGAAAGGGACACGCAAGGGACAGTGACAGGGTCCGGGTCCCCTGTGCGCTACCCTCTCTGCCCCGGACACCCACGACCCCCGACAGCGATTCGCCGCTACTGGGCTGCGGAGAGCGACGGTGCCTGGTACAGCAGGGACGCCCGGGCGGGGGGCAAGGGGGGGGACAAGGAAGCAATGAGGAGATGGAAAACTTTAGTTGTGTTTCATGTCCGGAGAGAGCGAGGCGTTAGTAGGACTCCCCCCGCCCCCGGCATTGACAATAGTTTACACATAGTCATCGCTGCCCCAGAAACAAATGTGGAAACTTGGACATCCTTTGGATAAAGAAAAAGAGATTTTTCTCAACTGGTTCATTTCAAAACTATGCAAATATTTAACAGTCCTACACTTCAACTGCGCCATTTTTTTTCCCGGGAGGAGACTGACCCATGCACGTCTGCCATGCATATTAACCACTGGGATTCACTTTTTAACGAGGAGCAGTGGGACACACATTTTGCCTTGCCCTGTTCTCAAGGTCTTTTGTAAGCTCAGGGTCATACGTTGGTATAAAAGCTGTAAGGATTCATCATTCTATTCAAGGTGGCTCAGGTTAGGGCTGCAATGGTACTATACGTCTGGAAACTATGAATTTTATTTTGTCCCTTTTTTCTTTTCCTTTTTTTTTTTTTTTTTCTTGTTTTCAACTATTAATTTTCTGTTAGGAAATCAGATCATGATGAAAGATTTATAACATTAACAGAAAAATAGCGACCTTAGTGTTATGCCATTTAGCACAGAATTGCAGCAACAGAAGTAGAAAATTCTGAACCACAGTACATTTGGCTTTGGCAATTTAACAGGGAAATGACCTCAAAAAAAGCTACTGGCTGAGACGGATATAAGCTGCACAGCTGTAAATAACTGCACCTGTTGAAACTGCTGTCCACATGGACATGTAGTACTGACACAGTCAACAGCTAGTGGTGAACTTTAAGAGTTTACATTGCTCATAAACTTTAGAACAAAGACATTGGATGGATGGTTTCCAACTTTCCAAGTTAGTTTTAATTTTTAACAGTAACTTTTTTTTGTTGATGCAAGAATTCACTTAGTCAGTCATCAAAATATCTTCATCTGCCCAAGCATTTGAGTCTGACATAGAGTGAAGGATATAGTCTATACAATTTTTTAACCCATCTGAAAAAACTTCACATGACAGCTTTTGGTTTTCGTCCCTAGGATGAAATCAGGAAGGTTGTAAATCAGAACATTTCCATATATCATTCAGCAGTTCTGCATATCTCAAGGATAACAGGAAAAAAAAATGCTAATTTGAAATGCCAAATTGGTTCTGGAATGGTTTCTGCAGAACCACAGCCCTCTTTAAATGAAACTTCTGCATCATGCAATACCAGCAGCTAGAATCATCTGTGAAGCTGGTGGAATTTGTAAACTTTATGAGGAGAATCCACATCGATGAAAATACATCTGATGAACCTCAGCAGTGCTCACTTGATCTTGAATACCAAGAAGACAGCCTACAGACAATGGCATGGGTGGTACCAAGTTGTAAGGGAGGGTAAGTTGCACCTGCAGAGATGGATGAGGACAGAGCCATGACCCATTGCATCCAGCATCATTGTATGAGAAGCGCACACAAACCTCACAGCCAGAGAATTGTCGTGGATGCCGCGCAGGAGTTCTGCAAGGAGCTCCCATTGCACACAGAGGAAGAGTATAGCTCAGATGGAAAGGGCCTTGTAAAAGCTTGCAGGAACCTTCTGAGAGTGCAAAAGCTCTGGTTGCCTTCTCAGTTACGATGAATGAATTTTAATGCAGAGGTGGCCTACATTTGCCAGGGGCTATAGACACCTGAGCTGGCCTTGGAAATGCTGCCCAAACTATCTTCTCATTGACCTTTATTGTGTCTTTAGCAGCCCAGGTCAGTTGTTGAACAGGATGACATGCTACCTTGACTGACCACCTCACTGCCTTTCTCTATCACACCAGCCTTAGACATTTTACGCCTAATTTTAAACAGTTTTTATTGCTTCAAAGTCTTGCTTTAATTGAACTTTCAAGCCTTGAATTACTTTAATTGAGAACTTGCTTTAAACATGGAGCAAAGTGTGTGCAAGTTATGAGCTTTTCTTTCCATTTTGAGAGGCGGAAAGGCTTTGATATGGGTAGGAAACATTTCTTCCCAGAAGCCAGTGGAAAAAAAAAAAAGACAAATTCCTCAAAAAACTGTCAGAAAATGAGTCATGTGTCATGAAACTGAATGTGCATGATGGCTTACTGAGTGTCTTTGTCTGGTGTCAAACATTCCCTCTCCTTCCACTCCCCACCCCCCCTTTTTTTTTAAGCTTGCATAATTATTCCAGTTATGGTATTAGCAATACCCTTGATATATTCCAGTGTCAGCAAGATCAGAATCAGCCCTGGGAAACTATATTCTTTATGTATAGTTTCAACAGCAGTGAGGCTGTCAGGTGACAGAGGCTGTCAGCAAGCAGCCTGTCTTATGCAGAGTACTTAAAAACCTGAGGTTTAGAAGATCATTGCTTTTTTTTTTTTAGTGTCTTCTGTTCAATTGCTTAACTGAATCCTTTTATGCACATTTTTTGATGTTTTGCTGGATGAAAGCCCCAGCTGACAGAACTGTAGGTAGTTCTGCTTTCATCAGCTACGCTACTGTCCTCACTCTGCTGGTGATAACAAGTATTGGGATGGGTTTAATATGCAGCCCAATGTTTTCCTCATCCCATTATTGGCAGGTTTCTAGTACTGAAGGATTCATGGTGGTCATTCTGTCTCTAGTCTCTGGAGGATTTATGTATTTTTAATTGTAAGTCACTGGATCAGAACTTTTCCACTGAGAGGGGTGTCCCTCACCACCAGTATATAGGCCTGTACTTTCGTCTATGCATTTGCTATTTTGGCCTGTTTGTTCCTTACATCAAAGCAGTAGTTATTTCAAGAGAGATGGTGAGATCCCCTTAACATTCCTTCCTTCTCACACCCTCTAGCTAGGAGTGACTTCCCTTAACATGGAAGAGCTTTCACAATAACCTGAGGGCTAGAAGAAGTAAAACAATACTTGAGAGACCCAAAATCATTTTTTGCCTGTCTGAGGTGTGCTAATGCATTTGGATTCACTCTGGGAAAGAGTATTTTGGGAAGAGCTCTATTCTGGTGATGTGCAGTAAGTGTACTTTAAGGGGTCCAAGGCAATCTCTTCCCTTCTTCTTGGATTCTGACTGGGTTTAGATGTGCATAAGGTGCCAAGTTGCTCAAACAAGGGCAGTTCTGGGCATGACCAAAGTAAAACTGTAGGTACCCAGGTGAGGTTACATGAATGGGAGGTGCCTTCTGAGTTTAGACATGTACCAGGTTGGGTGGCAGCAGGGCAGGGATTATACTTTTGGATTCAAATTGCTTGACTTTCAACTCAGACCTGCGGTAGGTGTGTACATCTACTACAGCTAGTTCCTGTAGGTCTTGATCAAGACAGCTTGGAACTGCCTGAAACTGCCTGGGCTGGAGAAAGGCAAATATATGGGAAGCTTTCATTCTTCCAGGCCTTGTGCAAACCAAGTTGCTCTCTTCTCAGTCCTTTTCACTATCAAATTCTTTGCCAAATATTCAGCTGGACCATGAACATTGGTCCATGTGAACACTGTTCTGTACTATGCTAGCAGTTCATAGAATCATAG
>WBNH01001255.1:0-14893 GCA_013401255.1 Urocolius indicus
CTCTGCAGGGCCCTGCACACCTCTCCATGCTGAGATTCTGGGATTCTCTTGCCATTAACCTCAGCAGACATGAATGTGTGCCTGTGCAAGCTTTGCCACAGGCATCCAGCTTTTGCCACTGCTGGCAACCTCAGCTACACATCTTCATGGCAGGCTGCAGCCAGCAGAGCCTTTGGCCTGGGCACCACAATCCTGGCAGGAGGCTGCTGTGGCGGCAGTGCCCAGGGAGGGTCCCTGCCCACGTGCAGCACGTAGGCTGCTGCCCTGGGTCTCTTCCCATGGGATAACTTGGACAACAGTCCCTTCTCCATGCAGTGGCTCTGTGCTGCTACCACAGGCTGCTGGCAACAGCAAATGAAGAGACTGCCCAGCTGGATGAGTTCCTGTGTGCCCTACTCTGGGTGGCCCTGCTCTGGCAGGGGGGCTGCACTGGATGAGCTTTGGAGGTCTCTTCCAGCCCTCGGGATTCTGTGACTGCTCCTTTCAGTGTTACTGTGTGATGATACTCAGTGCCAGCTGGGCCTTGGGGAGCTCAGGCCTTGCATAGCCTCAGCTCAAGGGGCTCCTCTCCCTGTGTCTGGGAAATGCCAGCCCTTGTGCAGTTTGCTCTCAGTGGAGTGTAGCTGGGCTTCACCTCCCAGAGCCCTGTAAACTGAGTGACTCAGAAGCCTGCAATCTGCTCCAAAGCATTTAAGAGAGAAGATACAAGCAGTAATGGAGCTGCTCAGCTCAGGAGTATAAATGCTAGAGAGTTGCTCATGTACTCAGAAACCTCCTAACCTTTCTTCAGCTTTTTTTAACCCCTGCAAGCCCTGGGCAAGGCAGGTTGCAAATACAGAGCTTCTGTGTCATTCCAGATCAGCTTCCACTCCAGTGGGCAGAGCCTGGAGCTGGGGAGTGGAAGGAGCTCTGATGGCAGAGCTGTGCAGTGAAGGTGACATGGAGGGGGAGAGCTGAGCACTTGCTCCACAGCCTCCCAAGTGCTCCTTTTTCTGCTGGTTAAACAGATGCCAGCTTCTGAGGGGATGATGTGTCATCAAGGCTGTTTGCTGTGACAGTTAATTATCTCCAGCAACAGTTTGGCTCTGAGACTTGCAGTTCAAAGGGAATGCTGTCATCCAGCCCCCTGGGGAGCAGTTTGTCCCCTCTTGGGTTTACCTGTTCCCAAAGAGGTGGCAACCCTACCATATCCCATCCTCCCCAGCTCGTGCTCACACCCAGCAGACCTGCAGGTCCTCCCAAGCAGCACAGGCAGGGAGCACCAGTGCTGACAGATACCTCCAGCAGGAACTGAGAGCAAGCAGCAGCTAAAATCAGTTTAGCATCCCACCAGCAGCCTGCCTGGCACTCCCATTCCTGCAGCTGGATGTTCACCTCCACGGCTATGTTCAGTGCTAAGCCCCTCACTCACTGCCACAGGGACACTGAGGGGCTGCAGCGTGGCCAAAGCCGGGCACAGAGCTGGGGAAGAGGCTGGAGCACAAGGGTGCTGGGGAGGGGCTGAAGGAATGAATGGGGGTGTTGAGCCTGGAGAAGAGGAGGCTGAGGGGAGACAGGAGCCCTCCCTGACACTCCCTGACAGGAGGCTGCATGGAGCTCAGATCTACAGTAACAAGTGGCAGGATGAGAGAAAATAGGCTCAGGCTGCCCCAGGGTAGGTTGAGGCTGGAGCTGAGGCAGAACTGTTTCGCTGAGAGGGGTGTCAGCCCCTGTGCCAGGCTGCCCAGGGAGTTGGGGCAGTGCCCAGCCCTGGAGGGATCCCAAAGCCATGGGGCTGAGGTGCTGAGGGCTGTGGGTCAGTGCTGGGCTGGGCAGGGTGATGGCAGGGCTGGGAGTGCAGCAGCTTCAAGGGCTTTGCCAACCAACATGATTCCATGTTGATGTGGCAGTTGTGCCATGGCACACTCCTCTGGCCAAGCTTCATGGAGTGCACACACTGACAGGGTCCTGCTCAGGTGCAACCAAGTCTAGAGATAAAACAATGTGCTGCAGCCTGAGATGGGAGAAATCCCAGGGGAGGGCAGCAGGGGAGTACACAGCTTGGGAGTGGCAGTCTCCAAACCAGCACTGCAAATGCTGTGTGCTTCCATGTGAGTGGATGGCTGAGCCTCACTGTGTGTGCCAGGAACAGATGGGAAACAGACCCAGGCAACTGAAAGAATTCAACTCAGTGAGAAACACGTGAAGAATGATGGGAAAGTACTAGGGAGGGAGTTAACAGAAAGGCAAAGGGTGTAAGGGGAGCTGGGGTGCCCGTGCATGGGAGTGGGCCTGAGGCACTGGGCTCACAAAGCTCAGCTCACCCTAAGGCAGGACAGGCTGGGTGCTCGGGGTGCTGAGTATTCCCCTGCCACAGCACTGGGAAACGGTGCCCTCACCCAGGCAGCTGCTGGAGAGCCCCAGCTGAGGTTCCCCTGGAAATGTCCCAGCTGAGATGGGAAGGTGGGTGCTGTCAAGAAGGAGACAGTGGGCTAAGGGATCATTAACAGGGAGCATTAAACTGAAGAGAAATGAACCATAGGCAGACACAGAACATGAAGACAAGAGAAAGGGATAAAGGTCTTCAGGATAGAATCACAGAATGGTGGGCTTGGAAGGGACCTCTAGAGATCATCAAGCCCACCCCCCCTGCAGAAGCAGGTTCACCCAGATCAGGTTGCAGGTACTGCCAAGAGCTGCAAGGGGAAGAGAAAATCCTTCCCTCTCTTACACCTGCTTTTGATGTTTTGTTGTTACTGAGGGCAGAGGAGAGCCTGAGTCACTGAGCAACAGCCCTGCAGAGCTGCCTGGGTGTGCAGGGACCTGTGAGGGAATGCAGCTTCAGCAACAGGAACTGGCAGCACCTGCGAATAGATGAATGATGATGGAGAATCTGATTTCAAACCAAGCCCCATTCACCCACCCAGGGCCCATCGCAAGGCTATTACAGGAGCATCTGTCAGCAAAGCACAGCAGTTCCAAATGCTTGGCAAATGGCAGGACAGAAATAAGGCTGCTTTAGCTGAGACCTTGCTCTGGGTGACGTGGTTCTTGCAGCTCATTACAACGGTGACAGCCAAGGATGCCCAGGAGGTGCTGAGAGGGGAGTGAGGCTCTGCAGGCTCTGTGCTGCCAGGCTCAGGGGGCAGCCAGAAAGCCAGTGCCAATGAGCTTTCTCAGGTAGCACAGTGCAGAGGCCCAGCACAGGCCTGAAGGGCTGACTCAGAGCTCTCCCTCCAGAACACAGGTGGAAAGGCTTTCCCTGCTCTCTGCTGCAGGAGGCAAAACATCTGCAGCAGTGGGACAGGGCACTGTGCTCAGGCTCAGAGGGATGGGCTGTGCCCACAGGGCAATGTGCCCCCTGGCCAGTTGGTGTGGGGATCACTCATCAGGGCTGAACCCACACTCTGTGGGGAACAAATCACATGTAGCTAAACTGAAAGAGAAAGTCAGTCTTGGCCATCATCTGGGCACAGAGGAACCTCCTGATGTTGAAGGCAGAGTCCTGCAGCTGGGGAGGAAAAGCGGCTGGAGAGAGCGGCTCTGGGAGAGGGACCTGGGAATGCTGGGTGATAATAAACTCACCATGAGCAGCAACGTGGCCTCGTGGGCAAGAGCCAATGGCAGCCTGGGGGCAGCAAGAGTGTGGGCAGCAGGGCCAGGGAGGTTCTGCTCCCCCTCTGCTCTGACCTGCTGAGGCCTCATCTGGAGTCCTGTGTCCAGTTCTGGGCTCCCCAGCTCCAGAGGGACAGGGAACTGCTGCAGAGAGGCCAGGGCAGGGACACCAAGATGCTGAGGGGCTGCAACATGTGTGTGAGGAGGAAAGGCTGCAGCCCTGGGGCTGTTGAGCCTGGGCAAGAGAAGCCTGAGCTCAGGGGCACCTCAGCAGTGCTGAGAAATGCCTCAAGGGTGGCTGTCAGGAGGATGGGGATGGGCTTTGCTCTGTGCTGCCCAGGGACAGGACAAGGGCTGAGGGGCACAGGCTGGGACACAAACAGTTCCCCTGGCCCAGGAGGAGCAAGTCCTTTGGAGCTGAGGGGAGGGAGCCCTGGCCCAGGCTGCCCAGGGAGGGTGTGGAGGCTCCTTCTCGGGAGGTTTCCAACCCCATCTGGACACGTTCCTGTGCCCCCTGAGCCAGGGGCAGCTGCTGGAGCAGGGGCTTAGGCTGCATATGGGGCAAAGCTGCCATCCTCTGGCTAACAGCTGAAGGTGCCCTCCCATCCTGTCCCCAGCACCTCATCTCCCAGCCCAGCACATCTTTGGGTGACATCTAGGCACAGAGAGCAAAGGGCTCGTGCACAGAGCTGCTCTAGTCTATGCACAGTGCATTGAAAGCATCTCTTGTGCATTGGATTGGGGCTGCTGAGGCTAGAGGTGAGTGTTCAATCCCTGGACCTGCACTTCAGAGCCCCTTTGGGAAGAACCATGGTGTCTGTGTGCAGCTCAGCAGTGGGGAGAAGGACTTTGCTGTGTGCTGCAGCTCAATGTTTATCATTCACATTGAACTGGGATCCAAACTGCTCTTTTCTGTAGAAATTACATGTAATTGGGCAGAGTTGTTTCTGAGAAAAAAACATGTTGAATGTGAATGAGGGAATGGATGGTGGCTGCATGTGCACAGCTGTGGGGCTCCTCTGCAGCACCACTGCAGCCCCCAGCCAGGCCCTGGGTTGCAGCCTGTGCAGGCAGTGCCTGGCACCATGGGCTCTAAGGCTCAAACAGAATATGGGTAAATGGTTAAAAACTACCCAAGTGTTGTAGAAAGCTGAAATCTTCCCCGCCCCCCCCCCTTCCCCCAGAAACTCCCAACTCCCAGCCTGTCACCACCTAGGGGACCCCTGGGCTCTGGCCAGGCACCTCCTGCAGTGCCAGCCCTGCCTGAAGCTGTGAGTCACTGGGGCAGATTCATCTCTTCCCTTTGAAAGGGCTGAAGGGGAGGCACCTTGCCCAAGCAAACTCCCTCCTCTTCTGCCCCCTCCCCAGCAGGGACAGGAACATCTCCCACAGGTGCCTGGACCTGTCTCTNGCCCCCCCCCCTTCCCCCAGAAACTCCCAACTCCCAGCCTGTCACCACCTAGGGGACCCCTGGGCTCTGGCCAGGCACCTCCTGCAGTGCCAGCCCTGCCTGAAGCTGTGAGTCACTGGGGCAGATTCATCTCTTCCCTTTGAAAGGGCTGAAGGGGAGGCACCTTGCCCAAGCAAACTCCCTCCTCTTCTGCCCCCTCCCCAGCAGGGACAGGAACATCTCCCACAGGTGCCTGGACCTGTCTCTTCTGGGAGCTGAGACCCAAATGCTCCCACCTCTCCTGGGAATAAAGCCTTGCAGATCAGCCTCTCGTGTTTCCAGGATCCAGCACCATGGGTCAGTCAGGAGCTGTGGCCCTCAGGGGAAGAAAAACAGGGAGTAATCTGAAAGCTGTGTTTGCAGATTGCCATCAGGGCTGGCAGCACACACACTTCAGTTCCTGCCTCCAGCTCACTGTCAGGTGTGTGCTGGGCCTGGTGGGGTCTCTGAACATTCCTTTTGCCCCAGAACAGGATAATCAGTGGGTTTCTTCTTCCTTTAGCTACAATACATTCTATGAAAACTCAGATTGGAGCAGATGAACAGGAAGCAGAGGGGTTCATCTGAGATTGACCAAGGGTAATGTGTCATTCTCATCTGTTTTCCCTTCCTCTCTCAGCTACCTAGACAGCTTAGATCGGATTGGAGCTGCAGACTACCAGCCCACGGAGCAGGACATCCTCCGGACCAGGGTCAAAACAACTGGCATCGTAGAAACCCACTTCACATTCAAAAACCTCCACTTCAGGTCAGTCTGAAACTGCACAGCTGGGCAGGTTTTCATTTGTCACAGGGTTCCCCATCTCTCCCAAAAGAGAGTTGCTGGTTGAGACACAGCTGGCTCCTGCTGCAGAAGATGGGGTGGCTTTAGGGGGGTCAGTAGGGTGCAATGATGGATGAGCCTGTCTTGAAATGACTGCCTTGAAGGTAAGGAGTCATGGTACCTTCTTCTAGCTCAAACAACACTGCTTTGTTGGGAGATAAAACAAGAGGTTGGCCCCAAGTCCAATCAAGCTCATAAAGGTAAAAATACTTGTGGGTGCAGCTGCTTTGGGCTTGGGCTGGATGGTGTCTGAAGGTCCCTTCCAGCCCCCTCCATGTGGTCCTGTGGTATTGGGCCAAATCTCTTCTGTGAAGTGGGTCAGCTGTGTGTGGTCATTGCTGTCTATTGACCCTCATGGTGCCAACCAGCAGAGAAGGGAGAGTGTGAAGACACAAAGCTGCAGACACAGTATTCAGAGCAGGTAAAACTCCAGAGCCCATGGTCTCCACCTCTACAGACTCCTTGAGACCCATCGTGCTGCTGAGGCTCCCCCACAGATCCCCACATCCCAAACTGGGACAAGGGGTGAGGGGCACAGGCTGGGACACAAACAGCTCCCCTGGCCCAGGAGGAGCAAGTCCTTTGGTGCTGAGGGGAGGGAGCCCTGGCCCAGGCTGCCCAGGGAGGGTGTGGAGGCTCCTTCTCGGGAGGTTTCCAACCGCCCCTGGACACGTTCCTATGCCCCCTGAGCCAGGGGCAGCTGCTGGAGCAGGGGCTGGGGCTGCAGCAGCTCTGCAGGGCCCTTCCAGCCCCAGCATCCTGGGATTCTACAATCTGTTGCTTTGTGTTTGGAGCCTTCCAGGCACCACACAGTCAGAAAAGGCCAAGAATGCTGCAGCCTTCCTCCTGAGTGAGGCACTGACAAGCCCCTCCTGTGCCCACAGGCTCTTTGATGTCGGGGGCCAGCGGTCGGAACGCAAGAAGTGGATTCACTGCTTCGAGGACGTCACAGCCATCATCTTCTGCGTGGCGCTGAGCGGCTACGACCAGGTGCTGCACGAAGACGAAACCACGGTGAGTCTGAGCGGATCTTGGAGGCCCCCCCAAGCTGCTTCAGGGCCTGCTGTGGAAGCTGCAGCCTCCTCAGGGACGGCCCAGAGCCAGCTGGGCCGTGACGGGAACGGCCTCTTGTCCCTCCCTCCCCCTGGCCTCTCAAATCCTGGGCTGATTTGGGCCAAGGCCGCGTGCCCAGGTAACGCTTCCTCGCAGCCTGGGGTCCTGCTGGTTGATTGTTCTAGCTGACTTGTGTGCTTCCAAAGCTTGTTAAGGGGACCTTCTGGCCAGAAAGAGGAGATAGCAGCTGGGTGGGCTTTGAAAGCAAGCACGAAGGAAGCGGTGGTAGCGTGGTGCAGGGAGTCTCATACACCCAAGGCGGGCTCAGGACAGCGGCACAACCTGCTGCTTCAGGAGACAGCAACTCATTGTCCTGGGTGGGACTGGAACTGTTGCATTCCTCAGGTAATTTGCTCTAGGAGAGCTTTTATGACTTCCCACTGTGACATGAAGCTCAAAATACCATCTGGAAATAAAGCCAGAGAGGAGCTGCATGTGCCCTGGTATCAGAGTGCAATTAACACAGCTGAAAGGCTGCAAGAAGCCTCTTTGCTGGATTCTGGCCATTCATCCAGTGGAGGGGACACACACACACACACACGTTTTTGGGACTAAAGACAACTGGTAATGATTTCAGCTGTGCCCAGCCTGCAGCAGCACACTCCTGCCAGCCCTCTGAGGCTCTTTATTCCTCTGCTGGTAAAGATGCCAGGCTTGCAGGAAGCTGCTGGTGAGGGAGGAACTGAGGGAAAGGTTGCTGTTAGGTAGCAGTTGTCTCTTCCCAAAGAGACTGGGCTTTGGTTTGTGGCCTCTTCCAGACAGGTTTGTGAGCTCTGGCAAACTGTTTGATGAAGTCACCCGTTTGCTTGGGCCACGTTGATGCCAGAATTCAGAGTGGGATTGACATCACAACCATGTCCCTCCAGACCGAGAGAGACGCCCTACACCCTCCTATGCCCACTCCTAATCCTCAGTTGTCAGCTCCCTCTGACCCTGGCCCTGCCATGCTCAAGGACTCTCAGTCCTGTAGGATTTATTGGGAAGGAAACAAAATCTCCTGACGTGAGTTGCAAACCCAGCCATTAGTTCAGTGGCACAGAGCTCTGCAGCTGGGCAGGGGAAACACACCCAGGGAGAAAGAAGAACGTGCAGGGAGAGTGCAGACACAGCAAAGCTGTGATCTGAGCAGAAAGGTGCTCCACTGGGCTGGGACACCCAAGCTGTGAAGCCAAAGGCAGCCTTTCATACAGGTCACCTTTAGGTGTCAGTCTGCACGAGCCAGGGCCTGTGTTTCAGAGCCACAGAGCACCAAATGGAAGGGCCTGAATGCCAATGGCAGCTTGAGAGCAGCAGCCTTCACTCAGCAACTCTGAGGTGGAGGCTGCAGCATCTCTCCTGGGCATGTTGAGCTCTGGCAGCAGCTGCCCATCCCCAGTGCCAGCTCAGCCTCCCCCCTGATGTGTCCTGCTGTGGCTCCCACTTCCCTTCTGCATCAGGAGAGCAGCTTTGCACCACCCTGGCATTTGCTTGCTGTTTGAATCCCTTTACACAAAGCATTTCTGGGGATGCTGAGCACAGGAGGACAAAGGCAGCTGCTGCTCATTTACACACCGAGTGTAAATGGGGAAAGGATTTGTCAGGGTCCCGTTGGGACCTCCCCCCCAACCTCAGCCAGATCAACAAACCTCAGCCAGCCAAGCAGCAAAAACTGACAGTGTCTCATCCTGTCTGCCCTGTGGCACCCTCAGCACAAATGGCAGGTGGAAACCACGACAGCCACAGCCTCTGGCCCAGCTGGCCCCTAAGGCACTCAGTCTCCTCCCTGCTAACGGAGTTCCTCTCCAAAAAGCCCAGGAGCAGCCTCTCCTCAGTCAGCTGCTGTGCTGCCTGTCTGCAGCCCTCACATCTGCTGCCTTTCATGACGTCAATCAGCTTGTGTTGCTCCTCACTTAGAAAACACAACGAGGAGGCAGCTGAGAGAGTGAGTGCTGTTCCTCCATCTGCATTCTCTATAGAAACATCTACTACAGCCCAGGCACTTCCAGCTATGTTAAGCCACTGAAGGTTTAGGGGGCTGTACAGATATCTCTTGTGAGCAGGAAAAGACTTGCAGAGCTTTCATTGCTGGCATGGAGGGAGAAGAGGACCTGCTGCATCTCGGGTGCCCAAAGAACGGCCCAGCCTCCCCTGGCTGTGTGGGAAGAAGAGCTTTTCCTCGTGCATTCAGCCTGCTGCTGCCAGCAGCCACAGAATTTTGCAGGAGCTTCTTGCACATCTCCAAGTCAAAGCATACTTTGAGGCAGGTGCGCTACAGCTGAGGTAAAGCCAGTGAGGACTTTGGGAGCAGTGTCCTTGTGGAGTCAGCTTGTCATGCTGGAAAAAGCTCACCACAGGTTTACTGTGAGTCGTTTCAAACAAGACTGAGCAAAGAGCTAGTGAAACAAGGCTGGGTGAAATACCCCCGTGACCTGCCCCTTAAAATCAAAGGGCAGCTCTGTACTTGCAAAGAGGGGTTGTGGTTTACTGCATTCTTTGTTTCAAAAGCCTGAGCCCCCATCCTCCTGCAGCACCTGGAAACAGGCTGTTGTGTGCCAAGCCAGCCCCCCTAAGGGCAGGTGGTGTTTCAGAAGGGATGTCTTTTCTCTCTAGTTCACTGCCACAAAGAGCAATGTGACAGGGATGGAGGAAAGCAAATACTTCTTCATGTCTGGATCAGAGAGACATTAATAAAGCAAAGAGAATGTTCTGCATCTGTATCTGTGGTTGGACTCGATGATCTTAAGGTCTTTTCCAACCAAAGTGATTCTATGATGTCCAGGGCCCTTATGCCCATAAGAACCACACTTGGCATGGGATCAATCCAGCCTCTTCTATTGCATCCAAACACCTTCTTATGCCACTCCTGGCAGATTTAAACTGGGAAGAGGAGCAAACCCTCAGGGAAATCTGAGCTACAGCCCACAGCAAGAGTTCACAAGGCAAAACTGCAGCCCCTGTCCAGCCCATCCAAAACAGGAGATGCTGCCTTCCAGGCATCACACCTGCCCTGCATCTGTCCTGCCCAGGGGGGATGTCCTGCTTCAACTGGCTCCACAGCTCTGTGCAGTGTGTCTTTGCATAACGAGGCTATTTTGCCTCCTCATCAATGATTTTGTGTTTCATAAGCTGAGGTTCCAGGAGGAAGAGCCTCAGATCTGGAATGTGGGAGGAGAGAGGGACAGGAGTGGGTACAACTGGACAAGGTAGTTACCATCAGTTGATCTGCAATGTTTCTTCTGAATGGAATTCCTACAGGAATTGAAAAGTAGACAGTGGTGGCATGAGGCCTGTCACAGGGGCTGACACTGTCCTCTTTGCTTTCTTTCCCTGAGAGGGATATTTATTAAGCATTGCAACAGGCTTCCCAGGGAGCTGGGGGAGTACCCAGCCCTGGAGGGATCCCAAAGCCGTGGGGCTGAGGTGCTGAGGGCTGTGGGTCAGTGCTGGGCTGGGCAGGGTTGAGGGCAGGGCTGGGACTGCAGCAGCTTCAGGGGCTTTTCCAACTGAACTGACTCCCTGACTCTGTGACCCTTCAACTACTGAGGCAGAGTGTGACCTCACAAACCTTCAACACCGTTTCCACCTGGCTGAGGCTCAGAGATGTCACTCAGCTCCCCGTGCAGGGTCAGCACCGACAGCCCAGAGCCAGCAGCTGCATTTGCACGAGGGGATAAGGCTCTGTCAGCATCTCTTCTCTTAGCACCTTTGAATTCCAGACAGAACCAAGTCTGGCACAGAGGAAAGCCCACACTCCTCATGAAGAAGGCTGCTTCTGTTTGAGCACGTCAGCTCTCATAAGAAGTATTATTTCAAACCAGCACAACCCCAGTGAGTCTGGGTCTTTTCCAACCAAAATGATTCTATGAGTCCTCACAAACTCAAAGGAGCCATGGCAAGAGAAGGAGATGTTCATGCTGCATGCAGCTGCCTCTGAAACGAGCATATTTAGGTCATCCATATCTAGCCAAGACACTGAAGTGTTGTTTGTGTCCCCACTGCTGAGCACGGGAGGGGTTGAGGGCACTCTGTGCTGACCCTTGGTCTGCATTAGTGTTGGCTTGGGTGGCTCACATTTCCCTGCCTGACCTGCTTACTGTGCTCTCTCTGCTCTCACTGGGCAAGGAAATTGGAATTGCAGCACTAAGGAGTGACAAGGCAAGGGGAAGTGGCTTGAGCATCCTAGGAAGCAGAAGGGGGAATAGGGAGTTTCTGTGCTTAAGGTAACCATCAGTGTCCTTCTGGCTCAAATTACAGTTACCACTTAATCACCAAGGGAAACAAAGGAGAGTGAATGGCCTGGTTGTTGCAGAAATAACTGGGTCTCCTTCCATGCTCTGGTGAAAAAAGGATGGGATTTGGGAGTGTGTTTCTGCATGGGCAGAGTCTTGGTTGACTGGACTTTTGGCTTGTGTGGGCTGGTGACTCTTCTCCTGTGAGGGGGCTGGGGGGCTGCTTTCCTTGTTGGAACATAAACGTTTTGCAGGTGTGAAGTTTTGAACAGGCTGGTTTTAAACCTAGGAAGTGATTTTACGAAGTCATAATGTCAAGAGCCTTTCCCTTTGTGCTAGTCCCAACACTTAAGTAGGAACCAGCAGCACAGTGGGGCCGAAAGCAGGGGAAGGAACTGGTATCACTGTATGTAACAGCATGAGAGGTGTAATCTGTAATGCTTCCCACCTGAGCAGGCAGCTCTGCCCTACCACAGCTGCATGGGGAGCCCTGGGAAAGCTTGGAGACACTAAAAGGGTCTCTCATTGTGGATTTGCTGGGAGGAGGGGGAGTATTTGGAGGCTTTAGTTTCTTCCCTCCTTCAGCACCTGCCTGTCCTTTTACATATGGTAGCCAGAGGCCTCCTCAGCCTCGTGTCTCTGCCAGGGCCTGTGTGAGGTGGTGGAGGTCTCCTACAACCATCTGTTGAAGGAATAGCAGTGGGAAGGGAAAGGAAAGGGTGGGAGCAAGGCATTCTGGTGTCAGCCAGCAGCAGGGCAGCTCGTGTCTGTGCATGAGAGCCCTCCTGGGCTGTGACACCCCAGCAGAACCTGCTCACCCCGAGATCGCTCTGTGCTTTGGCCATGCAGAGAGAGGGGTTCCTTGCTGTTGAATAACTGCTTCTCTTTAGTGATGGGGAAGGAAAAGGTGGATTTTAAGGCCAGAACCTTTCCCAGGTCTGGGCAGTGGTTGTATTTGCTCAGGTTAACTGGCAGAGCTGGGGAAACAAATCAATAGGTAGAGATCAGAAAAGCCAGCTCAGGCAGCTTTAGGAAGCTTCAAAGTTTGTTTCTGGAGTCTGGAAGCATGTAGAGGACTGTGTCACTCTCCCTTTGGACAGGAGTGTCCTGGTTGGTGCCGTGTGTGTGTGTTCTGGTTGTGGCTCAGTGCTGAGTCGCTCTTGGGCAACACTCTCGGTTCCCAAATGCAAACTCCTCACACTCTGAGAAGCCAAAGGGCTCGTGCTGGGTGCTTACACACTCTCGCTACTGTAGGAAGCTCAGCTTCACCTGGTGGTGAGGCCCTCAGCTTCTGTTTCTCAGCCCAAAGCTGTGTGAGGCACGGTGCTGCCGTGGGATGCCGTTGGGGCCGTGGCTGCGGGGGGTGAGGTGTTGGCTTAAGCCACGAGCAGCACTCGGGAGCTTCTCCATGTTTTGCTTTAAATCACCAAGGGTGTTAAAATTGTCATTCCCAACGTTCTATGAGGGGTTCTGCTTAAAAACACACAGTTAATTCTGTTTGCTCTCTGTTCTCCTGACCTCCCTCCGCTTTCTTCTCTCCTCTCCCAAAGGCTTTGGGTAGCCAAAGGATCTGCTGTGCAAAACCTTTGCAGGTTTCTACATGGGTACAACTTTGACACCACACATAAGAGAGGAGCTTTGCTCCAGGGCACCCACACCAGCCAGTCCAGAAATGGGGCAGCCAGTCCCCAGACATGGGCTGATCCACATAAGCAACACACCCGTCTGTGGTCGCGTCCTCCCCTTGCGCCAGGGGCACACGCTCATTGCTTCCTGCTCTGGGAGCAAAGTGTGTGGCCTGTGGTACAGCGGCTGCTGTGCTGGGTTTGGGGTGGGATGGGATGGTTCCTGCACCCACGGAGCCACTTTCAGCTGAGCACACCGTGGCTGCCGCTGCTGAGCGGGCAAGCAGTGGCGAGGAAAGCGTTGCTGGATGAAGCACCGTGCTGCCAGAAGCAGAGCAGGACAGGGGTGAAAGCCCTCAGCTGTCTCCTGCACCTCTCTCAATTACCAAACCTCGGCAGGAGGGGGAAGGGGGTGGAGAGGGGTGGGGGAGGCCACCCTGCACCCACCCCACCGACCCCTCCAGCAGCGAGACCCTGCAGCCCCGTCCTCTCCAGCGTCTGCCTGGTGGGCGCCGGCGCAGCGCTGTCCTCAGGAGCCCGCGCTGGGAAGAGCCGAGGAGCCGGTCTGGTCTGTACCACGCTTTTGCCTTTGATAACTCCCTGAGACCTCGGGTGTGCTTCGTCCTCACGGCTTCGAGCCCCGGCTCCCGGCTGAGAGATGGCTCCGCCACCGCCAGCCTCAGCGCCTGCACTGCCCTGCCTCGGCCGCCCGACCTTACCTAAGCCAAACAAAGGCCCCAAAATGACCATTTGAGACACCAACCAACCCAATTTGGCAGGTATGGAGCTCCTCTCGAACCGAGCACAAAGGGAATGAAAGCAAAGCCAAGCAAGCCGAGCGAATGAACCCGAGCGGCCGGGAGTTGGAAGCAGGAGGGAACATGACACTGGGGTGACTTTGCCGTGAGCTCTTTTCCAGGAGGACCCTGGCGACTCTCTGACAGCTCTGGAGTGTTCTCATTTCTCTTCCCTCTCTCCTTTGCCCTGGCTGGGTGTTTTTTGCACAGCCTCTAACCACAGAGCTGGCTCCTGGCTGTGAGTGTGCTCCGAGGGACCGGCCCTGCTGCCGGCCAGCCACTGGTGTTCTTGCCCAGGCGTGAGCTGATAGTGGCAGCTGCCTGACTTCCACTCTGCTGCTTCTTGACATGCCTTTCCTTACTATATTTTTTCCCTTTTTATACTGTTTCCTCTGCCTTTTTCACTCCTCTTCCAGGCACTTTTCTGTCAAGCCCCTTCCCAAGAGAGCTCGGGAAGAGCAAATGATGCGTTAAAGAGAGGAAAAGCCTGACCACACCAAACCATGTAACACAGCCAGGCAAAGGTCACGGCAAGGTCACCTCCAAAATTATGTCACCTTGGTGTCTGCTTCCAACTCGAGATTAATTCAAGGCTGTCCCAGTCCTTGGTTAATGTACCCACCCAGTTGTGTGCCACACGCCCTCCAGAAAGCGACCAGAGCAAAAAGAGCCTTAATGAGAACTGCCCAGAGACAGAAAGCAAACCTGCATGAGCTCCCACTGAGACGTGGACCTGAGCCAGGGGCAAACCTCCCCATCCATGCATGGTGCATGACGAGTCCTGTGAGCTGGGGTCCTGTCAGTCAGCCGCTGTGTGACACCCTGGGGGGTGACCTGCCCTCGGGGTGGCTGTGCGTCCCGTGCCGTAGGGCAGCATCTGTGTACCTCTCCATTCAGCTGGATGTATACATAAAGTTGTTATGTATATCATAGCTTTTCGTTTGTTTTGGTGTTGTTTGCCACATTGGTTTAGTTGGTGTAGAGCTCCCCTGAGTGTTGAACAGCCCCTGGGTCAGTGCCTCTGGGCTGACGGGGTCTCTCCTTTCCATTGCAGAACCGCATGCACGAGTCGCTGAAGCTCTTCGACAGCATCTGCAACAACAAGTGGTTCACAGATACATCCATCATCCTCTTCCTGAACAAGAAGGACATCTTTGAGGAGAAAATTAAGAAGTCTCCACTGACTATCTGCTTTCCTGAGTATACAGGTTATGAGAAAGCTGCCTGCAAAGGGAGTGTTTCCCATCTGGGTAGATCCCCAAATGCTGGGGTGGGCAGGGCCC
>WBNH01001257.1:0-237939 GCA_013401255.1 Urocolius indicus
ACAACAACAACAAAAAAACCCTGGAAATATTAGTGCTTTCCGACAGGTTTGAAAACAAACACAAAAACGAAAAGGGAGAAAGAAACAGGGAAAGAAATAGCTCCTTAAAATGAGGCACTTAAAAGTGCTCCTTTGGGGCTGAAGAAAATCTCTGTGACTTCCAGTGCTTTGAGAAAAGCTGCAACTGAGTGACAAAATAATGCATTTTAATTTCCCTGGCACAAGCAAATGAAGAAAATCCCCAGTTCCTCCTGTTTGCTCCCTCTGCTCAGTCTTTGTCAGGTCCTGTCCTCGCGCTGGGAGCGAGGGATGCAACGGAGCATCCACTCAGACCGAGGGGAGCCCAGGCACTTTGGAGAGGTGGAAAGCAGAGTAACCAGGGGGATGGGGAGCAGCAGTGTGACAGTTCCTGTTACGGGGTGGGGGGGTGCCTGGCACACGGCAGAGCCCCTGGCACCAGAGGAGAGGCAATGCCTGAGTCTCCAGCCTCAGCTTGCCCTGTCCCCACCTGCCACGCTGTGTGAGGCAGCATGACCCCACTGCCTGCCCAGCCCCATGTTCTGGCCGTGGCTGCAGAGGCTCTGCAGAGGCCTGTGGAATTAACAGTGCTATGTCTTGATTTAATTTTCAGTCTATTTTGACTCTAACAAAGCGGCAAATTGCTTGCTGTAGTTGTTCTACTTTTATTTATAGGGTGATTTGCATCACGAAGACAAGTTGGCCTATCAATAACAGTAGACCAATTAAGGTCACCTGTCCCCTCTTCTCATTCCGAGAGTCTCATCTCTCACTTGCATGTCTTCATCTTGATCGAGTATTGTGACTGACTGGTTTGCAGGAGCTCTGCCCCAGCTCTCCATCTCTGATGGAGCCGATGAGCTTGTTCCCAGTGCTTGGGACAAAGAGCTGCTTTGCTTCTGCCATGTGGTGTTTTTTTCAGGGGAAAGGGATTGTCTGAAGCACTTGCAGTGAAAGTTATTTTGCAAAGAAGAGGAGTACAGTCATTCCCTGAGAACAGGGACAATATCCAGCTCCATATCACTGTTTCAGCGTGAAATGTAGGCGGGCTAAATTCATCGCTGAGTGCAGGTCATTCTACACTGAAAGAATTAAGCCTGAGTTAGGTAAACCCCCTCCATTTTCTCCTCCTCCATTCCCTCTTGCTTCCCTGCAGGCATTAGGAGGCTAGAATACCTCCTTGGCAGCTGCTGAACTGCTGGATAAATGCTCTGTGCTTCTGGAGAGGGGGTGGAAGGGGACAGGCAGGAGGTACTTGGGGCTGTGTGGCTGCTCTGCTTGTTGATACTGAGCAGCAAAGTCTTGTGGTTGAAAGGAGCAGAGTGCTGTGCTGCTTTGTGAGGCTGGGATCTGTCTGGGGAAGCCATGCCCTGTGCAGGAGCCACTTGCAGGCAGGATTGGGCTCAGTTCTGGTGCTCAGAGCTGTAAATCTCATCTTTCCCAGCACTGCCCATACTTACATTTTCATTTCTTCCACTTCAATATCCATAGGAAAGTTGTACTTTAAGGTAAAGCCATTTCCCAAGTACCTCTTGGGGAAGCTTTGCCCTTTCTCCAAGTAAGAATTTGATCCTGTGAATATGAGAAATGGGCACAGTGCTTGCAGCCCTCCTTGAGATCTCAGAGCAGACTTCCCACGTGAGACCGGAGCATCTGAATCACCGCGTAATAAATCTTGACGTTCTCAACAGGGCAAACAGAAGAACACCAAGTGCCCCAAGCCATCTGCTGCTGTTTGAGACACCTGAAACTCATCCACCAATACCTCCATCACCAGCAAATCCCAAGCTCCTGCTCACACTTGTGCTCCACCGTCAGGTGCTCGCTGCAGCTCTGCTCTTGCCACTCCCGTCACTTGCACTGCGTTAAAGCCCAACAGCTGAGGGCTGTTTGATGAACTGGAAGCCATCCAAAGACATCTCTGTGTGTCCCTTAGCAAAGTGCAGGGAGGGAACCCAGGCTGATCCTAGAGGATGCAGCCTTTGAACAACCAGCCCTGATTTTCCTTTGTTCCACACGGTGCGTGTCTCAGTTCCAGGGAGACGTCAGTGGTGGGGCTGTCGGTGTGTTACGGGGAGCATCTGGGAACTGTTTGTTGAAAGGCTCCTGCCGATGTCCCATCGCAAAGGCCTGAGGAAATGCTCAGAAACTTGAGTTCTGTAGCTTTTCTTGCCTCTGGTGCCTGCTGTTAGATCCTGAAGGAGCTTTCCCCTCCCTCCTGTCTGGCTGCCATCTCATGCCTGACACCAGTACCGCAGCGTCCTGACTTTCCTAGCACCAGATGTACCTGGCTGATGGCTTTTCACGCTGTTTCTCTGGCATTGCCTGTGATGGGCAGCGGGCTGCAGAGGGTGCCTGTGCCCCTGCACTGGAGCTGTGGGCAGGTTTGTGGCCCTGGGTGCAGTGGGCCACCCAGTCCTGCCATGGAGCAGGACCGCAAGAGGTTCTTGTTCAGAGGACACGGCTCCCAGGCTGGATCCTGGATGCCTGTGGGAGGGCAGGTCTGTGGGAAATGTCAGCGAGCAGTTAAGGAGCATTATTTCCCCTTTCCATTCAAAAGGATAATTTCACTCTGCTGCCCGAGACCCTCTGTGGGGAGCTTGAGCTCTGTGCAGTCCCGGGGGGCTGTACCTGGCAGCTCTGCCAGCCCTTCACTCTGGCTTTGGAGACAAGCATCTGAACGCCCGAAACAATGTGATCTGCCCTTCTGGAGTTATTTGTTTGCCCATGTTCACGGGGAAACAGTTTTAAATATGGTAATAATGAACATCCAATCAGTTACCATAGTGTTGGGGGATATAGCGGTGGCAGTCAATCTGCAATTGCAAATCTGCATATTTATGCCGTTTCATTAATTATGTATTATGCAGCATTAATCCCAATAATACGTGTACGCTTGTTCAGTAGAACAGAGAGCAAAGACTAGCCTAGCAGAAGAATTAATCAGAGAGCCATTCACAGATCCCACGTCGCTCTAGGTTGCAATTACAAGTATTTTTTACTTAAAAGGTTTTTTGCATTAAGAAAAAAAAAAAAATCAATTTGGCGAGATTTTGAGGTCCCCAAGTAGCCACAAAAATTTAAGCTGTGAAAAAAATGGCTCCTCCACGTCTTCTGGTAGCAATCACAGCTGAGCACAGGAGGGGCTTCTAGGGGAGATTCCTGTCAAGCAGTCTGTTAATTATCTCAGCTGTGAGGGGGAGCTGTGTTTCCTGGAGCAGGGACGGGGGTGTTTGTGCTGCATCTGTACAGGGAGTGGTGACTGAGCCCACTGCTGGGGGCTGCAGGATGGTAAATAATCAATAAGATGGCTTCAGAGCCAGCAAAGTTCAGTCATTGTTGTATCCCTCTTTCTGTTGTGCAGGCAAGGTGAAGGATGGCCCCTACGATGTCTCACAGAAGCTCCTCCCCAGCCAATGCTGTCTCTGGGCACAAGGGAGGGTTCATTCTCGTCACTTTTGTAAGTAGAAAAACAATTCAGCAGGCAGCATGAAGGAAGGGAAAGGAAAAGAGGCCGATGTGTCCAATGCCAGCCTTGTTTCCGAGGTGAGGAGGGTGGGCATAGACGTGGGAAGCAGCCTGAGCCACGTACCCAGGCAGGACGCCTCAGCCTGCTGCCAGGGCTGGCACCCACTGGTACCATTTTCCCTGGCTGCCAGGCTCTTTAACCTGAACTGGGAGAAACCGAGCCCATTCTCGATGGGCAGACACTGAAACTGGCACAAAATTAACGCTTGTTGCCTGGCCCTTGCTCCCAGCAGAAAGGACAGTATCACAGCTAGTGTCCACTGCACCAGCATGGGGAGAGCCCGAGTGGCGTGGGCACTGGGGTGACTCTGCATGCAGCAGCCATGCAGCAGCCATGCAGCCCTCCTGCACCTGCCTGCATCTGCCTGTGCCCACCTGCACTGCTGGCACATACCATGCTAAGGAGACCGAGCCATACTCAGCCTGTTGCTGGTGACTGATGTCTGATGCACAAGCACTGTGTGTGACTGATGTCATAAAAGCCTTGGTTAGGACGTTTAGATAAGGGGGGGAAAAAAAAGGCAGAAAGGTAATTCCTCACACTGTCGTAATTTGTGACATTGGCTTCAATTTGTTTTCATTAGTGGTTTGCTAATGCATTTATTAGCCATTACATACACACAGCAAAATGATGGGGTTTCCATATCTGTATATGCAAATAAAATATGTCTGGCACATATATTGATGGGCTGGGTAAGCACCGGGCTCGTTCTCATTACCCCGTGAGGCTTTTCTGGATCATTTTTTTGGACTCTAATAGAAAAGACCACCCACTTTTTCTAGTGTATTTTATTTCCTATATGTGGATAGCTGGTAGCTTGCAAGAACACAGGACCCTTTAAAACAGGCAGAAATACACCGAGAGCTTCGGGCTCTGACAAACTCTTTAGAAAATAGGGTGATTTGGGTCCAGCTGTGTAAATGTTTTCAGTTTCGCTGCTGAGGCCCTGAGTTTGATTTTGTGCCAAGACAAGCCTTGCTCGAGTTGTTTTTGGCAAAGCCTCCTGGCTGAGGAATGTCAGCATCACTTTCAAAATATGATGGTTTGTAATTTGGACCACAGAATGAAAACTGAGCTTCTGGTACATTTTGCCGTCATCTAATTACCAGGTCCCCAATTACAGTCAAGGAGCAGTTCTCTGTAGCCTGGCTCACGGGAAGGTTGTTCCCATTGTAGGAGATTTCTACACATACATTTCCCTTAGTGCATTCCTGAAACACTAACAGGTTTTCACATGAGCTGGGGCTGATCGTGTCCAACGTGGGTGCGGATGCCTCACTCAGCCTTTCCCGGGCAGTGCCTGGTGCTGCTGTGTGCTCCCATCGCTGCTTTTGGGCTCCATCTGAGCCCATCCCTGAGTGCAGGCACTGCATCAGTCACAGGGCTGGGTGGCTGTGGCTGTGGCACACCACACCATCCCTGGAGCAGCTTCCCCTTGCCATCCCTTGCTGCCCCACAGCCCCCTGCATCCCCCTGGCTGCTGGGGCGGGAGTGCTGGGGATGGCGTGTGGATGTTGTGGGGCTGTCAGGCTCCAGCTTTACCATTTTCTCACCAGATCCCAATCAGACTTTGGATTTCCATGAGCTGTGGAGCTGGACCCGACCACTGCAGTTCCCAATGCGGCTGACAGGGAATCTGAGCACAGAGGGCTCCCCGCAAAGGCCTCCGGTATCTACGGTGAGCGGGACTTAGTTGATGGCTGTGCTAATTTCATTGTTCATGTTCATAATTACAATGTAGGGGTTGGGAAGCTTTTGAGGTAATGACAGTTGAGAGGAAGAATTTACCTAACTTTTGTAATATATGTGAAATGTGGTTTAACTCTTGAATGCAAGTGCTCTGCCAGTCCTCCTCAAAGAGCTGCAGTGGTGCTGGGGCTGCTCAGCAGGCAGGATGCAGGCTGCACAGCACGGGCAGCCAGGGCACGGAGGGGCATCTCTTTGGGATAGGCAGCAGGAGGAAAAGGCCTTTGTCATCCTATTGCACAGGTGGGACCTGTTACCAACACATGCCAAAAGACAGCCAGGAGGTGGGGTGGGAGATGGGAGTGCTGCTCCTGCCCTGCTGCACACTGAGGGCAGAAACCTCCCTTCCTTTTTTCAGATCACATAAGATATGGACATCTCACACCCATCTGTTCTGAAACCACTGCTGGCCTTTGGTTTTTGTAAAAGAAACTCAGAAGGGCCAGGGATGTTCACAGGGCTCAGCTCTGGCGACCTCCGGCTCCCTCCTCTCCTCCTCCCTCTGCCTGCTGATCTGTGGGCAGCTCTCTTCGGCCAGGCAGGTTTAGAGTTGTCTTTTAATTTTGTGTACCTCTGTGTTTAAGGTCAATGAAAACAGGATCTGCCCAAAGCCTTCAAAAATCAGGCTGATAGTACCTCAGAGGTCAGACACTGTACGATGAAAGTGCCCAGAACTAAAAGCCATTCTTGGTTATCTGGCCCGTAACCTCTCCACGGTTCCGCGGACTGAAGTGAATAACATTAACCTCTCCTGCTAGAGGGCAGAACGGTTCAGTCACTGCTTACAGAGAGCTCTGGAGATGGGGCAGTGCTGCTGAGAGTCGTTGTTGTTATTAGGCCAAGTGCCCAGTGCGGAGCCACCGGCGCCCGCAGCTCCCGCTGCCCTCTGTGCAGCAGCTCAGCGAGTGGCAGCTCCAGGCAGGGCCCCCTCCAGCCCTTTTGCTCACAATGTTTTCTGGTGCTTCACTCCCAGTCTTGTTCAAATTTCCCAGGGCTCGACTTTTCTGCGCCCTCTCAGCTGTTGCACCCATTCTCTGGTGATACCCTTGAGCAGATCTCCTGCAGGTACCTCTCCTGCCACGTCCTCTTTTTTCCCTCCCGGGGATGATTTTGGACACCGACCCCTGTAGTGGAGTGAAGGGCAGGCACTGTGCTCAGCACTGCACAGACTCAGAGGGAAAAATTGCTGCCTGATAGATAACGTACCCAGGATGAGAGCTACCCTTTGCATGCCCTGAGTAATCACCAAAGACAAATTTGGGTGCATCACCATTAGAAATGCCTCCTGCTAATGCAGCTTAAGTGCGGATTCTTGTAGCTATTCCATTGTAACAGCAAGAGGTTTATCTTTAATTGGGTTTCATGCTCTAAATGCTTTGATGACAAAGGTTTGAACAGGTGAGGCATGCTTTATAAAAGCTGAATAAATATCGGTGTAGCATTGAGCATAATTACCCACTGTCCCTTCCAGACTTTGTGGGAGAGAAATCAAGGAGCAGCTTGGGTTTGACAGAGCGATGCCTCTAGTTTGCAGAAGACGATAGAAAAACAATAAAAACACGTTTGGATTTTGACTTTCACACATGGCAATATTGGCTAGTTCTCAAGTTGATGGGGAGTGTTGGTTTAGTCAAGAAAGACTGTGGTGGCAGTGCCCAGGGTGGTGGCAGTCACCTGCCCAGCCCCGTTTGCCGTCGCTGTGTCCCAGTGCTGAGCTCCCCGTCCCACCGGCAGTGTGGGAACGCTCTCTGCACTGCCTGAGCTCCTTTGGCCTCTCTGGATCACCAAAAGTGTCAGGAATGTATTGCTCCTCCTTGCTAATGCACTTTTAAAATGTTAATAGTGAGTAAATTACTTTTCCTTTTATACTTCTTAAAATCAGATTTCTTGCTACAAGTTGGTGTCTGGCTGTCGTCATGGTGTCCTTTATTGCAGTCTGTATTAGATGGACTGGAGAGATCTCATACAGCTTTTATGGGAACTATTTTATTTATAAGAATTTTCCTAGTGTCAGATGGATCTGCCACTTCTGGAGTCTCCTTTTCCATTCCCATGCAGGAGGACAGCAGAAATGTTAAGCCCCTGGCTACATGCTCAGCTGGATGTGGGGCTTGTGGGCCAGGCTTGAGTCTGAGCATCCCTTGGGGGCTGGATGTCCCTCAGGGCCAGGAGCATAGACAGCACAAAGCTGACCCCGAGTTTGTTGAGGTTTGATATCAGCAGACCGTGCCCTTGAGCCTACAGCTCATAGGAGCTGCTCTTTCCCACACAGCTGAAGCCCCAGGCACGTACCTGGGGTTTTGCTCATTGTGCTCTCCAGTGATGGTGAGCAGCTCAAAGCTCTTGTGTCTGGCTTTTGACTCTTTCAGTCCTGCCCTGTGTCCCAGTACAATGGAGCTGGCAATGCCTCAGTTCCCTGTGCCTGGGCAGCAGCTGGGGCCTGGGGAAAGCAGAGCGCTCCTGTGCTGCCCTGTGAAGGTGCCGAGTGCTGGAGGTGCTGCTTTGCAGGGAGAGGCTGCAGATGAGCCACTGCTCCCTGAGCAGCCAGCCTTGCCACCACCAGCAATGGTCAGCTCTGACACGTTTTCCCCCAGACATGAGCTGGTTTCTGGCTGCAGGGTTTCAGAGCAAGTTAGAACACTAACTCCTGAGATGCTACAGTGAGACAGAAGATGAAACTGGAGTGGCTGCAACCAGTGCAGAATATTTAGGAGAATTCAGACCAGCAGAGCCTTTAATTCAGGCTGAGATTTTCTCTGCTTGAGGTTATTGGATGTGCCTGAGTTCTCAGCAGAAAGCAGATCATTCATCCTTTAAAACTCCCTCCCCCCCCCCCCCCCGCCTTCTACGTCTCCAGCATAGGTTGGGAGCGAAGAGAGATGTGTGTGTTGTACCTCTGCTATTAATGTGCTGTGGCTACAGAATTACACCCCGCGTTGCGCAGCGCTTGGGAAAAGCCGGCTTGTAACAGGTGATGGTTTATGCAGCGACAGAGCCATGCATCCCTGGAATGGCAGCCCTCCCCTGGGATTAGCCTCGGAACGCGCTCAGATCCATCAGGGCCATGAAAGTGCCCTTGCTCAGTAACCGAGAGGCAAATATGTGAGAAATAGGATTGCTTCTATAAATAGCAGTGGGCTCATGAGAACATTGTTTATCACTGTGGTGGGTGGTGTGAAGGCTGCCCTTTGCTTTCCAGCAATGGAGAAATAATGCTATCCCACTCCCGGCCCATTTATAGCCAAAGGAAAAGATAAATGCCTTGGGTGGGAAGTTTGAATTCCGTGAGGACTTATTCATTGTTTTTCCGCCCTCCCTTGCTTTCCTAGAGAAGACTGCAAATCACCCATCAATCAGACCCCATGAGCTTCTTCCCGTCTCGCATCCAAATGCCCACCACCCCAAAGCCTCTCAGATCCAGCTCCTTCCAACCCAAAGCCTGTATCGCTGCTCCCAGGCTCCGCTCTCGGGCAAAAAATAGTTGCTGGTTGTGCTATTTCTGGGTGACTCTGTAGGCACCTCCCATGGATGCACTGTTATGTTTTCTGCTAAAGCACATTAACATCTCCAGAGAACTCGAGTTGTCAGCTAAAGCCCCAAACAGTTCTGTGCACGCTGAATTTTAAGCACCGGAGTCAACAGCGTTAATCAGGCGCTTAAAACGAAGCACTTGCCTAAGTCTGCAGGATCAAGGTCTTAAACTGGTGAGATCCTTGGAGAAGGGTCTTTCATTGTGTGTGCAGAGATTAGCATTCAAATAATACAACTGCCCAAACAGTCACCATAATACCCTGGTCTTTGAGGAAACAGGCAGTGGGTGCTGGAGCAGGAGGGGCAGGGGCAGATCCTGCGTCTGTCAGCGGCTCCTGCCCCACTTGCTGCCCCTCCTGGTGCCTCCCCGGCCCCTCTGCCTGTCACAGCGGTTCCTGCATGCTGTGTGGTGGATGAATTAAGTTATCCTTTCCGGTAAGTGCATTTCTCAGTCACATTGTTCGCCAAAGGAGCTGTGAAATCCTCGCAGCATTTCCTCTTGTGCATAATGTCACATTTCCCCAGCTCTTCTCCCTCTTGCCTCCTTTCCATCAGTCTTGTGTGCGGAGCTGAGTATGCCCACGAGCGAAAGCACAAAATATGCATGATACGCTCCATCATGTAGGACCAAATCATTTGCTCCTTCTATAAATCTATAGCCGAATCACTTTGTTTCCACATAAGAATCTCACGCTGTGTAAAACTAAAGGAGGGAATAATCGTGTGTCTGCTGAGATGTTTATCTCGATCATTTGCAGTCCTACCAGCTCCTTTGGCTTTTAATGAGGGTAGGAAAAAGCAGTCCTCCCCTCCTCGTAGCAAGGGTTCTGCAGGAGGAGATGCAAATGTGTTCCCCTCCCTTAGTTTGCCATGTTGCTGTAAAACAGCAAACTTAATAAATCCCGCACAATTGGGCACAAGTCTTGTTTCCTTAAAAGCGATGTTCTCTATAATTGTCTATGACACAACATGCTACATATTAGTTATTTTTCCCTTAGTAGATCATCAGAGCACAGTGAAGCATTGCAGCTGAGGTAATTGAATGTCTTCTTTAAAACAATATGCTGCAAAAAGTCTCCTGACAAGTTCCAGAGTCTTCTTCTTAAAGAATAATACCAGGGGTTTGGGACGGAGAGTTGTCTCTGGAAGAAAGGAGGCATTTTACACCATGGCAAACGGGGACTCATGGTGAGCTGGAGAGCAGCGCCAAGAGTGCATGAGCTGATGCTTCCCAATAGTCAGGTGTGGGTGAGAAAGCCTTTAATTCATGCTAAAGCCACAGAAGGAACGTGGCTTGTAACTTTGCTGCCTTGATATGCGCTCGATTTCAGGCTGCCCTGCCCGCTGGGGCTGAGGGCAGGTTTCTGGGAGCAAGGAGCAGCCCTGTGCTGCAGGAGGAGTTGGGAGAGAGGCAAACCCCAAGCCTCCTCCAGCACCCAGCCCGTGCCAGGCGAGGCGTTTGCTCGTTGGCACAGAGGCAGGTTGGTGTTCCTGAAAGGCTGCATTCGCTCTGCAAGGTGTGACATTTTCTGGAAGGAATTTCAAAGGGTTTTGTGCAAGGTGTTAAATAAGCTCTTAAATAAAATTGAAACAGAGAGCGCTGAAGCAAAGTGAACGCTTTAAAATGTATGTGTACATTTAATTAGTCCAGGAACAGTGATAATATGAACTGCTAAGGCACATTTATTAAAACCAATGCAAGACAAAAATATATCTTAAAATTTTGCTGTGATGAAGAGACTGTTAAAACATTCAAAAGTTTCCCTGTAGGGTTTTTTTTTTAATTTATTTTTTGTATTTGAAGTGTGTCAGCAGTGCTATGAAAGAATACGTGGTTTTTCTCTTTTCCTCTTTCTCTTCCCCCCCCTTTGCTTCAGCCTCTTCCTTGTCTATTTTGCTACTGAGAAGAAAGGAAAAGGTAAAATCTTTGTCAGTTTTTCCCTGCTGTCAAAATTTTGGTCCCAGTTGGATATGAATAAGAATTTAATGAAAATAGTTGAAGGTGCTTCATGGTTTTCCACCAAAAAAAACCAAAAGAGAATCCCTGGACAGGGACCCATCAGAGGGCTGAGCTCCTTCCCAGGGTCCCCTCTGCTCCGGGGCAGGAACCCATCCTGGCTCCTCACCATCCATCCATCCATCCATCCATCCATCCATCCATCCATCCCTCAGACGTGACGCTGCAGCTTCTGCAGCAACAGGGACAGGACAGAAAATGTATTTTCCACTTTTACTAAACATGTGATCGATCCCTCACAGTGTTTCACACTTCATAGAATGGTTCTTGTCCTTTTAATTACTTTTTGCTGTTGTAGCTCAGCCTGAGCCCACAAACTGAAAACGAGTCGTGTCTCCTGTGTCAGCTGCTGGTAGTTCCTCACTGCTGGATTGCTGCCTCAGCCCTCTCTGGGTTTTGCCCCAGTCTCTGGAAAAATGAGGCATGTAGGGACTCGTGCTGGTGAGGTGCAGGGTGTGAGCAACACATCCTTCCTGAGGGTCACTCCCCGTTCCCGAGGACCTCCGGATTGTGCCAGTGCCAGAGGTGGCCCAAGGCTCTGGGGTGAGCATCCATCCATCCCTGCCAGGGGACCAGGGCAGGAGGCCATCCTGGCAGCAAAGGCTGGCCAGTGTTTCCCAGCTGGTGACCAGCGTTGACCCCATGAGCTGTGCCAAGGCCTGGGCAGGGGATGAGAGGCTCGGGAGCCCTGGTCATTCCCAGCCCCGGGTGGGCACGCAGCACGTGAGGGGCTTCAGTGTGTGAACACAGGGCTCTTGCCTTGGCACATACCTTGGAGCTGCACAAGCTCCTTCAATGCCTGGCTTGCTTACCTCCACAATTATTTTTATTTACTGTTTGCTAATCCTGGTATTGGAATGGGAAAAGAAAAGACAAATTCACTTTAACTCCAACGAGTTGTTAATAATTGATGTATTGACAGGAGCAGGCTGCCCGGTGACCTTAAACAACCACCCGAATCCTGTGTCGAATGGTTTGACCTTTTAAGCCAGTTCAGATTCTTCCTGCAGAAGAAACCAGTGTCCACTTTGATTTAGTGCAGGAAAATCCCCCTTAACCTTCAGGTGTCAGTGAGGATGTGTTTCATTTACAGTAAAGCCAAGTCATGATCAGCAGGAGAATGAAAAAGTCCTTCTGTGGTGGAAAGTTATTACCACTCCCTCCACGGTGATGATCTCTCCAGCTCAACAAGCCAATACCCCTTTAATTATTGAAAAGAAGCCTTCAACAAGAGGATGTGGAGCTACCAGGCTGCAGGAACTGCAGCCACAGGCTCCCCTTCTGCCAAACACAGGTGTGGGGGGCTGAGACCTTGGTCATTGCTCTGCTCCAGGCTTCAGAGGAGACTCCTTTGCAAGGGGCTGCTGTGTTTCTTCATGCACATCCTGGCCAGCAGCTGTTCCTCTGGATGTGGCCCTTATGAGGGATGGAAAGATGAGATATGCTGTGTAACACAGGGCATCCCACCACTGCCCACCTGTGTGCAAGGCTGAGATTCATCCACAGATCCCAGGATCTCCATCAGAGCACAGCACAGCCCTGGCAGGGTGCCTGGCTGGTCCCCCAGGGCACACAGGCACTTCCCCAACAGGTATCAGCTCCTCATTATTAGAGATACCAGTGGCACAGGGTTTGTGGGTTTGTCTATAAAGGCTGAGTGCTTCTGAGGAAGCACCCGTCTGGCTCCTGGTCGTGTGCTGCGCTGGGGCACAGCTTTCTGCTGCTCAGTGCCCTCTAACTTATCACTGGGGTCAGTAGCTTAATTCTTCAGAGACAGAAGCTGAACAAGGTGTGCTCAAACCTCCCCTCGCCAGGTGCTGGAGCAAGGGGGAAAGGCATCTCCCTGAGTACGTGGCCATCCCTCAGCCCAGCAGCCAGGACACTGTGATGTCTCCCTGCTGGGGCCAAGATCCTTGGTATGTTTTGCCAGCTATGCCAGTGGGGAAAGGCAGGCTGTGTAAGGGCTGCTCAGCAATTATCAGTAGGAAAATGTGAGACTTCACCAGGCTGCTTAATTAAGCCCCCATGTGGCCTCTTGGAGATGCACCACGCGGCACGGAAATTTGTTCCCACCATCCTCGCTCCTTGGAAGGGCAGGGAGCACCACAAGAGCCTTTATCTGAGATTTTTGGGCCTCACCGTCTCGGCAGGAACAGAGGATTGCAGAGATGCAGCAGCATTCTGTTCTGCTGTGCTGTACAGCAGGGGTGGGGAGGCACAGAGCAGCCCAGTGCAGCGGGAGGCATGCACATTTATTCCGATGGGAAGGCTTTGCTCAGCTCCTGTAGAAACAACTACCATCACTCTTTTTGCCTGCTCCCCCCTTCCCCCCAGGATAATGACAAGGAGTGGGTCTGCTCTGCTGCCCTCCAACACGTGCCTGTCCTTTTGTCCAGAGCCCTCACTGGAAATGAGCCGAGTCCAGGGGGAGAGTTGAGGCTCAGGGCTGAGGGCTCGCGTGGGAGACCCGAGAGCCTTGGAGGGCACGAGAGGGGAGGGTGGGAGAACACAGGAGTGGTTATTGCCCTGTGCCTCCCCTGTGCAGCTCCTGCCTGCACCCCAGAGGGGCTTGTCTGAGGGACCCTAGGGATGGTGACACTGGCAGGAGTCCCTCAGCCCTGGCCCCGGTGCAGGGCAGCCTGGCGGGAGGGGAGCCTGGGGGAGCTGCTGCATGGAGCTGAAGAAACTCCTCCACCACAGAGCCTGCTACCTCATTTACATACTCCTAGTTTAATTCTCCTAGGGTATGCAAATATATGCAAACAGCAATCCAGAGAGAGTCAGAAATAGCACAGAACATTAAAATCACCCTACTTGAATATTGTTTTATGCAAACGATGTACGCACGCAGTGTGTAGCTGATTTAAATAGAAGCAATGTCAGCATGGCAGTTATTTACCCTTCCAATGATCTTAGCAATTTTTTTTTTTATTAAACTTATATAAAATATATTGAACAGGCACCAAGAACACAGAGTGTATTTTAATGTTAGCCTTAACTAACACTAAGAAAAGGGCAAACTTTTCCAGCTGTCTGTGCACAAAGGGCAGCTGGGTGTTGTTTTCCATCATTTGCCATTCTCACGAGCGTGGACACGAGATGGGTGAACCCAGTGGCTGCTGGTGTCGGTTATCTGAATGCCAGGCCTGGCACTTGGGAGGCAGAGCAGCCCCGTGCCGGGGGGGCTCGGTGCCCTGGTGCTGCGGGCACGGGGCTGTCCCCATGTGGGTACCTGGGCTGGGACGGATGCAGGCGGGATCCCAGAGGGATCCTGTTGCATATCACAGCTCCCTAAAAGTGGGAGCTGAGGATAGGGGGAGGCTGTGACTAGTGTGCTGTGGGAGGAGCGAAGTGAAACCTCCCCAGGATGAGGGAGGGCAGCCTGGGAGATGACAGCATCCCCCAAAAATGCGCTTGCTCGAGGGGTTTGTGTGCCGAGGGCCCAGGGCTGGTCCTGTGCTCCTGGGGGCCTGGGTTTGCCCAGGTCAGGATGGGGTTAATGTCACTCAGACCATTGCATGTTTGAGATGAGCTCCTTTTGCACGGCCTCGGAGTTCTGTCAGTCATTTATAACCAGTCTCCACACTGACCTGCCCAACCCAGCTTGGGATGCCGAGGCAGGCTCCCCACCAGCATCTGAAAATGATGCCTAAACCCTGCCTGCTGGCCTGGGAGCACTGCGAAGCCCTGTTCATGCTGGGTACATGTCATGCTCCTCGTCAGGGCATGGGCACAGGCACCTGTGAGCATGAAGCAATCCCCAGGTGAGCCCCAGAGCTGTGACACAGAGGACATCCTCAGACCTTCAGGGCAAACACAGCTCCTGCCCCAGGGCTTGCCTTATTCCAGAGCCTTCCGTGGGCATTGCTCTGGGGAGCTGTGCCCAGTGGGTCCTTGGCCCCGTGGAGTGGGGAGCCCGGGGAGCCTGGGCTGGCACAGCCACAGCCCCACAGTGCTCCCCTGAGCATTAACCAGCACTGACACCCGGCAGCGTGTCCAGGCACACGCTCAGCTCCTGACCACAGAGCAAGTGCCTGTACAAAGAGAAAGAGGAAGGGGAGTGAAAAAGAGGGGGGAGAGCGGTGCAGATGGCTCTATACATCATGCGACAGACACTATTTGTACTCTGTCGTGTGTGTGTCATAGAGCTGATCTGCCCTGGCCCCGCCAAGGTGCGAGCGAGTGGCGAGACACAGTGGACTTTCCTCTTAATCACACGTCAGGGGCAGGATGGATGAGCCCTGCATGAAGTGTTAGTGGGCACTGGGGGAGGCACCTGGCCTGCAGTGCTGCCAACCCCAGATATGTGACCAGCCCCCCGTGCCAGACCCCCCCAGGACCACCCTGGGGCATCCCTGACCCAGAGGCAGCATGAGGCAAGGTCCTCTGGACCCTCTCCCGTCCATCCCCACAGAACAAGGGGAGAGCCTCAGAGCTGAGCCTGGGCATGGGCTGTGCTGGGGAGGTGGCACCTGCACTGTCCTGGGAAGATGCTCATCAGTCCCCTTCACCTGTGAACATCCCAAGGAAGCTTCCACAAACTGAGACATCCCACCAAGGGCAGATGAGATGGGTCTGACACGGCCCAACAAGCGCAGCCTCCTGCCCATCCTGCTCCGGCTGCAGCAAGTGGAGGCTCTTCCCATGCTGACAAGTCGAGGGGGGCTGCTCAGTTAAATTCTAGGGCTTTTGATTGACATTTTTGCCATACGATAAATGTTTCTAAAGTCCTTTTCGCCAGTAAGATTTCTGCCAGGTGCCTACACACGTGGAACTGCTCAGCTGAAGGCAGGAGTGGGCATAAAATGCATTTGGTTTGCTTCAATTTATTTTAAATACTATTGTGCCAGTGCCAGGCTCTGGGAATGGCTGTGGCTGCAGAGCAAATCACTGCACACTGTATTTTCTCAATCAAGCTCACAGTTGCATTTTTATCACTGTTGCTGTTAAAGACATGCGAGAGGTTTCCTTTTTGCCTCTAAAGCCCCGGCTCCACAGAGGCACTTAAACACCTAATTCTTAAACACATTTAGAACAAAAAAGACTCTCAAGGCATTGAGTGAAATATCATGCATCTGTGCCAGTCTGAAGGGGAGGCATGTTGCAGCAGGCAGCGCGGAGCTGGGAGTCACATTGCATGATCACCACATGTCAACTGGTTGCAGGGCCCTGGGAAGGGCTGGTGAGGCCATACCCATCCACACACCCCCATGCACACCCACACACCCCCATGCACACCCATACACCCCCCACATACCCCTCCCACATGTACACACACATCTCCCCATGCACACACACACCCACCCCCCCCACACACGTGCCTTCAAACCCACTGCACTGCGCAGGGACGGGCCATGTCCAGCACTGAACTTCACCTTAGGGGATCTGGAGGCTGGAAGAGCCCACAGTAGAGACACAGAAAGGAGCTTTGGTCTCTGCTGTGAATGTCACTCTGTATTCCAGTTGCCTGCCCATCATGTCTGCAAGCGTGGGGAATCACTGTCAGCTGTGTTAGACAAGCGCTGGTGTGTCCTGCATAGTGCTGCCCTTAGCACTTACATACTGCCTTTTGTCCAGTCCACTGGTGTTTGGTGGCCTTTTGGGATGGGTATGCACTGGAACTGGGTGGCTGTGTGCATATTGGAAGCATCATTTGGACAGCTGCAGCACTCATTACACAGCAGTACCACAGGGTGTGTGGGAGCAGACCAGACCAGGACAGAACAGCTCGGCTGGATGCACAAGAGATTTTTCTTTGCCATCACTGGGTACTGAGCAGCAACCCAAGGGAAAAGCAGTGTGCTTGGTGTGGGAAAAAAGCCTGAATGCGTGACAGAATTTACCTGGTGAGGGTGGAATTACTCCTGACAGGGGTTCCTGCCCATGCCTATGCCCCCTTACAGCCCATCATGGGGCTGCTGGGCATCGCACCTCAGCAGTGGCTGCAGCCCCTCTGGGTACCCCGTGCCCATGGTCAGTGGCTGCCTGTGCCAAGCACAGCCCCTGCAGCCCCAGGGACTCACCTGCAGCACGGTTCTGTGTCCCTGCTGGTGCCACTGAGCTGCTCAGATAAATCCCAGTCTCTCCGAGAGACCAACAACAACAATTACTGGTGTATATGTTAGTGTTTTTATCACTCCAAGCCTTTGGAGTGGTTTTCAATTGGGACCTGGTGTTTATTCAGGGAGATCCTTGCTGCCACGACCTTCCTGAACTGCCACATTCCTTTTAATTATGATTGGCAGCTCATGGAAATTTGGGCCCTTGATTGGCAGCTGCAGTAACTTTCTTCCTTCCCACAATTCTTCAGGTTCCTTCCCGTCAATAGACATAATGTTGGCTACTTTTCTGGGATAAATAGCAACCTTTGCCCCCCTCCTTTCTTTGGCAAACGCTCAACACTTCATTCTTTTCAGAAAGCCCCTTGGAATGCAGCTGAGAAGGGCCTCAGCAGTGCTGCCCTCCTCTCCTCCTCCTTCTCCTCCTCCTGCTTCTCCTCCTCCTCCTGCTTCTCCTCCTCTTTCTCCTCCCTGCAGCTCCTCAGAGCCTGGCCTGGGGACTTTTGTGTGAGAGCAAACAAAGGCTGATTGGCAACACTTCTGGATTTCATTTTAAAATACATTTGTCACTCTGGAATAAAATAAACTGATTTTGCAGTTGTTTCTTTCTTTTTTTTGCTGAACTCCTCCCTCTCAGGTTTCCCTGCAAGCTGCTCCTGTGCTGGAATTCAGAATCTTTAGGGTTGGAAAAGACCTTTAAGATCACCCAGTCCGACCACTCGCGTCACGCTGCTGGACAAAGACATGCAGAGGGTGAATGAAGGTGCACGCTTGCTCCAGGGCTGCTTCCCTTCACCTCTGCTCTGTGGGGATGCAGAGGGAACCCAGGCTCAGCAGCTCCACACAGCAGTGCAGTGAGCACCTGCCTCTGTCCTGAGCCCAAAACACCCATCCCTCCTCCACCGAGGAAACCCAGGCTGCTCCTCTGACCTTCTCCTGACAAACACCACGCTGAGCTCAGCCAGCACCCAGGAACCCGCAACCTGATTCCACTTTTTAGCTCTTAAGATACTTTTTCAAAACAACAACCAAAGGGATGCCAAAGCTCAGACCACAGTCACAACCAGATTTGGCTCCCAGGGGTTTAAATGCCATCGGTTTTCAGTGAGAGCAGGGTCACTGTTGAACAAGGGCAGGGAGGTGGCAGAGGAGCTGTGGCAGGGCTCTTTGGGGTGTCCCCCCTCAGAGCGGGGTGCCAGGGCAGGGGCTGCAGCACCGGCAGCCTCTGCTGCCACTTGCTCTCTCTTTCAGTAATTAAAACTCATCCTCAGCTCCGAAGAGCTTCTTATGCTGCACAATAGGACAGTCACAAAAGGGTTTGGAAAATGATGAAGAGATTACTTGAAGGCTGTATTTGAAAAGGGATGAGGAAACTCCTGAGCTGCAGAAATTGCTTGTGTGCACAATACAGACATTTGCCCTTCTCCATCATCCCTAAGCTGAAGAGTGTTTTAAAGAGAGATGATAGACCTCGACACTTTCTGTGTCTCTCAAGAGCAGGGTGGATGAGGAGGCAATTAGCAAAATGCAGTACCATTTGCATTTCCAAGAGTGCTTGAAGGATTCTCACTCTCTGCTGGAGGAAGAGGAGAAATGGGATGGAAGACATCCATCATCACAGGATGAGCCCCGAGAGCACAGGAGTGACTGGGGCATCACCCACTCATGGGGGGTGAAGGCACTCACCCCACTTCTGTAACCCCCCCAGCATTTGGCCAGTTGGCATGAGCAGAGTGCTGGGGGCTGGGAGAGTGGCACAGCACAACCAGGCTCTGCAGCTGCCGTCCTGCTGCCCTGGGTGCAGCCTGTGCTTGGCCAGCAGGATTTGGCCAATCCCCTTCCCTGCTGCTTTCCTTTCCCCTCGAGCCCCTGGTCCTGTTCAAATTGTTGCTTTCCCTTCGCACTGGCACAGGAACAGTTTTTGCTGACCTTGCCCTGCACAACATGAGGAAAGCCAGGAGCGGTGTGCTGGGCTGTGGGGTGGGTGGCCAGGGCTGGGGCTGTGCTGGATCCACAGCACTGGTACCTCCCACAGCCCTGCAGGCACCAGTGGCTTCAGGAACCAGATCTAGTTTCTTACAAGTTTGTCTCTCACCATCATTTGTGAGCTCTGTCAATGGTGTTCCATAGCTGGGGGTGTTTGTAGGAGCCCCTGCCTGTGCCAGCCCTGCCAGCCACCCGCCCGAGCCCTGGGCAGGGACTGGGCAGTCTTCCCCTGCAGGAGCCCCTTGTCATGGCACACGGGGGAATGTCATTGTCCCCACACTTCTGTCAGGTTTGGTTGAAATCTGCCAGGAGATTAAAAAGTTATTACAGCAGACACGTAGCCAGATAGAGACAAGCACAGACAGCCTGATCACAGAAACGGCATTTCATTAGAGAACCAACCTAAAACCGGACGGATGGTGCCTTCCTCTCCCCACAGCCCCAGTGTCTCTCCCCCTGTTCACATCTACACTCACTGGACAGACTGGTTCCCATACACTGAAATTGCTTCTGTCTCTTTTTCACACCCGTCCTGGTCCATCTCTCCCCCACACACACGGAGCAGCAGCTCTGGCAGCGGGGTCAAGCGAGGGGCTTCTGGAGGGGAAAACGTGAGAGAGAGCGAGGGAGAAGGGGAAATAAGGATGAGCAATGGAGGAGGAAAGTTAAAGTGTTTCTTAGGCCTTTAGAGGTGAACCCACGTGGGGCTAAAGGCAAGGAGGGACATGGAGGGTAACCAGAGGCTTTGGGTGGCTGCCCAAGAGGTTTTTGGAGTGGATCCATGGTGAGGAGGGGTTCATTGAGCTGATGCTATTTGCCAGATCTTTCACCTAACACAAGTGATGGCCAGTCCCTGCTCCTCAGAGCCTCCCTGTCACCAGGGAACGCTTCCAGCTGCAGCATGCCCGCTGTCACACAGGCGACTGCTTGTGTGCTGTCACCCTCTCTCTATCTTTGCTGCCCGGCTGTCACAGCTGCGCTTCCTTCCTGAGTGTGGGGATGGTGCTTTCAGGATGTGGTTTCTCCAGAAAGGCCTCGGCATGGTGGGCACAGGAGCATCCCAACGGCCAGAGGCAGCTGGTGGCTCTGCTGCCAGCTGGGGTCTGCAGAGCCACAGACCTGGTGCAGGGCACAGGCTGTGCTGGGCAGGGGGAATGTCCTCAACATGGAGCTGAAAACACCCCTTATCCCTGAAAGCTTGTTAACAGAGCTGGGTTGCAACAGATGGATACAGATGGGCAGGGAGAAGAGGAAACAACAAGGTAATACCAGTAGCATGATGTGTGCTCACTAAAGCACAGCAGCAGCAGCAACGGAGAATTTCGAGGAGCGTTTCCGTTCCTTTGGGATGCTCACAGGTGGCTCGTCTGAAGCATGACAGCCAGCGTGAGACAGCACACTTGTTTGGAAAGCCAGCAAACGGCTGAAGAGGGAACCGTGCAAACAACAAACTCCCTCACCTGTGAGCCAGGACCAAGCAGGCTCTGGCTGAGAGCTGAGCAGCCCCATCCTATCCCGTCCCGTCCCATCCCGTCCCATCCCATCCCTCACCTTGCCATCACCCAGAGCTCTTCACTTTCCCAGGGGGAGGCGAGTGACCCGCAGCCGCTGGGATCCTGGTGCAGCTCCTCCAGGGCCTGGCAGCGCGTGGCTGCCGTGAGGAGCCGCGTCGGGCGCAGGCAGCATGCCTCGATGTGCTGTATATTAAGTGGAGTGGCAGCTGCGATATTGCCATCTAAAACTAAGTACAAAATTTACAGCAGTAAATTCTTCTCTCTTCAGGGTGGTTAATTATCTTAATTACTTTTATTATCTTTTATCTTTTAAGATCCTAAATTGCTTATTTCTGCTTGTGTTGCCAAAGGGGGTTGCATATTTTTTACTGGCACACGCTGTGCAGAGGCACGGGCATGTGTGTCTGCGTGGTACACTTTAAAAGAACTTTGATTTATACAAGACTTCTCCTTGGGATTTTAATTGTACTAAACAGGGGAAAACAAAGTTCAGTGAAATATTGACTGACTGAATTGCTGACAAGTGGCTCTTTCCTTTTGCTCGGTGCAGGGATGGAGCTGCTCCTGCTGCCCACCCGGCCAGAAGGAGGGAGCTTTGCTTTTCCAGGCTGTGACTGCTGCAGCCTCAGGGATGCAGCCAGAGGAGCCCCATCTCTCAAGGCACTGGGGAGTGTGTGGCCCTGGGGATGGCAGGGTGCTGAGCAGTGATGGGGCCCAGCATGCTGCTGCCTCATGAGTGGGCAAGCAGAGGTGGGCAGAGAGTGCACAGTGCTGGGACCATTGTTGTGCCCTCTGCTGCTTACAGCAGCTGCTCTCAGGGTCTGTTGGTTGGCAGTTCCCTCCTGAGTGACCACAAACAAGCTGCAGCTGCCTCCAGCACCACCCTGGTGACTGTCCTGGCACCGTGACACCTCTCACTGCATCCCCTTCACCAGCCTCACCTGGGGGCATCCTCTCTCCTGCTGCCTCCTCTGCAAATACCCACTCCCAGGGAACTGCGTCCCTCTCCTCCTCCTGCTTCCCAGAAATCCTCTTCTTTCTTGGAGGGAAGAAATCTTTGGTGAAGCTTCCTCAGGCCCTGGGGAACAAGTACAGTGGAGCTGAGCAGAAAGCAGTCCTGCACCAAAGAGAAAGGAGGAGGGAGGGAGGAGGGAAAGCTTCCTCCATCCCACAGAGGAGCCTCCTAAATGCTCCCAGGTGCTTTTCAAACGGGAGTGGAGATTTCCTCCGTGTTTATTTTCAATGCTGTCCTGCACAGGCAGCCCGAGGGGAACCGGTGATGGCAAGGATTGCACAAACTCTGTGCGCACTGAAGGACCTTGTCTTATGGCATTCAGCTGACAGAAAAGGGAAAGAGAAGCTTTTCATGTGCAAAACAAAAGGGTGAGAGTGGGCTTTTCTTTTCTGTGGTGCTAGGAAGCCTGCGCTGAATGCCTGCACCCCTGGCGAAGAGGGGCAGCTCTCAGCTCGGAACAATCGTGCCATGAAAGGCTGGGAGTGAGGGAGAGAAAAAAAACACCTCTTCCCTTCTCATTAGAGCACATTAGTCTGTGGCCTCTCGGGCAGTGATTGTAGGGAACCCCCTGTCACCCCGGTACAACTGTGGGTGCGATTACCCCGGGGAATGTGTAATCCCACACCTCACTTTTTTTCCTCCCCTGTCTTCCTTACCCCTACCCTTTAATAGCAACCAACAGCAGAAATGTTACAGCCTGCTCAGCTTGCTCCCCATTCCCTTCCCTGGCTGGCTGCTGTCAGATGAAGTTTATGCTGTGGTTTAGGGGTCATTTTTAGTTTGGAGGAATCGTCCTGCTGCCACCCGCTATCGACACCCGGCGCACCCGTTTGTGCCCGCACTTCCCAGCCCTCCCATCACCATCATCACCACCATCACCCACCTGCAGTTGTGTCGGGGCACAGCAGCCCCCCAAGCCCCTCAGCACATGGAGCCCCATCCAGCTGCCCCAGGAGCAGCCGAGGTTTGGCCACCGGCTTTTTCTTCCTCCCAGAAGCACCCGGCCTCGAGCTTCAGATGTGCTGAATCTGCAGCTCCTTCCTTCATTTTCATGGTAATCTGAGGCGCAATGGTTTGTGCCTGCACCGAGGGTTGTTAATGAAGGGTGATCAGCCCCTGCCGTCGCCTGGAGCCATCCAGGGATCTGCACAACCCTCAGCAGCAAACAGCCTGGTTATTCAAAAGCACATTCCCACAAGCCACAACCCGTAACAGCCCCACAGAGAGGCTTTCTGCAAGCAGATACGGATAAACTACCTGAACTGGACTTACCCACCCCATGGGGATGGGGTATTGTCCGTTGCCACACTTGTAGAAGCCACAAGAAAAGCTGTAACTGCAGAAACATGGCCCGTGGCACAGCTCCTGCACTGCCACGGTGCTTGGAGAGGGAGGGAAGGAGCTCGGGAGGTTTGTGTCTGATCCACAGGTATGTGCCACCTTCAAGAGAAAGGTGCCACTTCATAGGAAGAGACCTTTTCATGCAAAAAAAAAAAAACCACAATGAGAACAAATCTCGTGCTGGAATATTTATGTTTGTTTGCATCTGTGTAGTGTTGGTTTACCAGAGGATGAGAAAGAGGTCTAAAAATACCAAATCAAAGCAAAAAGTTTCACCGGGAGTCTCTGTTTGCTGGTACAAAGGATGCTCGAAGTAGAAGCACAAAAAAAAAATCAGGGCAGAGCTGAAGCCGTGAAGGTGGCTGCTGTGTATCACAGCAGAAGGAAAGTGCTAGCAAGCAGATCAGCCTAATTAGCAATATTGGGAGTGGGTCCTGCCTCGTGTCTGTGGATAACGAGCTGCAACACCCCTGCATGCTTCTCAGCTGCTTTTGAAGGCAGGTGAGCTGGCTTGCAGGGGGCACTGCTGTAGCCGTGGTGGCAAATGTTTCTCAAGCACGAATATCCCGACACTTTGCCATCGTTTTGTTTAGTGGAAAGGACATTTCTGGATTTCTTTAGCTCTCTGCTTGCTTTGCTCCTGTCCGGCATGAAACAGGAAACAATGGGAGGCAAACAGAAAGGAGAATATTCGCCTTTGCCCCAGCAGAAGGCAGTGCACGAGGTCCCGGGCTGAGGAGGTGACTGCTTCATGCAGCACTCGCCTGGTGCTGGTGCTTGGGATGCAGCAAAGCCCCGGTGCTGCCCGGCCTCCCACCAGCACCGGCTCCTCTGCAGGGGCTGCTGCGCTCTGGGCTGTCAGACGGGCTGCTGGCAGCCAGGCTGCTGTGTGCACCTCACGGGTTGGTTCTGGTTTCAGGCTTTAATTCAGCCCGTAGCCGCGGAGCAGTTTGTTAGGGACTGTGATTCTTTTCCCAGATGTTCCAGTCGCAGAGACCATCACTGCAGAGCGAGCAGCGGGAGCAGCTCTGCTGCAAACTGGGCCCCCAGCCCCGTGGCAGCTGTGGCAAAGCAAAGCTTAGAGGTGTGCCGGGAACAGCTGGCAGCAGTGCCAGTGCCACCCTGCTGTGTCAGCACTGGGCACTGCTTCCTCCCAGGCTGCTGTGAGCAGCTCTGCTGCCCAGAGCATCCCATGGTAATTAGCACGGGCACTGCCACATCTCTGCAGGGGCTGTTGTTTCCTATCTAGGAAACCTCGTTTTAGAGTGTCCTTCACCCAGAGAAGCAGCTTCACTGCCAAACAATGCTCTCTACAGCGCAGACCAAATACCTTTGAACAACAACAGCGATGCTCATTTAAGGGACAAAGGTAGCTTTACCAGCACATCAGCAAGAAACTCCCAGCACCCAGAAGCTCCTGGGTATGAGCTGTGTGGTTCTGGCTGGCAAGGCGTGCTGTGGCAGTGGCAGCTCGGGTGGCAGGGGGGATGGCAGCAGCCCTGAGGGTTGGGCCCGAGCAGTGCAAAGGGCTCTAACACATCCCTAGCACAGACCTGTGGGCAGCAGCTCCTCAGACAAAAGCATTTTGGTTTTGCAAGACCATCCCTTCCCTTGTCCCGTTCAGCATTCAGCAGTGAGAACCCTTTCAGTGTGTAACTGCTGTACTGGAGACTTCTCCTTCTGTTCCTTACAGATCCCTGAGCTGCATCTCACACTGTGGAGACCCTCCCAGTGGTGAGCCCACACTGCAGCAGGTTTAGCATCTCTGCATCTTCGGAGATGCACGATGCAGAGGAGGACTGGTCACTGCGGACACACGCTGAAGTTTGCTCGCCAAGAAGAGGATTGACTGATACTGGACTGAGCCCTCACCTTGAATTTTGCAGGGCTCGAGAAAAGCAAGAGTTGTAGCACTGTCTCTGCATTTTGACCTCTGAGGTGCCTTCCTTCTATTCCTGAACACACAGCACCTGAAAGAGTTTCCTTGTAAAACCAAACACATCTTCACAGAACAGCTGAGGCTGCCGTACAGTTACCTCACAGTGCTCCCTGGCCAAGGTGCCACGTCCCATGTCCCTGGGCACCGTGTGCCCATGCACCCCAGAGCCTGAGTCTGCTGCTCCCCGGTGCCTCTGCTTCCCCTCTGCTGTGGGAATGAACCCAGCAGCATCAGGGTTTGCTATTTATTTTAAATTGCAAACTTTTCAACTGGAAAGGAACAATGGGGGAAGAAATAAACGTGCCCGGGTCGACTTCCATGTTTAAAAGTATCCCATGTCTTTAAGGCAGTGAATTTTAAAAAGGCACATAATTAGCAGGCTGCTTCCTCGTCTGTATTCTTCTCGTCTGCCTGCCCACATAAACATTCGGCACACAGCACTTCCAGACACTTTTTAATAGAATCGCTTAAAACAATTAATTACCAGAGTTTTCATTCAAGCTGCAGTGGAAAAGATACGCCGGCAATAAAAGGCATTTATTCGTTGGTTTCTGGAGGCCTGTTTGTTATTAACATGTAAATTAAATCATCACAGATGTTCCATTTTTAATCTGGGGATGTGAAGTGCAGGGCTAACCGCGGCCCAAACAGCCTGATTTTATTACAGACACATTCATTAGGAACCAGCAGTATTATTGGATATCATTTTTCTTTGATGCATTTTTTAAACCAATTATTGGTATAATTTGTTCATTTCCCTCCCTATTTGTTTTTCTCTTGCCATTTGTGTCAGGATTCTCCAATGGAGGACGATGGCTTTGGCTCCTCGTGGCCTCCTCGCTCGCTGCTGTCTGGTGCCACCGCGGAGCTGGTGCCCGGCCGAGCTCCAGCAGCCGCTTCCTACAGCCGTGTGCCATTGCTTCTGGTGCAGAAGTGGCTTTGCACATCTGAAGGAGGAAGGCTTGGTCTTCCTCAGCTCAGGCAGAGCTCTCCAGACCTCACCAGGAAGGAAATTGCTGCTAGCTACCCAGCAGTGCTGGTCTCCTGCCAGGCAGTGCCGCCTGGGCTGCTCACCGTGGCCTTCCAGGAGAATGTCACGCTGCAGAGGATGGTCACCTGCAGCCCTGAGAGGGGACAGCGTTGGTTTTTAGGGACTTTCTGCACAGGCTGCCCAATCTTCTCCTGGCATTTGCATCCCCACAGCTGCAGAGGAGCCCTGGGACCCCCAGGAGAAATTCTTGACATGCAAATGGTTTCAAATTGCACACAGCCCCACACTGCTGCAGTGAGCCTGGCCCGGGGACAGTTCTGGCCTGAAAGCACGATTTAATGAGAAAGAAAAAACACCTCTGCCCCCTGCTTTGCTCTGGACATGTGCTGGGACAGCTCACACCCTGCACTGGATGTGGATCCAAAGGGCATCCCTCCTGCTTGGGGTAAGGGACATCCTCGCCCGTCAGGAAACCCATCAGTAAAAGCCAGCACTGCCCAATCTCAGTCTAATCAGCAATTTCACTTTAGTTTTTGGTTAGTTCTGGGTTCTGCAAACATAAACTGTCATCAAACAAAAACTGTCATCAAATCTGTGCATGGAACAAGCATCAACTCACCCTGAGAGATCTGCCACGCAGACTGTGAATGGCTCTTGCAGGTGGAGGAGCAGGAGAAGAGTTTCATCACCAGCAGCAAAATGTGTTAATTCCTTTGGGAACTGCCCCATGGGCACAGACCTCACACCTTGGCACAGGCTGGGCAGAGCCCTGCCGTGTCTGTGGGTCGCTACTGAGAGTGTTTACTGCTGGAGATCTGGAGGTGAGAGCAAGACAGAAATGATGGACACGTCAAACCAGTGCTCCCCGACCAACACAACTCATCGGCACATCATGACAACTTGAATGCAGTTAAAAATCACTAACGAAGACAACCACACAAGACAGTTGGGTAGGCATCCAAGAAATAAGTGGTCATTTGCACATAAATGTGAGACACCCTGAGACACTCACACAAATCACACGGCCTGGCTTTGCTCAGAGTGGGCGTTCAAGAAACAGCGAAGAGTAACAGACAGAGGCCAGAACGGAAAGTGGGCTCTCTGCAGAGAAACCAGATATGGTTCAAAATGTCTACAGCCTCCATTTCAACCCGGTGGAGGTCTGAAACGGAGGCTGTGAGCCGTGTGCTGAGGGATGCAGCAGTGCCAGGGATCCAGCAAGCGAGTCAAGCGGCAACTGAGCTCACGACGACACAAACACCGACACTGGGAAGTCGTCTTTGAGAAAAAACAAGTTTTGTGAGACTGAGAAAGTCACAGCTCAGGTCAGTTTTCACCTGGAATAATTTTCTGTAGTGAAAAGACATTTTTGTTTTATTTGTACGCAGAAAATCCAACATTTCATCCTGGAATGCTGCTCCCACGTTACCCCTGGGATCTTACTCATGAGAGTTCCTCCAAAGAACAGCACAAGAGAGGCAAAGCCAGAGCAGCAACGCGGCAGCTGAGGGAAACTGGAGTGTCTCTGCTAATGGAAACAGCTGGTTTTCAGCCCACATCAATCTGAGGAACACCCCAAAAGCCTCATCCCCGACCTGTCCCTGTCCCATCCCAGCTCTGCCCATCCCATCCCATCCCACCCTGGCTCAGGGGTCCGGCTGTGTCAGAGCTGCCAGCCAGAGCCCATCCTGCCAGGCAACGGCCCCGAGGACCCTCCTGCCGACAGCCCAGGCTGCTCTGTTCCACTGCTGCCCTGTGTCCTTGCTGCCATAACTGTGGGAGAGGGAGGGTGGGAGAAGCCTTGCAATGACCAAAAAAAAGTCTTGGAAATGCTTTCATGGTAAAAAACCCGCATTTAACAGAAGTGTGAGATACCTCGAGGCCTTCTATTGATTACCTGGGAGCAGAAGTGCACGGGAGCTTTGAGCTGTCACAGTTCCAGGCATTTCTGAAAACGATAGAAGACTGGAACAAAAACACAACTAAGGCTCCTGACACAGTGTGTTAAGCAATAAAACATGTTTAATTGTGTTGTCTTAAGGCTATAACCATTCACTGGCTGAAGGTCATTCACTACCCATCCTGCCAGTGGGAAAGAGAAGCTCTGACAGGTGGGAATCCAAATAGGAAACAGATTTCTGTGAGATTACGGTGTGAAAGACACTGAAATGCCAATGAGAGTGTAGCTAAAGGGAACAGGAGATGCGGCAGGCAGGACACCTCTGGGCTGGCTGATCTATAAAGAGGATGTTATAGACACAGCTTGCAAGCAGGGGCAAGATGGGATTCAATCACACGTCCTCTGGGGCCATCCTGGCACTGTTAGTGTGTGTTTGCCTTCTGCAGCACACACTGAGAGCCTGGATGCACAAAGTGCAGAGCACTCCCATCGTCCTCGTGTCCATCGGGGACTGGACAAGGTCCTGGTGGGAACTCGTCTCTGGATATCTGCCGTGCTCCAGGGACCAGTGTCCAGATGTGCACTGACATCTGCTCTGCAGGCAGGGAGACAGCGCAGTGCCAGGAGGGCATCTGAGAGGCTTCTGTGTCTGAAGCTCTCAGCTCCTCTACTCTGTGTGTCTCATGGCCGAGCCCTCGCTGCAGCATGTGGTGATGGGAGGACCTCTGCTGCACAGCCCCCGCTGACAGTGCCCAAAGCTCTCTGCAGGGCACGTTGCACAGCTCTGTCCCATTCCCTGAGGAGCCACCGGCTGCCTGAGGGTGTGTTGGGCAGAGTGGAAAATCTCAGGCCCTTGGCTCCCGGGCAGAGGTGCAGCCGTGTCCCCTAGACAGACATCCATGATCGAGTGTCTGGGAGAAATCCACTTTAATAGTTCATTAACCTCCTTAATAAAGTGGCCAAAAGTAATGTTTCCTTCCACGTTAGTCTAGACTCTGACCTTTTGGACCACTCTACGCCTGCCTAGAAGAAGGCAGATGTGTACAAGTGAAGCTACTGAAACAGGAAGGAAAAAGGATGAAAATAAGGAAAAAGTTGGAACTTGGTTTCCAGACACCCTCATGGCAGAGAAGAGTCTGGAATAACCTCGTGGACCTGATGGGAGAGACATCAGGTTTACACTGGCTCAAGGATGCTACCCTTGTTTTAACGTGGAGAATCCAGTCCTCTGAGATTCTGAGTGTTAGGAACCAGGATGATGGACTGGAGTAAAGCACAGCGAGTGCTTGGAAAGGTAACAGCAGGATCGGTACCTTTTAAGGACAAGGAAAAAGTGGGGTACACTGTATGCAAGTGACTGCTCTGATCTGGAGGCATTTCAGCACAAAGTGGTTTTATTTCGCATGATCAGAGGCATCATGACCACAAAGTGTGAATTCGGACAGAAATTCCAGGCTTTCCTGGCCCTAGCTAGATGCTGCCTGGTCTTACGGTCGCTGTGTGAACCTGCTGCTCTTTGTTAGTCCTGATAACTTCTGCGTACGGGGGGCCCTGCACGTGGAGAAGGTTTGAGGTGTCTTGCGTTTAATGAGAAACAGAAAAGATTAGGTTGTAGCAAGGTATTTAATTATTGGGATATTTCTGCTCTGGCTGCATCCTTTGCCTCTCCATGCGGGAAGTGCCAAATTACATGTCACCTCGGAGGGCATATTTTCTGTGGTGTTCAGAGCTGCTACAATGGCAGCCTCATGAATATTTACTGAGCTGCTCAGATATGCAGCGGTGGGAACAAATAAAAAAAAAACCCTTGTATTTGCATCTCCCACAGACACTAACAAACCATGTGGCTCTGGTAGGGAGAAGATGGGAGATTGCTGTTGCCTTTCCAGAGGGATAGAGAAAACAGCTTCTCGTATAATGAGATTGACTTTTAAATTGAAAGTGTTACTGGTTGTGCTGCAGTTCATACTTCCATGCTGTGCATTTACTCCCTAGGCTCTAACATTAAGACATCTTATGTACAAGCTGGGAGGATTCAATTAGAGTTTCTGTTATTAATCAATCAATTAAGCCACAATCTTTGGTATATACATTTTCGCTCTTAAAGAGGTGAGATGCTGGCATCTCAAACTTGGGGGATGCCGTTTGCTCTGGGCACACGAGCAGGTGTCTCACACCGAGGTGCTGGTGCCGGTGCTGTGCCAGGGCCGTGCCGAGCTCATGCGGCACTGAGCTGTGTGGGGACGGCAGCTGAGCCCGAGGGGACAGCCCAGGGTGGGCTCACAGCCACCCCACTCAGCCTCAGCACCGGGAAATGCCTGTTTATTGCTGGCACTGAGTCCTTCAAGAGACATTCCGCTGTGCTTGCTTTGTTGGCAAGCTGAGGAGCTGCACCTGGACAACTCGCAGGAGCGGGAGGAGGAAGGTGGCTCGGCTCTTCAGTTGCTCTCTTAGTGCTGCTCTGACAGAGGGCTTCTGCTGGACCAGAGCCTGAAACTTTCCTTGCCTGGAAAGATCTATGTGTGACTTGTAAGAGAAAGACATGAGAAATGTCGCTTAAGCAATGCTTGAGATATTGACAAATTAACCCTTCCTAGAGCTGCCTCCAAGCTGCGGTCAGGACACTCCTGACTTTCCCCAGAGCCCAGCTCCGAAAAGCTGAAAACAGCTTGCCAGTGTTCCCACACGAGCAGTGCCAGAAGCAATGATGTGCTCACCATCAATCCTCCCTCAGGGGTGACTGGCAGGAGTTCAGGGTGCTCTGGGAGAGGGCTGTGGGTGGCACACGGGACCATCAGCTCAGGGTGACGTGAGGTGTGCTGGAGTGAGCAGAGCCGGCGGCAGCGTCTGGAGCAGGAGTGGTACCCTCTATCCCAGTGCCTGCAATATTTAACCTGACCTGTAACCAGAACTTCAGGGGAAGGATTTAGAGAAAATGAGCCCTGTGGTTTTCAGCTGAAGTTTTAACACTTGAAGAGAAGTAACCGTGCAGGTGCTGTCTATAGGCAAGGGAAAAAAAGAGAGGATTAAATGGCAATGTTACCTTTACTCTTGTCAAATACCTAAGTAGAAACATTGGTTAATGCCCTTAAAAAAGGCCCATTACCACAGGGCAGAGAGTCAAAGAGCCTGGCTGCCCTAATACTCAGTTATCTCGTTCCTGGATAATGGAATGACCCCTTGCCTGCCCGAGCTGTACCACGATATAATAGCATGAGCCGTGTGAATAAAGAGGTTATTTTTGGAATCCAATTGAAACAGTGCTGGAGCTGGTGTGACAGGGGAAGGATTGAACAAGATGCAATGTTCTAAGGGAAGGGGAAAAAATTGAATTTTGGGGAAGGTGGCACTGGCAGTGAACTGTGCAAAGGAACCACTGCGGCGTGGTGGGAGCGTGGTGCAGCAGCAGCATGGTACAGCAGGAGCACGGTGCAGCAGCAGCATGGTGCCATGGCAGCCAGCACAGCCATGGGCTAGTCTGGGGGAAAGCTGGTGCTGGAGGTTGAACCAGTTGGTCCAGAGAGCCATCAGCCTGGGACATGCCATTGCAAACACCCTCATCAGAGCTGGTGCCTGATCCTGGACCTACTTACCTGCACACACTGCAGCTCTTTGTTCATGTCACTTAAACACACAAATAAAGGTAAAACCAGAATATAATGCTAATTCTGGTGCCCAGTGCACAGGACTGCAAGACACCAAACAGAGAGACAGGAAACACGAGAGATTCAGCATAGAGACAAAAATGAATATTAATTTACAAAGCAGCACAAAGACAATGGGATCCAAGGAGACTGATATCACAAACTGCCCTTAGTCAATCACATTCGGGTCCCATCTTTCCCAAACACCCAATTGCTAATCCAGATTTGAAAGACAAATCCTCTTGCAAAAGGATCGTGTCTCTGTCTTGTTGTTCTGATGCCTCTGCTGAAGATGTCTCTACAATTTGGGGGAGCTGGGGAGAAAGAAGCCTCATTCCCATGAGCTCAGCAACTCCAGGGAACGCTGCAGGGCAGCAGCCATCAGCCTGCCTGGGCTGTCTTGTGAAGAAAGTGTGCAGAGGTGTGCAGAGGGGGCTGCACCTCTCCTCTCGCAGCTTGGGTGCTCTGTAATTGATGCTGAATGAGAGGAAATGAAAGCAAGGAACCCTTTCTAAAGAAGTCAGGGTTGGCATCTGGAGCCACAGACAAGTTAAAAGAATCTGTAATTTAGGTGGGGAAGAGAAAGCCAAAAGCCAGTTGAACTGTTTTCCACTAAATCCTCTTTGGGACATGCAGAGGGGATCTGCCTCCTTCCAGGGATGTGGCAGCACCCCCAGGCTTTTAACCACCCCAGTTAATGGTATGTGGTAGGTTCCAGGCTTTACACCTCCTACACATGTCAATGGTTTAGGGTCCCAACACCCATCCCGAGAAGGAAGCCTGTCCCCAGAGATGCTCCTAGCCTGGTGGTGCCATCCCTGGCACATCCCACAGGCACCCTGCTCCTCTGCTCTGCCCCAGCTAATGCCCGGCAGGCAGACAAGCTCAACTTGAAAGGAGCCTGTAATTACCAGTGGGACATAGATGCAGTTGCTGTTTTACTACTTAAAAGCAATTTAATCAAAACAGCAAAGTTGCCTTAATTTGTATTAATATACATTATAAAAGCCACATTATGGCTAAATCGACGCGCTGAGCCTGTGGTGTTGGGTAGCTCACGGCAGAGCCAGCCCGGCTCTGACACTGCTGAGACCCCCCCAGAGCTGGGGCTGTGGCCGTGCTGCCTCAGACACCTCCAAATACAGGTTGGTGCCACCAAATTCCTGGGTTTGCAAACGGCGTGTGACAGAAAAAGTGAAAACTTTCAGGTGCTCATTTACCTGTGCCTGTCTAGTAATTACGTGTTTTGTTTGTGTAGCATGTGAGGTACAATAAATGCTACAGACCCAAAGCAGCGTTACTGCTGCTTTACATGTCAAGTGCTTCTGACACATACACGCATCTCAAGAAGAATTATTTTTTCCCCCATTTGATGCAAATGGCTCCGTATTCCACCCTGGCTGAGTAAACTGTGTATTCTCTCCCTGTCAATGATCTCCTTGGAAATAGATGTCAGCCAATCAGTCTGTTAAAGGAGAGAGAGAGGGAAAAAAAAAAAAGCCACAACACGCCCAACAAAACCCCAGCAACCAAACAAACCAGCCTCTCCAATTGACTGCAGATCCGCTTCGCAGCCAGACAAAGGAGCCTCGGCTGCCGTGTCGCTGCGGTCAGCTCACCTAAACAATTATTTTGGGGCTGCTGCAGGAAAATTTGCACTGAAGCTGGAGGAGGTTTGGCTGAGGAGGGGCAGCCTCAGAGCCCCTCTGCAGAGGATCAGCCCCACGGTGCTGTGGGGAAGGCTTTTCCTAGGCCTGGGGATGCTGCAGGTCTGACTGAAGCCCTTCTCCTCTCCTGGGTTTCCTCCCACATGAGGTTTTAGCTTTAAAGAGAAAAGAGAAACAACTTTTAGCCCAAAGACTTGAGGCTACCGAAACCAGCCCAGATGTTGTCTGTGGCAATGGAGGCGACAGGAAAAAAATACCAACCTGATCTTATTGAAAACTTAATTCTGGGGGTAAAAAAGAGAAGAAGACCAAACAGCACTCCTGAGCTCCAAACAGAACCACGTACCGTGAGCGATCAGGCTGGGTAGAGGAAAGGTATTGGCAGCACTCTGGATACACAGCCTCAGTGGTGGTGGGTCCCTCGGATGTGCCCAGGGGATGTGTGGGAATCCTGCACCCCCTGACCCGGCAGCGGCTGGACGGGGCAGGAGGTGTCGGCACCTGCGGCCGTTTGGGTGCACAGAGCCTGGTGCTGCTGGGCTGTGGCAGAGCCGGGTTCCCCACGCTCAGCACGGGAAGCACCCGCTGCCTCCCGCTCTCTGCTGCCAGCGTTGCGGGCTCCAATTAAAATGCACAGCTTATTTTACCATGAAAACGCTCAGGAAGGGCACGGGGAAAAAAAAAAAAATAATACCCAAATGATCTGATTTCAGGAAGGTTTAAATCGCTTGCTCACCGTGGTTCCCTTTTGAAGCTGATCAGAATCATGTCCTTCGCTATTAAGGTGATTTTTATCAGGTTTTGCCGTGCTCTCCTTTTAAAGGGCTCATTTGAGCAGGAGCAGAGAAGGCTCGCTCACACGACATGCTTTGCTTTCTATTGTTGTTCTTATTTTACTACACAGGGGAGAAGTAATCTTTTTTTTTTTTCCTCCCCTTGGCCTAGAGCTATTGTACATATGCAAATGTGGCGATGGCAGCCAGCTATTTATAGCTCGAGTTCCTGCTACACTTATCACAACCACTGCAGACTTTTAAAAGCAGAACCCACACACACAGTATTTTTTCCCCAGGATATAAATTTCCCATCCCAATGCAGCCTGGCCCGTCGCATGCAACATTGATTGTCTGTTATATTACATTTATTAAGGAGTGATAACTTGTAATAATTGGATGTTAAATTAAAGAACTCTTTCCTAGTTATTGCCGTCTCAATTATAATTGTCATTTGCTGGCAGTTATGATGATATATGAGGGTTGTATTTTACTCAGCCGACCATGACCCGGTGAGTAATATTCCCTCAGCTATAGGGGCACTGATGCGCTCGCTGGCTCTTAATGCAGTAGCTCAGTAGCTGATTGGAATATTAAGTTTCTGTGCGAGGAGGAGACGCAGAAATCCACATGGATATACATTACCACACAGCTGAGAGGCCCCTCCGGCTATTTCTTTTTCTCCTCACTGGTACATGTCCAACTCGTTTCAGCTTTGTTTTATGGTTATAGGAATCAGGTTTATATGGTGAGTTATAAAGTAATAAAACATGGGGAAAAGGGTGTTTGTGGTTTCATTTAAGAATAACCAGTTATAATTAACCTTTGTACCAAAATGTCAATATATGTAAGGGCATTCAAACATCAGTGATAGTAGCTCGCTTTGCATCCAGCCACCCAAAGAAGGTTGCTGGCTGGCTTTGATGCTGCTGGTAGAAATGGAGCAGTGCTGCGTTGGGGTGCCCAGTGGGGACGAGGAGCCTGAGCTCTGAGGGATGGGGAGCTCGAGCAGAGCCAGGGAGCCAAAGCAGGGCTGGGGAGCCTGAACAGAGACAGACAGCTCGAGCAGGGATGTGGAGCCTGAGCGGTACGGGCAGCAGCACCCAATGCCCATCCCTGAGCTGCCTCTGATCAGCCTGCTGAGGGGAGAACTTTGCCCCTGAAGGCAACTGCTGCTTTGGCTCCAAATACCCCTGAAGTGGAAGGATCTATCAGCCCTTTCCAGGGCTTTCTTCTGCTGAGACAGCTGCCTGCAAGGAAGCAGGGATTAGGGACAGCGGTCTGGCCATGGGGCAGCACATGGGGACAAAAGATGTGCTTTTTGGTTTGAATTAGGTTTGTGAAATTCTAACCCAGAGGGGAAGTCTTGAGCAGCCACAAGAGCTGGTCCCCTGGCAGACAGCAGGTCCCTTCCCTCTTTTAAGAATTAATTGTCCTCCTTCTAGCTGTAGGATATTTGCACTGCAAAGCAATGCATTGCCCTTAATCACAACAACAACAGCAACACTTTATGTGAGGAGGAAGAGATTTGAACAGTCATTAGGCATCTGAAATTGTGGTGCATATTAATGGGCAAATAACGTGTCTGAGCAAGGCAAAAACGTCTCTCTTACAAATTACATTTTAAAAAGTTGATTCAAACCAAGCGTTGTGCCATAAATCTGTTAATTTTGGCAAGAGTCTGGAATGAGCAAGGGCGACTCAAGACTTTCTTCAAACAGCTTTTCAGAGACTGCCCACCCACTGCCAGGAGAGACGGGAGCGGGAGGGAGGGGGACGGCAGCATCCCTCGCTCAGCCCCGTGTGGCTGCCCCGTCGTGTGCCCCGGGCACCAGCCTCTGTTTGCAGAAGGGCCAAGGAAAATCACAGACGTTTAACGTGGAAAAAAAAAAAAACAGAAGGAAAATATTTGTTTTCAAATGAAACAACTTCAGCAAGCTGGCTGGGAGTAGTCTAAATCCTGTGTTGGCTGCCCCTGGTGAATCCCCCTTCACAAAAGGATGCTGGGACAACGGGCCAGGCACATTGTGGCAAAGGCATGCAACTGCCTTCCCAGCCTTCTCCAGAACTGCTTTAATGGTGGATAACTGGAGAGATGAGTAAAATGCCTGGAAGCAGAAAAGCAACCCCCAAATCTACAAAATATGCGACTTCTGCTACAAACTTGCAAATGGGCCCATATGTGATCAGTAAACAATCTAAGATCCATTTATTTGCATGCATTCATCTGGGGCTGGCCCCCCGCCAACGCCGGGCTGTGCAGCACGCCACTGCTCCTCCCGGGGAGAGCGGCTCACAAAGGGCCCCCACCTTCTGATGGAGAGCCCCCCACTTTCCCAACGATGAGCCCTCACCTTCCTGAGGGGCTGCGGCTCGGCTACCTGAGCCCCCAGCACTATCGGGACAGAAGAGGAATGGGCTGGTAGAGACTTCCCAGGAGCAGCTTTCCTGGGAGCTCACTGTCCATCCTATGGCCATCACCGAAAACATCTCTCCCTTTGTTTGATTGCTTAGAAACAAAAGCTGTCCTATTTTGGGAAGACATCTCCTTTCTCTGAATGCTGGGGGCAGGTCACACCCGAAGTCTTTTAACCCCATTCCTTCAAGTCTTTCTGTTGGGTTGGTTGAACTCACCTGAGAGGTGGCGAGGTAGCACCTACCTGAGCCTGTGTGAGACAATTCCCAGTTGACAAGGCTCTTGGTGACAAGGAGCAAGTTCACAATAGAATCAACATCCGAAGCTGATCTCCCTGTGTCCCACAGGTGAACTGCACACCGACGGCTGCAGCCTGCTGCCCTGTGCCAAAGCAACCACACGTGCTCGTGGAGAAACTGCAGGAAACACAGAAAGAGACATCTCATACCTGCTCTGATCTCTGTTCAAATCAAAACTGCAAAGGTGAGGAGGGTGAAGGGAAGGGGGAGCCCACCAGCTCCACGGCGAGCGGGGCTGTGCCAGTGCATCCTCTCCAGACCTGGATCTGCCCAGAGTCAAACGCCAGAGCAGCCGTGGTGCTCAGCCATGGCATGTGCTGCTTTCATTGCAATACACTAATAGCAACTTATTTACAGTGATTACATTCCTGTTTGTGCGGGGTGGAAGTGGCTGCTTTTGTTAACCATTTATTACCTAGGGAGCTATTTTCAATGTGTTCCGCACAATTATTTCCCAACACTGCAATTTGGCACTTGCTTGGTGGCTGGAAGGATTGTTTCTTACAGAGGTGACCTCCCTGCAGTTCGACTGCATGTCAGTGTTTGAGGAATATACTTGAGTTGATGGGTAGGTTGTGTGCATCTCCTGACCTCAATCGTTTTCACACTGTGAGAACTGCTGGGAAGTGGTTTGACACAAAGTGTTTATAATCTCCATCAGAAGGAAGTGAAATTATAATGGGGCCATCTTAGCAACAAGGAGACAGCCACCAGCCTCCCTGCTACAGTGGCCTTAAGCTCTTCTCTGATTTGAGCATTATAATTAGTGAAGAAACAAGTTGTAATTAAATTAGGAGATGGAAAGGCAGGAGTTCAGCCACTGCGGAGTGAGGCTGAGGAGCTACCGTCCGGTGAAAAGGAACAGCGCAGCCGGGACTGAGACGGAGACGTTGCTGTTACCTCCCTCCTGCTGCACCACTTGGAAAGCAGGCACTGGAACCAGTCAGGACCCTCAGAGGGAATGGATGAATTCTGGGATTTTGGTGTGACAAGAGTCCCCTGCTTCCAGAGCATCTGCTTTTCGTAGCTCTCACTGGCACAGGGGATCAGCCCTGGCACACGGGATCAGACCTGGCACATGGGATGCTCCTTGGATGGGATGCAGCCCAGGCTCAGATCAAGCTTCTTCTGCCGCTGAGGGGCTGACACGTGTGTGCACTCGTCTCATTCCTCCGTGAGGCCACTCTGAGCTATTACCAATTCACACGAGGCTGCTCCTGAGCCACGTATCTCAAACCTCAACACCTCAGCACAGCCCATCCCTGTGCAGGAGCTGGAAGAGTGGAAGTGGCCTGTGGAAGCAGGTCTGAACCTGCTCCTCTCACCCCTGGGAGAAGAGGTGGGTGGCAGCGCTGAGGGTGCTGCAGGCTCTGGCTCAGCGATTCAGCTGAGACGCTCTGGCCGTGCAGATTTATTTCCTGGCTTTTAGCCAGCCTAGGAATGAAAATACTCTAGAGGGTGAAAGGCTCATAGTCAAGAGCTCTTCACCTCTTCCCTGAAAGGACCTCTCATCCTCATTCATTCAGGGGTTTATTACCACTCCACTGCCTGAGAGAAACTGTTTGCAAAGACAGAGCTGGGAAGAAATAAGCCGCCCAGGTGCTGGAGTGCTTAGACCCGTCAGTTCTGGATTCAAAGCGCAGTCAGTTCAGCTGTCTTCTTCCTTCTTCCAGCCTAACCGATGAGCATTTTGATTCAGAGGCCCGGGCAGTGGCTTTAGCTGATGGCTGGGCACCACAGGGCATTTTTATTATCTCCTTGGTTTGAGGTGCTGGACACATCAGGCTGGGAGCAATTTTGCTGGTAATTAGCACTCAAAAATAGGCAGAGGAGTGGGAGCAGAGGTGTCCTGTGTGCTGCCTGGGCAGGTGGCTCCACAGCACAGCCAGACAAGCCCCAGTGAAACCTCCATCCCTATGAGCTGTGGCTGGGGGCTGTGGCTCGGGATGGACTCACGTGGCACCAGGGTGGGTGCTGGCACAGGGACAGCTGCTGCTCTCAGCCTGTAGCGGTGCCCGGCTGCACCCGCACCCTGCGGGAGCCACGGCCACGTGCCTGCGGGTTCACCAGGGCAGCTCTGGGCACAGAGCCCTGCTGAAACTCATCAGGGAGCATTCCCTCACCCACCACAGCCCTCCCTGCTTTCCAGGAGCACCCAAATTTCTCCCTCTATGTCATTTGTGCAAGTGCTGAGGCTTCCTCCCGCCGCCACCTCCCCTTGAATCTCTTCTCTTTGCTTTTCTTAAAGCTGGACCCTGACAACTTTGTGCTGTTTGGGATTGCGAGACAGGCCGTGATGGTCAGCAGAAAACTGCCCTGTGACAAGTGTCTGAGCTTTGAGCTGCCTTGAGCCTTCCAGGAGTCACATCTTTAACCTCCGCAAAGCCAGAGGCTGAGGAAGCAAAGGACGCTGCTGCAGACGAGGCCGGGAGGTCTCTGGGGAGCAGTTTTCCAGCAGCAAGGACAGTTCCAGCCACAGTGCTCTAAGCAGAGAGGAATCACCACCGGCTGTGTGTAGGGCTGTGCTGATGTGACGATGCTCAGGGCATCCCCATGGCCCTGCCTCGGTACGGAGCACGGTGCTGACGTGGGAACCTCTGCAGCACTGCTGCTGACGGGGCAGGAGGGTCCAGGGAGGCTGTGCTGGGGGAAGGCCGGCACGGGAAGGCTGGTGCGGGAGCAGTGTCTGTCCCTGCCGGCGCGGGAGCTGCGTCTGCCACCCTGGCAGAGGCTCCCATACTGACAAACAGCTTTGCCATGCCAGCGCAGCCAGCCTGCACTGCACCGAAACAGGCAGCTAGAAAGTAAACAGTGTCTGAAACCTATTCTCATTAGGCTAATTTACGAATAAATTACCATATTCAATGGCCTTATTTTTACTGCTCGTTAACAGGCCCATGATAGGATGATAATTATGGGATTTTAAGTGGCTAATGGCAGCTGGGGCGTCAAAAGCAGTTTTTACGAATCTGTTTATGGCAGGGAAGGTGACAGGAGGGTGGGACACTGAGATGTTGGAATCGCATGTCGGGGAAAAAAAAAAAAGCTTTAATTGTTGAGTATTTATTAGAGAGGAGGGAAGACTGTAATTTAAAAATGAAACTCTGAAAAACAAAAAGGAAATTAATTAGTCTCCCAGCGGTCTGGTGGCTACTGCTTAAGGAGGACTTCGCTGCTTTGCGCAGCCTTCAGGGGTCACGGGGGCCACGGCTTGCTGTGGCCATCCCCACACTGCTGGGAGCCATGGGACCAGCCTGGCTGTGCTGCCAGGACAAAGGGGGCTTTGGGTCTGAGGGGCAGCAGCTGCTGCAGTGCCATCCACCCTGTGCCATCCACCCTGCGCCATCCATCCCGTGCCATCCACCACGGACAGCCACTGCGTCACCCGGCACAGGGCTTCTCCTGCAGCTTCATGGTCACCAGCATCCCCTCAGCCATCTCCCACCATCCCCTCTCTCAACAGCCTGGGTTTTTCTCTCTCTGTTTAGCCTGGCTGCTCATCATCTCCCATCTCCACCGATTCATCTTGATCTTTCAGTTTAGTATGCAGCGCTCGGAAAACAAACACGTACCAGACTGACAGTGGGAATAAATATCGTGGAGATGTTGATTAGCATTTGATCCCAGCTGGGCCTCTGGAAGCTGCAGCACTGGAATGCCTTGGCAGTTTTTTAATGCTGAATAATTTGATTAGATCAGTGGCTGAGCCTGCTGCTCGTGGTGAGATAAACCCTCCCAACACTGCTGCTCCCCCCGCGCCGCGCTCGCGCTGCTCCCTTCCTGGCTTGCTTGCTTTCTTTTATGGGGCCTTAAATACGTCGTTTAATCAACTCTACAATTTCAATTTAGCACAGTTGTTGACTCGCATGGATGATAAGGTTCTGAAGACCCCACAGATTGCTGGCTGGTTTAACAGTGCCATTTTCCACGGCCTCCTGGCTTCTGCTGCCAAGCTGCAGCCAAGCCCAGCCCCAGCCCAGACTGCGAGCGGTGCCGAAGGATCTGTTTGCTTAGCCGGAGCTGTCAATCAGCCACGCAGATATTTCCAGCCTTTCCACTGTGTAATTACCAACAGGGACACGTCCCCTCTGCACGATGACACGATAGCAACCAACAGTGCATTTCCAAAATCATGGTAACAACGTTTGGTTTTGGTCTTTCTCGGCACGGAAAGCACGAGGACAGAGGGAGGGACAACTGCAATTGTCCCAGATCTCAGCCACCCTCATTAAATTACTGATTTCCAAGCTTTTTGTCTCCCTTCCTGAAGAAGGAAGAGTGAGGCAGACTCCTACACTACCCAAACTGCTTTTAATCTGATTCAAATGACACTGCAGGCATTCCCTTCCAACGGGAGAAGAATCGGCCCAACGAGTGGCCGACAAGATCGCAGCAAACAGCCCCAACTCTCCTGGCTTTTCCAAAGCACTCTGCTGATGGCTGTTTTCAAAGCCTATTTTAAACATCTGCCGATAGGCAGAGTAACATTTGAAAACATCCCAGCTTAACCTGCATCACTAAGGCTCTGCAGTTACGTTTGCCCCCCTGCATCAGGAAAGGGGAGACCACGAGTCACAGACGCAGCGTTTTCTGTCGGAGAAGAACTGTTTTATCTGAAACAGCAAGGCTGTGTATTTTCAGCCACTGACCTAATCCAAGATAAATAAACAGGCAGAGGCTTCTTGTGTTTACTTACACTTATTAACATTCAGCAGAGGGTGTGAGGGTGATACTGTCTGACAACCACCATTTCAAACTTTCTCCTTTCAGTTTAGCTGCTCGTGATCCTCACGCACAACAAACAAACTGTCTCCCCCAGGCCCCTCACGCACCCAAAGCACAGCCCTGCCCGGGGCAGGGGGCACCGGGGAGCTGCTGGTCAGCGGAGGGGAAGGGTACAGAGTACAGGTGCACAGACACCTTTGCCAAGACAAGTATCTTCCCTCTGCTCAGGAGGAGAGGGTTTCGCCTGACATCACGGTATTTTAGCTTTGTTCCTCTTTAAAACAGAACAAGTCAGGAAAATACAAAGTAAAGTGTGACTCCTACTCTGTGGCTCTGAAGAACCAACCCCTCTCAAACCAAGAAGTGCTGATTCAATTTAGAGGACAACATGCCTGACCTTCCACACACAGCTGCTCCTCCACAAAGCTGCTTTCCCACTGGTGAGCCACATTCCTGGCCAAGTTCAGCCCAAACTGGGGGCAGCCTGGTCTAAACTGCCAACACTGAAGTTTGTCACTGAAGCTTTTCCATGAGCACAGAGAGAACCAGCGTGAGGGTACCCAGAGCCCAACCACCTCAGTCCAGCTCTCTGTGCAGAGACAGCACCGTCCTGCCAGAGCATCCCTGGGGCAGCTGGTGACATCACCCAGCCCAGGGTGCTTTCTTCAAAGCTTTGAACAAAGGGAGCAGTTTGTGGCATCCCCTGAGGTGTCCTGGGCACGGGGCACCTTTGGCTGTGTGCTCACAACAGGTACAGTCCTGACCCACTGGACACAAACGGGAGTGTAGCCACAGGCTTCAAGACAAATCATATCAAATGAGAACGTCTGATTTATGGTTGAACAGTAGGTACATCTCCAATTAGCGATAGAATGTGTTAAGAGCTAAAAACCAGCTCTAGTGGCTCATCTTTGGGAGAGAGCAATGGCAAACACAGGCTGAAGAGCATAAGAACAGAGCAAGCGAACAATGATACTTCATCAAATACTCTATTAACCTCCAGTAATTTATGGCTCAGGATCTTTCAGAGGCAGAAATAATGTCTGTGTATGGACGTATGATGGATTTTTCTGCCATTAATTTGTCCAGTAACTTTTTGAACCCTTGTAAATTTTATCTTTCACAATATCAGTGAGGGACATCTCCAGCCTCACTGTGCACGTGAGGGCAGCCCTCCTCACAGCTGGGCTTCAGCACACTGCCTGGGTTCCTGGATGGGAAGACACAATCCCCACTGAATGCTTGCTCCTTGCCCTGGCTGTGCAGGTTTCTGAGTTCCCTCCTCAGACATCTCCTTTCCAGGATGGAAAACCTTAACCCAGGAAATCCTGCCTTTACCCTTGCTGCAATGGACAGGGCTGCACGAATCAAGGCTTCGGTGTCAAAGTGACATCTCCAGCAGGGAGAAGGGGACAGAGAGTCCCATAGGCCAGGGGGTTGGCACTGGGGGCTGGGGGCAGAGCTGCCTGCGAGTGACCAGAGCCCCCATGGATGCCTCTGACTGCCACACGCCTTCTGCAAAAGGTGCTTTGCATGAAAGGAAGAACAGGATTGGTTTCTTCAAACTTTTACAGCGTTAACACCTGCTTGTTTTGGTGAATCTGACAGGGACTCTCTTTTGTCTCTTTTTTTTTTTTGGTTGATTTTTTTTTCCCCCCAATTTATTTAATTTTTTTTTTTTTTTTTAACAGAAATTCTACGAAAAGTGTTTTAAGAAGTGCAAACTGACAAGCCTACACAGGCTGCCTCCACTCAGGGAGCACTCCGCACAGTTGTTAACTTGTTAGACAGGAGCTAGATTACAATCATAAATAAATGATTTGCTGTCTCCTTACATTCAGACATGTAGCTTTTAAAGTGTAGCTGTCATCCCTGAATCAGATTTAGTCAAATGCTGTGTAACTGCAAAATTATCCCATCCTTACCTTTTTTTTATTCTCCATATAATGGACAGTTAAATTGGATTTTCAAATTTGAAGTGCATATGTTTTTCAAATCCCCACAGGGTTGCCATTTTTTTCATTTCTAAAGCAACTCACTAATGTTTATCATTACCACACAGAAATATTACAATTCTTAAGGGGCACCTTATAAAATCAGTACAGGAGAAATACGCTTCATCGTCTCAAAATGAAACCAATTTCTCAGCTGATTTGCAATTTATTTACATGTTAGCATTTGATTTTGTGCTGATTTATAGCCCCGCATGCCCGTGCCTTAGCTGCTTTCTAAATAAACACTATCAGGCTGGGAAAGCTAATGCTGAATTACAGAGCTTTGTTCTGGCTTTACTCTATTAATGAGTTAAACCTTTTACCAATAGTGCCTTAGTCTCCACGAGCACCGAGTGTGAGGAGAAGTCATGCGTGGTGTTTTATAAGGCTCGAGCTTTGGTATGCTGGAAATAATCTGTAGGTGTTGGGGAATCTGAGGGGAAAACAGAGATCTCAGAGAAAGCACAGGCAAAAAAAAAAAAAAGTGGTATCACAATTATCCTTTTTCTTCCTAAGCTACAAACTCCAAGCTCCAGCCACCCCTCAGGGACACTCTGGCACTGTGGACGTTTTCCCTCTTGCAACCATCTGAGACCATGGCAGGAAGCCCCCTGAAAGCCCCTGTTCAGCGTGTTCTCACTGCACTCATGCAGCTGTACAGGTTGTGGATGCCCAGTGCTGCTGCTTGACTCCGGGTAAGTTTTTTACTGGCAGGTAAATTATTCATGGGCATGTAAAATAATGCTCACAGCTTTAACTAACGTGGTAGTAAAAATAACCTCTGGCAAAGATCTCATACTTTCAAGGTTCAGTTCATTAATAAACAGTACGAGAGTGAGTGGCACAACGCATCCTGGAGGTCCGAGCGACGCAGTGGCGATTCAGAGGGAGAGGGGCTGAGAATTCAGACAGACATTGGTCTTGGGGAAGCACACCTTTCTCACTGCGTAAGGTGCATGTGCAAATTCCATGGATAATTAATGCAACAGCATCAAAAGACCCACTGTTTAATTCAACATCCCGTGAGTGCAGTGTGACAGCAGACAGTAGCATCATCCCAGGCGGTGAGTGACACAGGGCATCAAGCACTCCTCTGAAACGCTCTTGCAGCTCCCTCGAATGGCACATCAGGTGCGTCTGAGTCACATTAAGCACAAAAGGTGTTGCCGGGTGGAGCTGACCTTCGAGATCCAGACACTAGTAGCAGCCTGGGTTTGGGTCTGCAGACCCAAGGCCACCTGAGCAGCCCTTCTGATCCCTCCTCCTGCCAGGACCATGTGCTGACTGGGTTTCCAGCCCCTTGACACACTGACCGTGTCTCAGGCAATGGAGCACAAGTGTGAAAAAGCCAGAGCAGGTCATGGCTCAGTTTCTTTGGCTTTAGCATGGTGATGAACTGACTGCTCCAGGGCTGCCTTTGGAAGAGCTGGTGCCCAGGTGCCAAAGCTTGAGAGGCCTCTGCCCAGGAGCACACGCCGTGCCCACACCATAGGCGAAGGGTGTGCTGGGGCTTGCTGGAAAACTTCAGACCCTGCCTTTGGTAATTAAACTCCAAAGTGGCAAGAAGGGCCCCAGCCAAGGGTGAGCTTGTGCAGAAGGAGCCTGGTTTGCAACCTTGCCTCCATCCCCTCCCCAGGCTGCGCTGCCTGGATGCTCCTGGAAGGCAGGTCCCGGCGCGGCAGCCCCGGCAGGCAGCAGCTTCCTCCCTCGGCACAGCACTGGCTGCTTAATGGAGGGGGGGGTTGTTTTTTTCCTGTTGACATTGATCATAATTGTTAGCCCATCGATTGACACACAGACTTCTTGACAGAATAACAAGGAGTGCTCCGTGCCAAGTTGTTCACTCTCCACCAACTAAACCACGCGTCCTCCTGCCATCAAACCGCAGGAAAACCAAAGGTGTGGTAATTCCAGGCGGGGATGTGGAGAGCCAGAGAGCAGCAGCAGAGCAGCAGCTTCCCAGTGCTCCCCACTGCCTGTCAGCAACAGAGATGTGACAGCAATAATGACACCGTCAGCAGTGCCGGCCCTGCAGCCAGAGAGCAGGGAAACACGGGAGGAAAAAAGAGCTGCAGCGAGCAGAAAGGGCTGAGCGGACAGAACCAACCCAGCAGGGCAGAAATCTCTTTTACCCTCAGAATCTGGATTTTGGAGCTTGAAGTCTGTCCTGAAACCCTGAATTAAAAATATCATGTCTGATCTGGGGCTGGTTTAGGGTCAGTAGGGCTCCTTTGAGGCCAGAGGCACAGATCAGTGCTGGCTCAGGGGACGTGCACCCATCGGTGGCAGCTGATGGCCCTACACAGCACCAAGCTCCACGGGCAGCAGCTTTCCTCACTCTGTCGTAGGAGCTTGGAAGGCATCACCTGGGGCTGAACATACACTAGAGAAGCATCAGAGAAAGCGCTCTCTCCCTTCCCCCAGGGAAGTTTGCTTTGCTGAAAAATCACAGCTCTTCCCAGTTATGAATATTCATCGCTGCCGGGGATCTCATTCAGCAAGGGAGACTGGAGAACCTGTGGGTGCTTATGCAAAAGCACAGGCACTTGACACCAGAGATGCTTGTTTAGCTGATGTGAAATCTCTCCAGTTTTCCTCTCCCAGTACACACATAGGCTTTGTGGGATGAAATGTAATACCCAGCGAATCACTCATCAAAGATCTAGAACGACGCACAGCACACGTGATAGAAAGGAAAATGGCCACTTAGGCAATGGATTAAGGACACCCAAGGAAGGCTCTTGGTGTGCAAAGATCTTCCTGTGGATTCGTTCTGGAATAAGGGTTAAATAGGGGACTATCTGTAACATCTTGTGTCTTGTGTCAATCAAACAGAGTCATCTGTGCAAATCTGTGGCACGATCTCAAAGGCAACTCTGGCATGTCAGAGGCTGGGCTGGGCACGGATTAGTCAGGAGCTAGAAAGGGCTTATAAAAACCTGACACGAGGATGCTTTGCTTTGCATGCAGCTCGTAGAGTGAGACTATGTAGGGAGAGCTGTTACCCCACGGGCTGCTGGGCAGAAGGAGGGAAAACCAGCAAATGTATTTGGGGAAAAAGAAAGGACTTCAAAGGAGACGCTGTCCCAGTGTGGGAAGAGTTGCTGAAGAGCCTCTCCTGGCTTTTGGGGAGCTGGACAGGCACCACGTGCAGACACTCCTGATGATGCTTTCCCAGCCTTTCCTTGCTTTCCTTCCCATTTGTTTTGACCTCATGCCGTTTCCAGAGCTGCCTCCTCGTCCCTCCTGCAGGACCCCTCGGCAGGAGCCGTCCCTCCGCCCTGCTCCTCTCCAGAACTCTGCTGCTGCCTGCGCTTCCTCCAACGTCTCCTTATAAGAAACCAGGGCAGAGAACAAGGGAAGTGGGTCCTCAATGACGTAAGTGTTGCAGATCTCTGAAACAAGCCGGGCTCATTAATAGCTTTTCTAACCATTGCGGTCGCTGTCGAAGATCTCCGTGGTGGTTTTTGTGAGAGAGGGGTGAAATCTGCTGGCGAATCCTGACGTTTCCTGGTCTGTGGTGGGCCACACGCTCACAGACTCGCTCCTTCCCCGCTCCACGGGCTCCGCAGCCTCGCCGTGATGTGGCAGATTGTTTAGAGGGATCCATGTCAGGGTATTTTAGGGAAGTCACTGCTAACGTTGCTGTGAACACAATCTCTCTGTGCCTTGCTCAAATCCCAGCCCTGATCGGGATTCGCACGGCAGTGCTGGAGCTTTCTGAGGGCTGCTGCAGGCGAAGATGGAGTGCCTGTTGCAGAGGCAGATGGACCCGCTCGGGTCTGCAGGGAAAGTCTTTCTGTGCAGCAGCATCTTCACTGCTGTCCTAATGAGAGCCCGACCACAGGGCTGCCAGTGCTGTGGCGGTGAGAGACTCAGAGGAGAGCAGGGCACAGGCTGCTGCCAAGCATGATGCTCCATCACAGGGACCCTGTGCTGTGAGTGTTGCTGGGACCTGGCTCCTGCTGCCTGCACGGGCCACGGCCACCCCTTGCCTGGCAGCACTGGCCCTGCTTGCAGTGGGCACCTGCACCCCGAGCCTGCCTCTGTGCTGCTTCTCTAGGAGAAGCCTTGGGGGCTGTTTAATAGACAACAGCAGAACAACTCTGCTCTCAACAATCCACAAACTGTGGAATTAGTTACTAGTTTACTCCAGATCAGCCTGGTTTGAGCTCTGCAGTTTGCATTGCAGCCACCTACCCGGCAGCTCCATCCTCTCGGGAGGGCCGGGGTGGTGTTGGGGGGCAGCGGTGGGCACCCATACTCGGGCTTGCAGGATCCCCTGTGCTCACGCTTTGTGCCACGGGCTCAGCAGAGCCCACCTCAGTGAACCTGGCTTCCCTGAAACACGACTGCTTTGGTTGTGTTTTGTAGAAAGGGAGTTGAAAAAAAACACCTAAATATTTTCCTTGGGATGAGCCCCCATGTTAAAGCCACGTCCCCTTCACGCTGTCGCACATGGGCTGGTATTTAAGGCAGGGATTTATTGTATAACCCAGTGCCTGTGGGATTAAAAAAAAAAAATGGAAAAAAAATATAGTCTCCATGGAAATGGAGGCCGTATCTTTTGAAAACTGTATCAGAGCTCTCTATCCTCTCCCCTTTATCATTGTATTTTAACCTACCAGCTGCATATTTAAGAGCAGAGCTTGCAAGATGATCTTACCCTTTTTTATTATTTTCCCTCATGTGTTAAGGGAGGGAATACTGACAGGGACAAGTGACAGCTCGCTAATTATTCCCTTACTGCCACTGCTGTTCTTGTTTTGGACGTGTTGCTCATTTTCCTCTGCTCTTCGCACTGAATAATGCATGGGTCCCTATCAGTATTCATGCAGTACCTCCGGGAACTGCCAGCCTAACTAGCTGATAACTGATTCAGTTTGTAACCGGTGCCTTTGGGAGTTGCAAGGAAAAGTAGCCAAGAACAAATTTAACACTTCTTTCTCATTGCCTCAGAACATCAAGGAGAGGTACAGGAGGACTGCGCACGAAATACATTTGTTGCCTGAAGCTGTCGGAGGTACATAACTAAAGCAAGAGCGTTTAACCCAGCGCAGCGCAGCCTGTGAGGTCAAAAGGTGATCCAGATGGGAGCACCCGGGAGGGAGAGGGCGAGGAATCTGCTGTTTCAAAGCAGTTGTTTTCAGCAGATGCCCTCTCTAGGCTTTGCGGAGAGGTGCCAAGAAAAGCCACCCCGGAGCCATCTGCACTTTGGAGTCAGAAATAGTGCCAGGCTGGTGCAGGCGCTGGGGTGTGCTCCGTTATCAGCTGCTATCAGCATGGCAGCCCCAGAGCAAGGCCACACCAGCACATGGGACCCGGGGCAGGACGGGCACGGCCTCTCCCACACCTCACAACACACAAACTGCCAGTGCCAGGGCTGGCACCCGAGCAACACCTCCGAGGGAGAGTCTGCTCCCTTACAGCAAGGTCTGCGCTGCTCCCAGCAAGCTTTGGGAGCACCCTCTCCTCACAGGAACAACAGAAAGCGAACGAGGATGGGTGAATGCAGTTTTCTGTCTTCATCCCTTAAATACGACTGCGAGCAGGAAGAAAGGAAGAGCAAAGCCTGGCATTTTCAGGTGTGCTGCGTTCATTAAAGGCGAATAGTCTTTCTGTGCATTATGTAAAACACGCATTCCCTTGCCCCGGAGGTGGGGAGACCTGAACTTAGACTCCTGAGAGCTGCTCTGCACGAAATGGGCTCTTCTCAACACAGAGAGGATGAAAAACTAGGCCAAGCACTTGGCTGAATCTTCATCCTTGAGCTTTTCATCTCACATGTGTCAGAAGGCGTGACCTTAACCCTGGTACTCGCACTTCTGTCCCTCTCCAGGCACATGCATATACACATTTAAACTAGAGCCACGGAGGAAGAGATGCATTGGGCTTTGGCTGGCATCAAAGTTGTCAGCTGTGTCTTTTGAAGGAGCTGAAGGCAGATGGGGAGATGACCTTGTGAGTGCCCATCCTGCATCATGCGACGGACAGAGGTTTGAGCAGGAACACTGAGGAGGTCTGTCTTGGCACTGGCACGAGGAATTGTTTCACTACAAACCTCATTGAGTAAGTTTAGAAGTTTCTCTTCCAAGCGAAGACAACCCAGCTGAACACTGGACAGTAGGTGAGCTTCGTTCACAAGGGACAGTGTTCTTGAAGCACAGCTAAACTTAACAGCAACATCAGCAAGGTCTAACAGAAGTGTCCTGCCTGGGCTTGTGCCCGCTCTCTGCTGTCAGCTGGGCGCCTGCAGCCACAGGTCCTGTGTTCAATGGCAGCCCCTTCGCACCCAGGGGAGAGCAGGATGGGATGGAGGGACACAGTGACCCAGCTCAGGAAGCTCTGCACTCTGTCAAAGCTGCTGTGCAACAGACTCTTCTCCACTGCTCCCAATCCAGACTTTCCTGCACTCTGTTGCAGGGATGCACCGGGCTCTTGCTCACAGTACCACGAGAGTGACCAGATATCCACATCAGAGTCCTGTGTGAGATGCTCCATCAGCCTTTCCAGATACATGCAAACAAGGTATTTACTGACAGAGCAATCTGGGGGAAGAAATAAACCTCTCTCCTGCACGAGTTGACAGCAGTTTGTATTTTGAACCTGATAAAACCCACAGCTAATTGGACTAAATTAGTGACATCTTTTAAAAGGTAGGGAGAGAGTTGACTGAAGCTGATCTCTTTATCATGCTGTCTATAATTACAGCAAAAAAAACCCACACCAAGATGTCAATGAGAAAATGAATTACAGAATTGAAAATCCCTTGGTAATGACTGCACTCTTATTCCTTGCCCCCAGTCTGCTGGAGAAGTTTGGCTTCGGCTGCAGCGGGCACATTGTTCACTTGGCAGTGTCACTCGGGCGCCTGTTTCACTCAACAATCCTTCCCAACCCCAGCAAGCCTTGGAAAGGCATTCACCAGTGTCTGTGGTGCCTCTGGGGAGCCCCTTGGAAGGCAAGAAAAAAAAAGCTTCAAGATACTGTATGTCAGTCTATCTCTCACTATAATTATCTCCATTGATTGGGGAATCATTTGCATTTCCATATCTCCGAGTTTCCTGTTAGTGCCACTGTTTAGATGTGTTCATGGATCAGATTTCAAGAGATTCCAGCCCAGGGAAAAAAAAAAAAACAAGAGGCTCGTTATGTGTGAACACAGTGCAAATCTCAAGAGAGAGGTGATGGGGCTTGATGGCAAGAAATAACACCAGGAACCACAGTGTCAGTGGAAGGAGAAGAGAGGATGCAGCCACTGCAAAGCCACTTTTCACCAACCCCCCAGAGCAGCCGTGCACTGCACACATTTCCTCCCTTTACTGGAGCCCACCATTTACCCAAAACGAGCAGCAGAAATGTGTGAAGACACACAGCCACCAAACCAGAAATTCTTCCTTCTCGTAGGTTTGCAACGTGTCCTGAGGGGACAGCTCCTCTTGTAGGCAGGTAGAGAGAAATACCTGCTTAACTCAGTTTTGGAAACAGTGGAGGATGAGTCCTCCGAGTGTTCTCTCCCCTAAACCCTCACTTCCTTCTCCTGGCAGAAATCCTGCTTACATTCCTTCTGGTTTCCCTCTTTCATGTAGCTCCACGTGTCTTCTGCTTGCTGGTGGCAGAACTTAACCAGCTGAGATGTCCCATCACCTCAGCAGCCCGGTGCCACGCAGGATGCCTCTAGCCCCGAGTCACCTGCCAAGGAAAGCAGTGCTTGCCTATGTGTTGGGGGACTCTGACTGCTTGTGGGGAAGAATGGTTGCAAAAGCAAAACTACTTTTTCATGACAAAAGGTATGCAATGGAATCATCTGGGGTGCGATTTCAGGTGTAGCACTGGCTGCAATTAGCTGGTGGCTCTTGTCCCTGCAGGAACTGTGACTGCAGGCTTGCCCTGCTTCTCACTGGTGCCCAACTGGAGTAGGGGGGAGGAGAGAGCAGAAGAGGGTGCACCACTGCAGCCTCATGTATTGCACAGTCCTGAGCCACAGCACATCAGGGGCCAGATGTGGATGTGTGCCCCGCAGCTGAGAGCGCTGCTCCCTGCACTGACCCAGAACATCCCTGTTCTGGCCAGCCTGTGCCCTGACACAAGAGTCAGAGCTGTAGAGATCTCTGCAAACAGCCACTCACCTCCCTCTAACCAGCCCCTTATGTGCAGCCTGCTCAGCCTCACCCAGACTAGACACAGAATCTGTGCTCCAAACTGGATGTTTTTCACATTAAAGAGCTGCACAAACATTTTATTTCTCATCTGTGGCCCTTTTGCAAACAGCAGAGAATCCACTCTTTCCTCCCGAAGATTTGTGTCCGAGGGAGCTCCCAGGCTGACATAAAGCTGCCCATACTTTCAAGAGGCCTCTTTGGTAAGCTCTTATTTCTTGGATCCCTTCCCAAAACGAGGCAGTATCACTTATGGGAAGCAGCGAACAGGAGTGATATGAAACATTGAGAAAACCTTCCTGTTTCAGCAGAGGCACAAGTGTCATGTCTCTGCAGAAATATCAATTATATTTCCTGTACAGCTAATGAGATAGCAGTTGGCAAACACTAGCAGGTAAACAGTCAAACACAGCCTAGCACATAGTTCGGGCTGTTTGAATTCAGTTGTGCCGTGGTGGCAGGGTCCCTGAGCACTGTGCACACTGGTGTGCCCAGAGAAGGAGCCCTTGATACTCAGCAAAGGGAAAGGCATGAGGGAGCCCCTTCCTCCTCCAGCCCTGGATGAACAAACCCACCAGCACCACTGTGCCCTCAAGGCTCGGCACAGACCAGATGGGCTGCTGGAGCTCTGACCATCACCCCTCACATCCCTTTTCACCACCTTTCAGTTCCTCAGTTTTGACTCTCACATGACTTCATCAGGTTAAACAACCATTTATTTCAGCAGCATCAGCTGTGCCCCAGGGGCAGCTGAGACCTTGGCCCCTTCCCCACATCCACACACCATGCCCCATACCCAGCAAAGGAGAGATTTTGTGTTGGAACTTACCTGTTTGGCTCTAGCCACGGACTGGGAGATACTCTGTATGGACATCTTCAGGCTAATTTTGAGTCATTCCAGCATTTTGATGCCTTTGTCCTGCAGAGGTTACAGAAGTGCATCACTTTTTAGCTGCAATTCACACAGTGCTGCTCTCTGCTACCAGCCCATGGCTCTGGGCACAGGGCTCCAGCTCTGGGCTGCTACAGCCTTTGCTGCAGGAGAACAGACCCCAGGGCACCCACAGGACTTCTCCCTGGGGCACCAGAGCTGTCTGTGGGTTACCTGTCACCTCCTTTACAGACAGGGAAGTGGAGGCACAGGCTGACCAACTTGCTTTCTTTGGGATCATCACCCCCTCTTAAGAAAAGCAGCTTTTTTTCCCCCCACAGCATGTGTGTTTTACCTCATCAGAGCTTCCTTTGCTCATTTTTACTGCTCTGTTCTTTTTGGTGAATAAGAGCATATCTGATTCAGCATTATTATTAATCCCATATGTAGCTTATGAAGGGAGGAAAAGCAGTAATTAAGTGCAGTCATAAGTTAAAAGAATTGAATGTGTGTTTCTTGCTTGCCTAATATCTGGCAAACGCCTCGTGTTTACACAGTCATCTGCCGCTGATTCGGCTGAGTTGGAGGCTTTTCTACCCCGCTGTGTGCTGCCTTTGTCCTGGCCACAGGCACCTGGGGGTTTGTGGGATGCCCTTTGCCTCCTGAAGTTTTCTGTGCTCAGGGAAGCAGTGGCCAGAGCTGGCACCCACCCGTGCACACTGGTACACGTGGGTATCCTCAAGCTTTCCCAGGCTAAAGCCACAATAAAGAGACTTCAGACTCAAATCTGGAAAAAATACAGCCTACACGAGAACAGAAGTAACAGAAAGAGGAAGAACTAGCCGTAGGCTGCTAGGAAAGGAGCGACTGGGTGGGGATGCTGGAGCGGGGTACAGCAGAAGAAGGATAACTGCTAATACCAGAACAGAGGATTACACAGGGTAGGGAATTAAACAGCCAAAAGAACCAGCAAAAGAAAGTACCAAAAAAAAAAGACCCAAAGCCCCAAATCTGAAAGGCAGCCATCTAGAAACAAACAGAGAGAAGATGATAGCAGTAGAAACAGCACAACACACGGTGGCCCACCTAGCAGGAGGTAGCTGTGAGTCCCATCCTCCTCCCAGGAGCACTGCAGCCTGAAGGCAGCCCATCACCTTGCTGGAGTGCTTGCAGCTGCCTTTTAAAGGGTGTTGCTGGGCTTGTTCCTGCAATCCTGCTCCTCACAGGTGGAAACCTAGAGCAGGTGATGCATTCATTAGGGTAAGGGCATCAGCCCTACACCTAAATGGGCCCGAGTAAATACTGTGAAGGGCTGGCTGTGTAGGGTAAAGAGCAAGTGTATGGGTTTAATTTTGTCTTCTTCTGAAACAAAAATCAGTTCCTGTGTTCTGTGAGATGCTGGTGTGTGCTTCTGGCAGCAGGGGATGGTATCTAAAGGTCTTTAAAGCATGAAGCTTCTGTTCACTCCTCTTAGGAGCTCCTTTCCTGCAGCTGTTCTATGAGACTGCTTTGGAAATGTCCTTCCCAATTAAGAGTAAGGTAATCAGGGAAAAAAAAGAGCATGAATTAATAGCAGCATCTTGGTAAGATGAGAGCGTGAACTTCCACATAGTCCTAGTGCAGTGAACTTTCAAGTGGTTCCTAGATCAAGCTTAACCTCTCTGAAATAAAAGTGAGCTCTCCAAGTTGTTCTTCTCCCTCAGGCACTGGAGAGTTTTGGAACGTGCCCTTACCAGGGTCAAGATCTGCTTCAAGGTACTTGACCTGTGGAGTGAATGAGGCACTGTAAAGCTGAGAGCTCAGGCAGCTTTCTGCTGCAGAGGTGGTTGGTTCCTGCTGGGGTGATGCAGGAGCTGGTCTGGCTCTGCAGGTGACATTAGAACAGCCATTCCTTATACCCTCCTCTGATACTTTAACCCTTGAAAGAGCAGCCTCAAAACCCAAATGGTTAACTGGGTGTCCTGGGGAGCACCTCCACTCGCTGGGGCCGGGCTGTGCTGTGCCATGCCCTGGGCTCGGCGTTGTGCTGCGGTTCCTTTGGCCGTGGCCGCAGTAGCTTTGCATTCCCACCCAGCCTCCTTTCCCTGCTTCTCCTCGCTATTCCCTCCATCCAGAGGATCATTTTTCAGACAGCCCCAGCGCTTTGCCCTGCAGTCAGACTATTTAGTCTGGTTTTGGTGACCCTGTCTGACTGTTCAGAGTAAGCTCTCAGGTTTCTCTTTTCTCTGCAATCACTACACTTTTTTTTTTAAACAAATACATACCTTTGAGCCTCAGCCTTTCACAAGGACTTAAGGTGGTCCCATTCTCCTTCCTCTGTGTGAAGATACACACTCCGAATAGCACTGGGATTTGCATTCCTTTGCAATTGTGCTGTGGGAGTGCAGGGTTACCTTCCCTTATTAGTCACTGTAGAGTGGCCATTCAGAGCCTAGTTATCAACTCCCCCCCCCAGATCTAAAAAGCTAGGAATACCCACGTTCTGAGGCACTGGCAGCACTTATCTCTGAGCATTGCAGCAAAGACACCACTAGAGTTTTCTGTGGAGAAGCAGTGATACAGTTTTTGGTTGGAAAAGTGCTGGAAAAGCCCATTGTGCTGTAAATGTTAATTCCAAACGCTTTAAAAACTCCCATTAAGCTCTTTCCTTTGTGCTGCTCAGCCATTGTCCATAGCCCCCAGCAAGAGTTCACGTTGTGCCTCTGCATTGTGAGCTCTGTGCAGCGTCAGCAGAACGGGCTCCGGTGCGGGATGGATGGCTGCGGCTGCTCACCACTTAACTCGGGTTTAATTACGATAGACGAGTCAAAGTAGCTGATGGCTCATCATGGGCTTTACATTTAGACATCGTTACTCCAGCTTCTGAAATACAGCATTTGCTGAACGTACAGGAGAGCTGTTTGTAAAGACTGGCCTCTGTAATGGGTTAAAAGTGTGCAATACCTTCCTCAGTAACAAGCAGAGAATGTATTTGTGCAATGCAAGGGGCTGATGCCGTGCCGTATGAAGTTTCTGGAGCTTTACACTGAGCTGCAGAGGTGCTGCCTGTGACAAGGCAGGGGAGACCTTTGCATCTGTCTGAAAATGAGAGCCAAGCATGGCCTGGGCTGAGCTGAGGTAGCTGCACCCATCCTGATGAGAGCCAAGGGTGGCCTGGGCTGAGCTGAGGTAGCTGCACCCATCCTGATGAGAGCCAAGGGTGGCCTGGGCTGAGCTGGGGCAGCTGCACCCATCCTGATGAGAGCGAAGGGTGGCCTGGGCTGAGCTGAGGCAGCTGCACCCATCCTGATGAGTGCCAAGGGTGGCCTGGGCTGAGCTGAGGCAGCTGCACCCATCCTGATCAGCTGGGCAAAGCACAACCACCACTGGGTGGGATGGCTCAGCCACTGCCTGCTAATGAAGTTTGTGTTATTAGCCACTGTGGATTAATTTTCATGATTTCTCTGCCTGGCCCTCTCAAATGGGTCTGGAGGAACTTGGTGCTTGACCTTCATTGTGTTCAGTGAGAGGGGACGTGGCTCGCTCCCCAGGTTTTGGGGGAAAATCTCCATTTCTGGGGCTTGTCCTGGCTCCAGGCCCCTTCCTGGGGCAGCCTCAGCTTTCCAGCAGCTTTAAAGCCTGGGGGTTACTTTTATTTCAATGATTTTTTCTGCAGTGGGGGGAAAAAGACTTCCCAGCTCTGACAGACGAGGCACGGGGACTGAGAGAGGCCAAAGGCTGGCTGCAGACCCAGAACGTTTTTGCAGGGGACGTTAGTGGGAAAAATACCCATAAATGGATTTAAAAAGGCGTTCAGAGGGGTCTCTGCACCCCCTTCTGCTGCACCACCCAGAAGCTTTTCAAGTGGAACAGCCTGCAGCTATTACAATAAACACCTCAGCCGCAACCTGTCTCTCATTTGCATATTAGCAGCTTTAATTTTGATGAAATATGCAAATGTATGCAAAATGAAATTCATCTCATAATGACACAAGGCGATTAAACAATTTTTATGCTTAAATATTCTGTTTAATGAAATCAAACAGACCCGTGCGTGTGACAAATTTGCCTCAGCATGGAGAAATTAGTGGGTATCAAAAAACTAACGCAGAATCCCAAGCACGGGGCGCTCTGCGCCGGGCATCGAAATCGCCCCCTCAGCACGAAAGTCATCCGGGCTGCTGATAGCCACACGAGCTGGAAACCACGTTACAGAGAGCTGCTAAAACAAGTTAGTGGCAAGGCACTTTGTTTCCTGCTCTCCAAAGAAATCTCCTTCTCCAGCCATCTTTTTGGGATGCTCTGGGTGTTAAGTTGGGTAAACAGGCTCGCAGGTTCCTTTTGGATGGTTTTGTGTCCCTTCCAACCCCTACCATTGTATGTTTCTATGATTCTATGATCAGTAACCTCGTGCAGCTGCAAACAAAGCATCCTCAGTGGGTCTGGCACCGCTGGCTGAGCCCTGCGCCTGCGCCAGCCACCCAGAGCTGCATTCATTTGGTTTATGAGATGCAGGAGCCTGGAGCGAAGCACCTGGACACACATCGCCCTGCACTTCAGCAACCTGCTCAAAGCTCACGCCGAGCTCATTAAATGTTTCCTTTGCCTCTCTCTACAAGCTGATGATCTGGTCCAGCCTCGCCTCCCACATGAGCATCCTGCTCTGTGTTGATGGCTCTGAGCAGCGGCAGGGAGGGAGCCACAGGGCCATCCCAGCTATGGTGGATGGGCCAGGGCAGGGCAGAGCCCAGATCCCCTGCACAGACCTGCTTTAGTCCTCAGGTCACCCATGGCAGAGCAGTGGAACAAAATAGAGGATGGGCAGACTCTTCAGGACTCACAACATCCAGTGAGGAGTGATGGAGCTGCGTTGCTGGTGGCATCTCAAGCAGCTCTGGCTGTGAAGAGTCAGCCCTGGGATGCTGCAGTCTCCTCCTGCCTCCACTCACGTGTGTCCTGTCCACTTGAACCCTCCATCCTACTGAGTGCAGGGACACCTGGCACCAGTAGAGAGAATGAGAAACAGGTTTTTTTCATCTATCTGCTGTGGATTTTGTTTTCATCAACATGAGCTACACCTGATTGTCTTTTCCTCGTTGTAAAGCAAAAGCTTTCTCCCAACAGCCTGGAGAGGGTTTTTGCTTTGGCATTGTTCCTGTGCTGGCACTTCCCAGCACCTGTTTGCCAAGAAGAAGAAACCAGTTGAGAATGATTTCCAGTTTGGTGGCCTGTTCCTCCTCCCCTCCCTGACACAGCCCTTCCTCCTGTGGAGGCTGAACCCCCAAATGAGAAACATGATCCCTGCACTCGGGCTGGGACCAGCCAGAGCGGATCCTGCTGCCCCGCTGGCAGGGAGCCCGCAGTGACCCTCGGCCGTGACGCTCAGCCTCTTGCTGGTAATGGTTTCTCCAGCTGTTATTAGTTCTCTTAGTTCAGATATGATAAACCCCAGGTAATCCGATAGTAGCCCCCGAATTTTCTGTCTGCAATCTTTTTTGCCTCTCCCATCAAAACAACATCCAAGCTTTCCTGTTTCCTCCCTCTCACCCCCTTGGCTGTCCTGGCCATGCTGTGTCCCAGCTCTCTTGATTGCATTCTGCATTTCCCTAATGCTTCTGAGTCTGCTGTCTTTTGCTGTTGGTGGTATTTGCAACTCCTCCCAGCTGAGTCTCATCTGTAAACTTTATAATGTGTTCATTCTCTCTTTCAGAGCAAATGGTGCTCATAAGCAACACTCATCCTAGTGCCCACTGCACTCCCCCCATGGTGCTCATCCTGCTGCTCCAGTTCAGCTCCCACGGAGCCTGTGCAGGGTGGGAGCAGCAGCTCGATGGCTCCTGCTCCCAAAGGCCTGGTGGCCCCACAGGCGAGTGGTACTGGTGCTGCAGGGCAGCTCTAGAGCTGTTACACACCCGGCTGAGGCTTCGTGCATCTGGAAATCCCATTGTTGCCTCCTGACTCGCAGCCGTGTTTGTTAACTACTGCTCTCTCCTTCTGGCCTCACACTCCCCTACGCAGCATGTCCCTGACTTCCCTTCCTCTTCTTCTGGGCTGTCAGGGCATAATTGATGATTTTAGGGAGTAGTTGACTCAGGCTGCCTGGTTTTGCTCTGCAAGTTCATTCCTGCAGCCTGGAGCCGGGAGGCCAGTGCCTCGGTGTGAGAGCGTGGGGCTGGAGCTGGGCACCTCCGGCTGGTCTGGGGCAGCTCCAGCTCTGCTTGGCCCCATGGAAATATCCTGCCAAGAAGATTGTCCCGATGAACTGAGGGCATTCCAGGGAGCACACCATGCCGTGCCACACTGTGCCACGCAGAGCTGTGCCGTGCCACACTGTGCCATGCCGTGCTGCCATGCAGAGCTGTGCCGTGCCACACTGTGCCATGCCGTGCTGCCACGCAGAGCTGTGCTGTACAGAGCAAATTTTCCCAGCCCAGTTACCAAATGGGAGCTGCACAAAGCATTTTTGGCACCTTCCTTCGCGATGGTGGGGCTGTGGGTGAGCCCCTGCCAGCCCCAGCGAGGGGACGGGCCTGCTCGGCGCCGCTGCCCCATCCGCGCTGCCCTGGATGAGGCTCCCTTCCCCGCTGCCAAAAATTACACAGCGCTGGGAGCTGGGAGCTGCAGCACTAAAACGAGGACCCCTGCCAGGCCTCATAGCACAGCCATGATGTAAGAGCAGAAAGTCAGCAAAACCCCCACTGCTGGGCTGGGAGCGTTTAACCCTTGCAGGGGGACACCGTGGGGCGCGGGTTCCCCCCCAGATCCCGCTGGCCCCTCGCCTCGGGGTGCTGCTCTCCCAGCTGCCTGCAACCCCTCTTCAGCTTGCACTCGGGCACCTGCGGCACCTCTGCTCCCTCCAGCATCATCCCTGGGCAGTGCTGTCCGGGCTGATTGCAGCAGTGCCCAGGATGGTGGCTGCTTTCTGTGCCAATCTCTGCTGTACCAGCTGCTGGCTCTGTGGCGGGGGCTCTGGTGCCCTTCAGCCCCCATCCTCAGGCCCCGGCACTCCTCAAGGGGTGTCACAGCCGATGCCCCAGCCCCACGCTCTGACTGTCCTCTGCATTTAAATCACTCCTGAGGCAACAGGTTCCGGGATGAGAAGTCCTCAAGTTACCTGAGAAAGTTTATGAACTTTCAGAGCACAAAACGAACGTGACATTTCCTCACCGTAATAAATGCTCAATCAGAAACGGCTCGATCCAAGCAACCTTGTGCTACAAAGCCATGAAAACCTTTGACAAAACAATCTCCTTTAAGAGTGGCCTTGCTGGAATTAGGGCTGATTACCATCAGATGGCTTAGTACTCTGACCTTGTTATATTCCCATTATTGTGACAATCCGCCGAATATTTGTGATATTTCACTCTGGATGGGTAATCTCACCAAGTGAGGTAAGTGCAGCTGCTGTGTGCTGCACAGGTTTAGCCTGATCAAGAAGAGATGATGTGCCCTAGGCTTTCCCTGCTGTGCTTTCTAAACACACCATTTTGGGTTAATAAAGATGCTCTTCATCCAGAGACCATCCAGTGAGAATGCACCCTGGGTTTTTAACGGTTAAGGCTTGCATTGTGCTGGGCTCACCTGGGTGCTGGCAGCAGCAGCAGATCTGTTGCAGCACCCAGGAGCTGCACTTGCAGAGGGTTGGGGAGCACTGGGGAGCAATCCTGGCCCTGCCCACATGTGTTTCCTGCACTGAGGAGGTTTCCTTCAGGGACCAGACAAGCAAGGCCTAAATAAATAGGCAAAATGGATGCAATTCCAAGCTCATATCGTGTTACAGCAATCAGAGGATGAAATTGTTTTTCTCTGTGACCTTGTTACAACCATTTGCAAAGTCTGTGGAGAAAACCGCATGTCTAAATCAACCCTCCCCTCAGAGAGCGTCACTCCGCCTCTCTGAAGTCAATTAAAAGGAGCTCTAGGTGGGGAAGGGGACGAGGGAGCGTGGTGGGGATGCTCTGAGAAGGCTGGCGGGGCTTGGGCTGGGGGCTGTGGGGAGGTCCCGGCTCGGGAACCGCACGGCCGGGTGAGAGCCCAGAGCAGCTCTTTAATTGATTTGCTTTTGATAGTGTGAGCTCGAGTTTGTTGTAGAAACTCCCGGCACAATTGGAGGGCTGCCTGTTATTATCAGTCTAAATAAATATGGGTTAGCAACAAATTTGAAACATCTGCTTGTGATGAAACTGTCTCTCTGTTCAGACTTTCCCAGTGAAGTGCCTTGTGTGTGCGAGGCAGGGTGGGAGCCCCAGGGCTGAGGAATGCGTGCGGGAGGATGGCTGCGAGGACTGGAGAGCTCCATGGGATCTCCAGCGCTCCTGGGAAGGCTGCTGGGCAGTATGGCCCCTGCTGCCACTGCTCAGGGCAAAGCTGGGCTGTGCAGGGCTGGGCTGGGGGGCCTGAGCCCCTCCTTGTGCACAGCAGCGCTGGGAGCAGCGTGGGGCTGGCTGCATGGCCCAAGCGTGGGCAGAACCCTCGATGCCTGTGAGGCTGGTGATGCTCAGAGCCCTGGGATGATGCTGAAACAGAAATCATACCTGGAGCGTTTCAAGCTTTAAACCCATTCCCTGACGACCACAGCACAAAGGTTGCTCGTACCAAAGAGCTGAAACCCAAAGGAAAAGCTGCCTGAGAGAGCAGATGAGCACTGAGATACAGCTGCTGGGGATGAGCATGGGGCTGGTGGGTGCTCTGGAGCCCCAGAGGTTGGGGCCAGCTCAGCTGCCCCTGGAGGTGAGATAAATGTGTTGGGAGAGAGGGAAGGCTTTCTCACAGCAACCTTGTGGGAACAGCAAACCCTAATGTCATGGTTTGCTCACTGCCTGCCTAATGGTATCCCCGAAGGAGCTGGGCAGGGCACAGCAGGGCCTGTGGCATGCCCACGTGAGCAACACACATCCTTCATGGTCCCATGTGGAGGATCCCACCGTGTGCCAGGACAGCCAGACCTGAGCAGGGGTGGGGGATGGAAATTCAGCTCAGCTGAGTACCCCAGCGCAGAGGCGTATCCGACACGAACGAGGCTGGGAATGTAGTACATGTTAGTGTCAGCGCAGTGCCGAGCGGGGCCTCAGGGCTGCTGATGCAACAAACAGTTTTGTTTATTTTTGGATGCATGGGATGCTTGGTACTGAATAAATAACGATGGCTGTGTTGGTGCAGGCAGCGTGGTGCACAGGCTGCGAGCGCACGCTCGGGGCATACTGTAAATTAGGCACTGGAGGATGTCGTAGAAACAAGATCCACGTTAACCTCACACACCAGGAATTTGAGAAAGCCACCTTGGCCACCCTTATCCATCCTCCCTCCATGTCTGAGACAGGCCAGACCCCGTCAGCTGGTCATCTGCCTGGATCCTCCTAAATCAGTGCTCTGCTCTCGCTTTTTTTCCTGAGCACAATCCTATCTCTCGCCCTTGGACTGTGGCCAAGCGCCATCACTTCTCTGAGAGACTTGCTAAATATGTTCAGCAAAAGAATTTAATTAGCCTCTTTCTCTTCCACATGAAGCTTTTTAAGAAAAAAAGAGGGGAGAAAAGGAAAAGAAAAAAAATCCCCTGTGTCCCAAGTCCGTCTTCTCAGCCCTTTGTTGTCATCTCACTGCCCTATTTGGGATTTTAGCGTTCCTCTGGCTCCGAGAGCCGAGCCCAGGGGAGCAGAGCCTGACCCTGCCTGTGCCCCACGCTCTCCCCAGGTGGTTCAGGGGCAGAGCTGTGCTTCCCTCCTCCTCCCTGAGGACTCCATTTACCAGGACTTGTTGTTTTTAAAGGGTTGTTTGGTTGAGACTTTTGTTTTCAGTCTGAACTCTTGCAAGAGATGAATCACAGCTACATAAGTCTGGCTGAGTGTACAGGGGATTTGTTGAGACACACACATGGGAGGGAACACAGGGACTGGCACACGTCCCCATCACAGGAGTGGATACCGTATGTCCCTGCGCAGAGGCTTCCCCGCCTTGACAGCCGCCATCCCGCTCTCCCACCCTGCAAAGGGGAGTCTGACCCGACAGGCTGCTCTGGGCTGGGGCCGTGGGCAGGGGAAGGCAGAGCTGCAGCGTGAGAGGGGCTGGGGGTGGCACAGGGGGCTGCTCTGGTCTGCCGTGGGAGCCTTTCCTGTGGATGGGCAGAGAACGGGGGCCCGGCTCCTCGTCCTGGTGAGAGGTGCTGGATGAGGACTCTGCCCCTGAAATCAGGGTTTGCCACTGCTGTCTAGACCTGGAGAAACGGTGCTGCTTCAAACTGTGCTGCCAAAAGCCTTATCTGGAAATCCTTCCTCTCTGCATCAGGAAGACATCGCCCTTGGGGTTATCGCCAGTTATACAGCAGCACCTGAACCTGGCCCAGGACCAGGCAGGGCAGGACCTGTGTGGTCCGTGAGGAGCAGATCCGTGTGGCTGGAGCCCAGGAGCTCTGCCCAGCCCAGGATTCGGGGCATGGGCACCCTGTGACCCGCTGGCAGAGCTGGCCGAGTCGCCTGCTGTCAGCCTAACGAGTTGGGAACCAATTTGTTATGAAATGTATGAAATGTTACGTAACTGCAAGGAACCAAAAGGCAGACTATCTTAAAATGATATCCTTGTTAATAATCTCCTTCATCCATCACTGCTGCTCAAGGATCCTCTCGCTTTTATGCAGAACATAAATTATTGGGGGCGGGAGGAGGGGCTCCACAGGCGATGGGAATTACAAACAGCTGGTTGACCACGAATTGCACCTCCCGCATCATCAGCAAGCGCCCGTGAGAGCCAGAGCCTGAGCCGGGGCTGGGCACCACGGCAGCCTCAGGGCCGTCAGGAGAGGCACCCCTGGGCTGGTGCCCATGAGCACAGCAGTGCCAGGGCTCCTGAACATCCTCCAGCTTCAAATCAGACTTCAACCCATTGAGAGCAGCAGAGCTTGAACACCAAACTCCCTGCCCAAGAGGCCTGGTAGCATTTTCTGAACCCCCTTTTGTTTTCCTGGGTTATTTACCCAGAACCACTCATCATTCCTGCAAACCTTGGCCATTGTTTCACGGCATCTGTGCAGTGCAGCCAAAGCTAATGCTGATGTTGGCTTTTGTGCGAAGCTAAGGGTTAAGGGGAAAGGATTAAACCACAGAATATATAGTGAGTGCAGCTTTTCTTGTTCATGCTGCATTGTGATATATTTAAACTTTCATTTAGCATAAATACTGTAGGTCAAACACCAGACAGATTCACCAATTATATTTTCCCCTATTAGATGAAATATGTTTCTCATTTGGCTATAGTTTTGTTTTATTAGACCTGTGGCAGCAAGGGTCACCCTGTTTCAAAATAACCTTTTCAGATCATTTAGCCCTAGTCTTCTGCAAATAGAGTTTGATAAAGCAAAAATGTGCCAGTCTATTTTTTAAGCGAGGGTTATGTGAACCCGATTCCTTCCCCGAGCAGAGCAGGGGCCCCGCCGGAGCCTGGGAGCCCGTGCGAAGCGTGATGCTGCAGCCGCGCCTCCGCACAGCGAGCGGCCGCCCCGCAGCCCCTGTGCAGAGTTCACAACTCAAACATTGTTTATTTTGCACAGCGGATTTGGGCCAAAGGATTTTTGTCTCTTTAAAATGTAATAAAACACAGTATTAGCATTTCCTGGGTTTAAACGCTTTCAGGCCTGACAGCCTTTGAATGCTGCTTGAAAGGACTGCGCGGTGCGACTCACTGGCCCCAGCTACAGATCTCCCCGTGTTTCCTAAAGATCAGGAGAGGAAGCCTTGCCTCTGAACGAGGGGAGCACACGTCTGTCAGGTATCTTTCAGGATCAGCTTTTGCTTTTTACACGTGGTGAAAACCAGATAGATGACTTTTTCTCACTCCACGCAGTTGCATTTTTCTTCTGGCTTATCTGATCCGTTTATTTTACCCAGGGCTTTATTTCCTTCAGGCTCCCAAGGAAAGCTCAGAGCTCCTCGGAGCGTGCAGCCCTATTCAGCCTGGGCGGCAGATACCCATCAGCAGCGATGGCTGCACTATCGTGGCCGTCATCACGCCTGCTTACAAATCCGTGGAGGAGTTTAACAACCCGCTCACATGTGCCTGTGCAAGTTTTCCTCGGCAGCAGGGTGTTTGCCTGGCTCTGCCCCTGCCATGGAGCCCGGGGCCTTCGGGAGCATGGGTGTCTCGGCCCTACAGACAAGTGCAGAGGTCTCTCCTCAAAGAGAAACTTCTTAAACTGTCCTCTCTGCTTCTTTAGCCTGCAAAAAGTGCATATTTAAGTAACACCTCTCTGTCCCTGACTCCGTCAGTTATGTTTCCTGCATGCACACCAGTTGACGTCTGGCCCATCAGCTGATGACAGCTGATGGGCAGTGCTCATTTGGCTTAAAGTGCACAATTATTACATGAAAAATAATAATAAACAGCCATAAATGTGTCACTGGTGTCTCCTCCTCCTCCTCCTCCTCCTGCCGTCTTGGTGTGTGCGGCCACGTGGCTGCGTGCGCCGACGCTGCTGAGGGCAAGAGCTTCCCGTGGCAAAACAGCAGGAGCGATGTCAGGGCCACTGTTTTCACCATCATGACTCACGGCAGCGCAAAGTGCTTTTGAAATGAAAACCAGTTAGAAAGCAGGACGTACCTTATGCAGAAAATGGCTTTTAAGCAATGTTTTGAATTGAGGAAGATGCGCCTTACAGCTTTACAAAACGTGATGTCCTTAGCAAATGCTACTTGTTACTACTTAAATATTTGATGGAACAAAAAGATAAACCCCACATGAAAAGTATCAGCAGTAGCAAAACGAAAACCGTGTAAAAACCTACTTGAAATCAATATATTCCTTGGGAGTGTTCTCATGCCAATGAAATTGCAGTTTCCAATGGAAATGCTCCATCAGAAAATTCCCTACTGCTGCTGCTGCAGTCCTGCAGCCCCAGAGCTACACCACCCTAGGGCAGAGCTCAAAGCCTTTTAAGTATTTACTGAGAGAAAATCCTTCTCTGCACTGTCACTGGACTTAATGGCCATCATCAATCAGGTATGGGAGGACGCTCACCTCCTCGCTATCAGGATAAAATGTGCCGTGGGTTCCCCTCCCCAGGGGGTTTTCACCCCACCTTCCAGAGCCAGGCTGCCTTAGCTGTTTGCCTCCTGGGTTTCCTCTGTCGCTTTTCTTTTTCCCCAGGAACCCTCACTGCCTGCTAAGGGATAGTAAAGGGAAACTGTTTTGCTCAGCTTCAGCATTTAAAAGAGGGGTTTGCACTGTGCTCAGAGCCAGACAGCCCCCAGTCTGAGCACAGCACATGCTGGGGCTGCAAGCAAAACAGAAACCTCACCAGGAGTTTCAACTCAAGTGCAAGTTCTTCAAGCAGCTTTTCTATGACAGTGCTCCTTATAAAGGCAATGCTTTGCATATGAGATGGGATATTCATCTTTCCCAGACAACAGCCCTGAACGTGCTGGTGTCTCCTGCCGGATAGGAGTGAATTCTGTGGAACTGAGACAATGAAGATCAGGCTCCTTCCACTCAGTATTTACAAAGACTGAGACGGGGCAGTGGTGTGACACTGCGTGAGCCTCAGCCCTGCCCTGGGCTGTGCTCGAGCACTGTGCCAGCCTTGGTACCAAGGGTGGCCAGGCAGCAGCAGGCTGGTGGCAGCTGGTGCCGGCACAACAGGGCTTGCAGGGACCCCCGGACAGCGGGGAGCAGCAGGAGAAAGGTGTCCATCCTTTTCCTCTCTCTCGAAGCCCAACATGCACCTCGCCAAGCAGCGCCGCTGTGATGGCTTCTTTCTGTTACTGACGTTAGTGAATTGTTGTTAGATATGAATCCTGGTCTAACTTCCAGAAATAATAGGATGTGGCTTTTCCCTAATATCTGGAAACCTGCCCAGGCAACTCTATACACTGGGTTTTCCTACCCAGTACCGTGGTCAAACGGGAGATTTTAAGGTATTTGGTTTGAAATGTTTTAATTTCAGCATTTCTGAAACATCTTTTTCTGTGGTTTATTGCCCAAGACACAGAAATACTTAAGTTTTTTTAGATTAATGTAAACAAGAGGGCTGGGTATTTACCCTTCCCTTGCTGGAGGTGTCTGTCCCACTGGGGCTGCGTGCTGAGGTCCAGAAAAGAGCCCCCATGTACCTTCTCCCTGCAGAGCAAAGATGACCTTGCTGGCAGAGTCCAGGTCCTCGGGGCTGTGGGTCTGGGGCTCTTTGGGACATGTGCAAACAGAGGCTTCTGCTGCATGGGGCATAACTAAAGAAATTCTTCAGCAGTGGAGAAGTTGTTTTCCTAAATGGACATTAATGCTTTTTCCATTAATTGGAAGAAATTCGGAGGCTGTGGAAAACGTTAATGTGATATCACTGTGCAAAACTGCAAAAAATTCACACTGGAAAGGGCTTGTGAAATCCAGACCTGTCCCAGCCAAACAGGACTTCAAATTAAGCCCCTCTTCCTGCCCCCTGGGCCCCCACAGCGCCAGGAATGGAGACAGCAAAGGGCACCTGCCCTTGGTGGGGCAGCGAGTTATGGGCCAGGAGACTGTTTCAGCTGCAGGAGGGAGCAGTTGTCCCATTCCATCCCACCCCATCCTTTCCCCTCCCACCCCACTCCATCCCACCCCCACCTCATCCCATCCCTGCTCTGTTCCTGCCCCCCCTGAGAGCCCGGAGACACCCATAAACAAGCTCCTGTCTCAGCTCGGCTGGCTCATTACAGGTGCTGTCAGCAGCAGGGCTCTTCTCCCTTGATTTATCACACCAAGTTCCTGGAAGAAAAGGAGGACAGCCAGCCCAACCCCGAGCAGCACAAGGATCCCTGGAGCCCTTTGGGAAGGAGGCAAGGAGGCAGGGTGGTGTGGGGCTGGTGCAGAACAGTGGGATGAGCCCTCTGGCAGATGGGCTGGCAGGGGTCTGCCGTGACACCTCAGCCCCTTGTGAACTGGCAGAGGCTCCATGGGAGTCCTGCATGTGCCCATCTCTTCCCACAGAGAGCCCGAGGGGCACCTGGGTGTCCAGCAAGAGCCAGAGCTGCAGCGCTCAGGGCTCTCACTCCTCACCGCTCCTTCAGCACTGCCTGATCTCAAAGAGTGTTTTTGTTGTTGCTGTTCATGGGTTACCCCAGGCTTGGAGGGTAACTCATGACAAAACATGGCTCTGCACAAAGGCCACTTCCCCGTGCCACACCTGGCTGGGCAGCGGGGTCAGATGTGCCAGCAGCAGGTACTGATGCAGGATTTTACTGAACCTTGGCCCTCGAGTTGCACATCACACTCCTGCCACTCCATCCTCCCTGCCAGGGCCGAGCCTGCAGCCAGCGAGGACAGTGATGATGGAGAAGGCAGCACTGGGCCCGTTGCATGGCCCCCAGGAGCACCCCGGGGAGCTGCCGGGCTCTGCTGTAGGAAGGGATCTGTGGGAGCCCTTGGCCAGCATCACTCATCTGCTCAGGCCCGCAGGCAGCCTGTGCCCAGCTCTCGGTGTTGGGACAAACAGCCTGGCTCACACACAGCAATTAGCCACGTGCATAATTGTTTGCAGAATCGGAACCTTAATTTGCTTTTAATTCTTCCCAACTTGCCTAGTCCCCCAATATCTCCCTGCTCCATCAGACAGTCTCCGTTCCAACACAAATACGGATTTTTCTGGAAATGTGATTTATTTCCCCTAATTTTGATCTCCTCTTGCATTCTTTAGTTTGAGAAGCACAACCCGTGAAGAGTTTGGCTGACACGAGTATTTGTGGAAAGTTTCCTTTTATCCCCTCTTCCATATTCTTCTCAATAACAGCTACCTAAATCCAAATAAGATTAAGAGAGAAACCTTTAAAGGGGGTTACATTAATTTAGTAACTAGATCCTTTGCAACGATAAGAGAGGCACAATATTCTTATGTAATGTCCCGCTTTAGAAATGCATTAATTCTTACGCTATATTGTTTTAATAAACAAGGCTCTAGACGTGCCCAAGGGCACAGTAATTCTCAGAAGAGTTTTCCAAGAAGGCTTGTGTTGTTGGGTTATTATTCCATGACTTCCAAGTTCACCGAGTGGAGCTATTTTTTTTCTTACTCATATTGCAGTAAAAACAACAACTTTCAAATACTTTGTCAAATAGATTGGGAATCAAAATGGAAACTATTTGTGTAGGATGAGAAGTGCTGAAAGCCTCTCGTTTCATGCAATTAGATGTGGAATCTGGGGCCTGGCTCGCATGGGGTTGTTTTTTTTAAAGTGTTTTGAGAAGGCTCCATTTATAAGGGGTGGAGGTGTAGGAGAGTCAGGTCACCACGGGGCTTCCCGGGTTAATCCCGCTCAGGGATGGGCCCGAGGAGTCACGGCCAAGCCTGAGAGGTGCGAAGGCAGCTACGGCTCAGGCGCCCAGCTGTGGCTGGCTGAGGGGCTGCCGGTTTCACCCGCTAGCCATGGGCTGCCAGGAGATCCCGCTGAGGGTGGACTGATCAGAGAGACACTAAAAGCGGTAACAAGAAGATAACCCACATACACCCTCAAAACCAGCTTCTTGGTGTCGCAAGTCCCTTGGTGCATGCCGCACCCCAGCAGTGCCCAGCAGCCTGGGCAGGTCAGGGGCAATGCTCCCAGCCCCAGCTCGTTTCCCCAGCAGGCATTTCCCTCGCGTGGCTGCTGCAATCACGCAGGGAAGCACAGGGCTCTTGGCCCTTGTCACATAGACTGGGAGAGTTGTTGTGCTGGGGCAGCTCAGGCCACCTTGAAGGAGGAAATAGTCACGGTGTGCTCACACCGTTTTATCAGTGATGACATGTTGATGTGCAGTGCTGGAGCTCCGTGCTCTCACCTGACTGTTGTACCCACTGCTGCAGCAAAAGCAGCTCTGCTGCACGCTGTGCTCCTGTCGCCCTGCTGCCACCCTTCCTGCAGCCCCGGGTGCAGAGCAAGGGAAACCTCACCCGTTTGTGCCTCCGTCAAGTATCTTCTGCCTTATTTCCCTGAATTATTAGCTCCCTTTTATTGGGTTTGGCTTTGCAGGAGGATGACTATTTCATCCATCAAATCAGAATCTTTTTAACACTAATACTGAATTTATAGAAGTGGTTAAACGAAGTGTTGACAATATGGACAATGTGTTTCTGATTAACGCTGCAATTTAAAGTGAAACTGCCAACTGCCGAGAGTTACTAAAACAGAGCAGCATTTTTCCAGACCCAGTGGGCTGGAGCTCAGCATCGCAGCACGAGCAGATGTCAGACGCCGCACGCACCACGCTTGCGAGGGACTGGCTCTGCGGCCGGGGCTGCGCCCCAGAAGCCTTGCGATCGGACCCGTCCTTCACTCTTCCCCTTTTATTGTCCTGGTGGGCTGTGTTTGCTGGTGCAGGTTACCAGCAGTGAAATCTTCTCCTACCATTCCCCAGGGAAAGGGGATGGTGGGGAAGGACACCTTCCCCAGCCCCTTCGCTGGAGTACCCTGCCGTCAGTTTGTGTCAGGCAGGGCTGCAGCATCCTGCTGAGGGCAGGCCAGGCTCTGTGCTCACAGCATGCTGTGGTGCTGAGCTGGCGTGCAGTGGTGCTGAGCTGACATGCAGTGGTGCTGAGCTGCACCCTCTGGGCACGAGCATCCAGTGCAGCGTGAGCGTGGGTGTGTGGGGGAGTGCGGATGGGACCGAACAGCCGGTCTCTTTATCTTTGAAGGACAGCAAAGCAGACTTTTTCCTTCCTTAATATGTGACACAAAAAAGGAGGAGCTGTACAAAGGGAAAGGCAAAGAGAACAAAAGAGAGAGGGAGAGAGGGGAGTGCAAGTGGAGCCGAGCCACCGCTGCAATATCTAACAGAGGCTGTGTGATCACAGCCAACGTAAGAAGTATCACTTCTACCTGAAACCTCCTTTGAGAGCACTCGCAGCACTGGGAGCTTTGATTCCCTCCTTTCCTCTCCTCGTTAATCGCCTTCAGTTGCAATACTCAACTTCTGAAATTCAACAGCTACTAAAATATCAAGTATTCAGGGCTGGGAAAACCTTGTGGAGTGGGAGGTTTTGCAAAATGTTTTGGTTTCTCCAAGTTCAGAGCTGCAGTTGGAGTTCGGGAGTTTTCTTCTGCTGCTTTGACATCTGCTGGGTTTGCTTCTTGTTCAAGGGAGATCCAGTGCTGGAAAAAAAAAAGAGATGTGTCTTTCCCACATGCAGCAGTGGGGTAGAAAAGCCAGGTAACCCCAGGCAGGGCTGGAAAGGCCAGGTAATCCCAGGCAGGGTTCAAAGAACACACTGAATCTCCTTGTGGCACAGGGAGCTGCGCTCAGCCTGTGCCCAGCAAGACCAGCACGCTGCCAGCACCACTCCCTTCACTCGCCAGCACTGCTCGCAGCCTCTCCTTTGTGAGACATTTCTCCAAGGGAATTCACCCCAAATTAATCTTGACTGAACTATGCTAATGCAACTCCCTCTATTTATCCCTCTGCTGATGTTCAGTGAGGGCATTTGGTCTCTCTTCCCGGTATAAATTTGTTCTGCTGTGATGGAGCCGTGGTCATTGTAGTGCTGAATCTCAGATACCTGGGCTGCGTGTGACTTGCTAAGACCAGGCTTACCCCAAAGTAACACTGGTAAAAGGAGTGATTTCAAGGCTCGAGATAAAATCACTTTTAAACTTTCACTCAAAGCCTGAACTGAAGGGAGGCTGACCCTTGTCTAAGCTCCCTTTTCCTTATTGCTCTCCCCAACCTCTTGCAGCCCTTTTCCTCCCCCACACATCGCCAAAATACTTCAGCCCCTGTCTGGCCTTGTTTAAGAGTCAGTTTCAATAGTACCTTTGTTAAGGGCAAAATCTCATTAAATGTGAGGTAAGAGGAAATGAAAAAGTGTAAAATATCCAGATTTATTACCTGTTGTCTTCTGAGCATTTGAAAATTGGGAGCTAGGGGCAAAGGGGCAAGGAGTATCAAAGCTGTGAGCCTTCCCACTGCTGCTGGTGCTGCCTTCTGCTCTGAGGGCATTGCTTGCTCACAATGCTGTTTTATCAAAGGAAAAAGACTGAGTTTTGTGCTTTTTTGAGATAGAAACATGGATGCTAATACATTAGCCCGCTGTCTCTGAGCTCCGTTACCCCATGCACATGCACGTAGGGATGTTTGCTCTCTCAACTCAGAAACTTTTCTCAGCTCAAAGAGAAAGGTTTTTCCAGGATAGGTGCTGCCTGCTTTTTTCTTTCCTGTTTCAAAGGTGAATAGGACAGAAAACCCAGTAAATTACAGTGTCAGCTTTATTAAGAATTTTAATGAGGGAGCAGCCTGTGAGGTCGGAGGTGTCCCCCTGGCAGTGAGGGGCCCAGCACTGAACACAGCCCTCAAGCTGCCCTGCTCCTGCTGCCACCCCACTGCTGAGCCCAGCCAGGATGCCACTGGCATTCTTGCCCCCCTGGCTCCTGTTCAGCCGCTGGCACCAATCCCCCCAGGCCCTTTCCCTCCAGCAGCTTTCCAGCCCCTCTGCCCCAGCCTGGAGCTGCCTGGGCTCAATGTGGCCCAAGGGCAGACCCAGGTCCTTGGCCTTGCTGAACAATTAGCCACAGCCCATGGATCCAGCCTGTCCAGTCCCTAGAGCCTTCCTGCCCAGAAGGAAGGATGTCAGGGCTAAAAAACGATAGCTTAGAGAAACCATAAAACCCGCTGAAACGCTTCTGTTCTCTGAGCAACTACAGTGAGCTCCGTGCTCAGGACAGAGCAGCACAAGCGGTGCAGCTGCCAGGGCTGAATTACTGCCTGTCAGCCCACCCCCAGCAGCTGCCAGTGCCAGGGCTCTGCCTTTGCCCCCTGCTTGGGAAGGGGCATGTTTTAGTGGGGTGGTGAAAGGCTCAACCTGAGGCCCATGGGACCCAAGGCCCGCTCGCCCAGCACCTTTTGTGTTTGCGTGAGCTTGTGCACATCTGTGAGCGTTCAGCTCTGATGCTGTGCAAATCCCAGGCATCTCCCGCTGAGCGCTCAGCAGACGGGGCTGTGAAGGGAGCAGCCAGCTGTGAACGCTTTCTGGTGTAAATAACTTTTCCTACCATCACGCAAGCAGCCTCACCGGGACTGGAGGGCAGCACTGCCCATCAAAAGCTTCCTGGCCAGCGTCCCTATCTCACCCAACTTCTGCAGCAAGAACCACTGCCTGTATCTTGGTCTTGCTCTAGCCCTGACACAGCAGTGGCTGTGGCATCCATGGAGCTGATGAGTCATTAACAGCTAAACCAGGACAAGGCTCCTGGGTGCACAATGTGGCAAAGCAGAGCTGTGTCAGTCTCGGTCCTCGCATTCCCCAGCACTGGGGTGCTCCATTTTACATTCCATGCTCCTCCACTGTGGCTTCTGGTATGTGATATGTAGGTAGAGACAGCTCTGCCTCTCACCTTCACTGCACTTGCTGGATTGATGTGCTGCTTGCTTTTGTCCTTTAAATGAATTAGTTGTTGGAGAGTAATGAGATAATTTGTCCTCTCTCCATGTGATGCATGGGGGGGCTGGTGTCACCTGTGACAAACGTGCCACCCACCAGCCGGGAGAGGCGGTGAGGGGGGTGAGCGCTGCCTTGTTTCCCAAACAAGTTGCTGTTTTTGGGCTTGTTGTTACACAATTCCCGTGGAAAATAATGCTGAAAAATAATGCTCTGCAGCCCAGGAAGCCTCTCTTGCTGCTGCCAAACAGATCTTTCTCCCCCAGCTCCCCTCACAGGCTGCAGCCATCAGTGGGTTGGTGTTTGTGCACAAGGATGGAGAGGAGGGAGCTCCAGAGATCCTGGATTGGGAGGCATGGATGAAGAGGAGCAGAAAGCTCACAAGCCAGGAACGTGATTACAGGGACCTGCCACCCTTCACTCCCCCCACCCCCCATGCCACTGAAATGGCATCTGAGCCCTTTGTCAGAGCCTCCTTCTCCTGCTTGATGTGTGCTCCTTCTCCTGTGACACACAATGTGCAGGGGGGCTGATCAGAGAATAATAGGGCTTACTCCAGCATGGAACATCACAACCAATGCTTTTCTTCACCTTGAGTGCCCAGGAGACTCGTGTTTCTGTAATTTTGTGTACTTGTTCCTCTCTGATAGTAAGAATCAATAATTCCTCCTAAGCCAGCATCCCAGCAGGGCAGAAGAACTGGGGCCCTGCTGAGCTGGCCTGCTGGTGAGCTTGCCTGGATCATAATGAATGACATTAGGACTGACAATTCTGGGCTGAATTGCCCTGCCCTGCATCTTCCAACTTATCAGCTCATGAATTTGGCTTGTGATGCCTCTGAAACAGCACAGGTGATCACAGGAGGAGAAGGAGCCTTGCATCTTTCCTAATGCACATCTTCCTTCATTTGGGAGCAGCAGCCACCCTGCTGCAACCCTGCAGCCCTCTGAGCTGGGCTGTGTCAGAGGGAGTTTGAGGAGTTTGTGCTGCCCTCAGTCTGGAGCCAGGCAGTGCTCTGGGCATGGAGACGCAGTCCCTGGGACTTGCACCCTTTCAAGCAAGAAAGCCCTCGGCCCAGGTGGTGCCAGGAAAGCACTGCATGCCAGCACAGAAGGAGTGTGTGGCCCTGATCCACGGATGCCAGATGTGAATGTTGTGGCTTAGAAGCCACAGGCAAATCCTCATCTTGCTCCTGCCTTGGCAACTATGTGCCCCTGACCTTTGCTGGCACGGGGATCCTACCCTGGGATGATGGCTGCCTGCTGGCTGTGGCACCCCTCAGGCTCGTCCTGGTGACGCTGCCGGGCAGTGTGAGTGCCAGGGCTGGGTGGTGTGGCAGATGCAGGGAGCAGATTCACATTGTCTCGGCAGAGGCAGCTTTAAATCAGGACGCTAGTGAGTGGCGGGGCTCCGGGTGCCTGCTGATTCCCCTTCCATCCACTCTGTATTCTAACCCTAATTGTCTGCAGCAACCTGTTATTACCGCGCCTTTAACATGATAGACACAAATAGGACGCACTAATCCACTACTCTTTGGTTTAAGAGTCATTACAAAGTGCTTAATTAAGTAAGCCTCACTTAATCACAAAATGTTTGCATGCTAAACGAGTTCTTGTGAAGCACGACACTTGACATATTCTGTACAAAAATAATTACAAGCGGGAGGCCTGGTACATTGAGCCTCTGAACATTTCATTTCAGGCCTTGCCCATTCATCACCAGGCTGGAATTAAAAGGCTTTCAGTGCCGAGCGGAGCAGAACTCCCACATTCCTGCCGGCTGAGTCACTGCGCTGCGCCTGCGACGCCGATGCCATGCCCAGGCAGAGCCACGAGGCCGCTGCATGGACGGCTCCCCAGGCGTGTGCCAGGGCCATGTGGCATGGGCGCTGCTGGCAGCATCTGGTACTTGGTGGGCATGGACTGTGCTGAAGCAGGGGGCTGGCACTGGGCTGCAGAGCAGGGCTATGGGCAAAGCCTCCCTGGGAAAGGGTGACAGAGCAGCCATGGCCCCGGTGGCAGGTGGTCTGCAAGGGTAGCTCTGAGGTCCCTTGGGATGCAGCATCTGGCACGGGCAGGGGGACATTCGGTGCCTCCCTGCCCTCTCCCAAAAGGCAAAGCCACCAAAGTTCCACATCAGTGTCCTGTGCCCTAGGGACGGCAGCTTTCCCAAACCCTGAGCCCCTCACCCGCACAAAAGCTGCCTGAATGGGATTGTGTCATGAGCAGTGTGCAGACCTTTGTTGGATGTATGGGTGCCCATTAAAACCCCCGTCCCTGTCGGGATAATTGGGAACTTTATCCAAGCTGTCTTTTGATGAAAACCCTTTAATTAGAGTACTCTGTGCGCTGCAGTGCCCTCAGCACCCTGTTTGTTTCCTCACACGCTGCTGCAAGGGTTTGGGGTACTTTAAGCTCCAAAACGCACTGTGCAAAAGTGCACAAGAGCGTCCTGAAGTGCCCAAGGCCCATGGGGACAGCCAGCTCTCTGGTGTGCCCTCCTCTTCTCAGCCGTGTTTGGGTGGCCACTGCAGCAGGACCAGTGAAAGCAGGGAGAAGAAATGTCCATCATGCTCCCAGGCTGCGGGGGCTGCACGTGGCTGAGGCAGGGGCTGGAGGGCAGCAGGTGCCTGGCCTCCCCAGGCTGGTGGGGACAGAGCTGCTGATGTGGGGCCGTCATTCATCTTTATCAAGAAACATGTCTTGGGTGTTTGTCAGGAGAAAACAAACAATTTATATTAATTAGGACGTCGTCTGTGGCTGGCCCCTTACTGCAGTATCATATCATGGTTTCATCATGAGGAGAGATCACACTGCGACTGGTCACGATGGAGACAACACTCATTTCCAAACAGCCTATGAGGCATCTGGGCTTTGACATGCAGCTCAGCCTTCCTGCACTGCCAAGCGCACCTGAGGGCACAGACAAGGCTCCAGCCCTTCCCAGGGAGGATCTCTGGTCTTCTCCCCCAAACCTCCTCTCTCACCTCCCGGTGCTTTGCAGGACCTGACAGATTTTAGCAGAGTTTTGTTTCGGGGGGCATCTGGGAAGCACTCCACAACGCTGCAGCCTCCCCTGTGACATCTTCATGTCAAATTGTTTCAATTTTTAATTCTGAAACAGCTTGTATTTCAATATTTTCATTATTTATCACGTTGTGTTCTGTGTTTTGCATTGTAACTCTTGTCTTCTGTATTAATTTTGCATGATAAATTATTTTGCTTGAAGTCAAAACCAAAATCGAGCCCAGGCAATTTTGTCAACGCTGAGACGCTTCAGCTGAGCTGCAGCAGCAACTTCCAGCATGTTCCTGCACTGACAATTCAAAAACGTTTGCTTCTGCCCTCGTTTGAAAACAGAGTGTTTGAAACCTGGAACGCGTGAGGCAGATCCAGCGGGTGACTTTGATTTCCAGCTCACGTGAACGCTCTCCAGCCCGCTGCCGTGAGGGCTGGCGGGGAGAGAGGAGGAGGAGGGCGGGATGGTCAGGGCTCCCAGAGGAGCTGAGCCCTGTCTAACCTGGGCGAGCCTCGCTCTTGGATGCAGGCACTGACACAGCACCAGGAAACACATATGGTACGAATTATTGAGCAACATTTCCAAACTTGGTCATCTTTTGCCTCAGACACGCGCAGTTTGCCAAGGCTCATCTGGCTGCGGCGTTGCGGGGCCGGGCCAGGCTCTGGGCGCCCAGGACCGGTGTGCTGGGTGGGCCTGATGAGTCCCAGTGAGGCAAAGCTGCCTCGGAGGGATGGACAGTCATAGGAGGAACCACCAAAACCTCAAAGCACATCAGACTGCCGTTTTCAGAACGAGATGTTGCATTGCAAAGTGGCATTTACCAGCCCAGGATCGATCTGGGGCTTCACCTGCGTTGTTGGAGGGAAGGCTTTAGGAAAGGGGCTTGGCAACTCAGGTATTTGCTTGGAGTTTCAAGCTTCCCTCCAAGCAGCCTTCTCATTCTTTTTTTTTTTTTACCCTAAAATTCCACACACTTCTGGTTGATTGTCTGTTTAATTTTTGCCACTGAAGTAAAAGCAAACCTGTGATTTGCCCGCTGTGCTCTGGGAGCTGCTGGGTGCCACCTGGCAATGGGGCAGGGATGCGCTGAGGCTGACATCCCCTGCCCCACGCGAGCAGACTCAGCCTGGCACAGCGCAGCGTGGGTTTGCCAGCAGTGCCCAGCTCCACCAGGCTTGTTTTATGCCTTGGGAGCAGCTGTTGGTATTCTGACACTTGCCAGCGCTGTGGTATCTTCAGGGAGTCGCTTTCCCTCCTCCTGCTGCACAGCTTCCCCCTTTTTGTTTCCCTTTTTTTTTCTTTCCAGGCAACCTTCTTTTTGCATTTCTTTTGTTCCAAGGCGGGGTGTGAAGAAAGACGGGGAGTGGGGAGAAAGGCTTTGCTGTTCCAGCTGCTCCTGGCTGGAAGAGGCACTGGGGAGGCTGCTGGGGGCAGTCCCACCTCAGCATCCCCTGGCCCCCGACCTCCCGGCACCACCTGAGCATGGGCTGCCCACCCTCACCCTGGGCACAGGGATGGCACAACTCTGTGTGAGGGTGAGGGTGGCTGCTGCCGAGCCCCGTTGCTGGCCAGGCGCGTTCGCCCAAGGCAGCTCCGTGCCGGATTAGCTGGGTTAAACCGCTAATGGTGCCGCTGCGTGGAAGGCTGCTTTCAGTAAGTGGCTCCCTGTAGCTTATTTGACTCCAGGCCCAAATCTAATGTCTCAGTGGGCCTGTTACATTAAGCAGGCCCAAGTGGTAGGAGATTTAAAGCATCAAAATGAAGTGCTTTATCACTCCGTACTGTGTTCTTGGCTGCTTTCGTTGGCCTCACTTCACAGGCGCCGCAGCCTGCGAGCCGAGCCCTCTCGGCAGGCCCATTACAAATTCCACTTGTTGACGGTTGCCTTGTTGCAGGATTTAATGGTAGAATAATATTTACACAGTAAACTCCTCTGGAGGTGTTATAAACACCATAAAAAGGATTTTAGAAGCTTAATGAGCGTTAGTGAAGTCGAGACAGGATAATGTGGCAACTGTGCACTGTAATCTGATTTGGCACCTTCTGCACAGCAGGAGTTAGTGGGTAGAAGAGCTTTTTAGGTTGAGGTTTTTTTGGTTTAGTGTGTAATATTGTTTGTTTAGCATGATGTTAAACGGGGGCTGCAGAGCGAGGTTCCCCCAGGACTGTCTGACCAGAGCTCGCAGCTGGGCACAGGGAGCACGGGCACTTGGCACTCGGCTGTACCGCTCGCTGCTCATGGTGTGGCAGTTGCTTTTTGGTGGGTTCGGAAGGATCAATGACTGGGACACTTTAATGTCCAGAGGTACAGCCACTGGGAGCCACGGGAGCTCAGTCACAATGGTAGCATCAGTAATTCTGGGACATTTTGCACACAGGGAGCCAGGATCTCCTCTGATCTCACTGCAAACAGCTCCTCTGTGCCCGTTTCCTCGTGAACGTCGCCAGACACCCCAGCACAGCAAAGATGCTTTCTAAATCTGTCTCTGTTCCACCAGCAAATGGACAGGAGCTGACGGGAGATACCCAGGTCTATTGCTGAGGAGCCCAGCAGCTGCACCAAATGTCTGCTGCTGAAGGGCCCCAGGGCTGGCTGGGCTCGGCGTGGGGTGTGGGGGGGCGGTGGGCACAGGCCCCATGCTCAGCCCTGCACTCACAGGCAGCAGCATGCTGCAACCCTGCACTCTCCCATCTCTTTTTACTGTTACATTTCACGTCTCCTCTTTTATCTTAGCTGAAAAATGCCTCCATCTCTATTTATGTGTGTGCATGTACATCCACGCGCACAGACGCACACCCGGAGCTGGGCTATTCTGGGCTGGCTCTCTGGATCAGCCCAGGGTTTGGTTATTCATGTGTAGATATTTTAAGGCTCTGTTTTGGGATGGCAGAGTGGCTGCAGCTTCTCTGCATGTGGCTCCTGTGCACCTCACAGGGCAGTGGGCATCTCCTGGGGCAGAAAGAGACCAGCCCCTGCCCCGGGGACACCGTGCTGCCAGGGAAAAGATGATGCCCAGGGAAAGATGATGACTGACAGGAAAGTTGTTGGTGGGAACCTTTCCATTTCAGAAACGGCCGTTGGCAAAGGATATCTACTTGGGCTCTTGCTAAAAAAATTTTCCAGACTTCAGAATCTTTTTAATTTTGAACATTTTTATGTTTCTTACTTTGCTTTTACAGGGACATCTAAAACATTGTTTAAAAAATCCATTTAATGCATGCTGAAAACTCTCTTCCTCTTTAGAACATGGAGCAAAGGTGAGGTGTGAGGTGCAGCATTTCAGCCACGGAGCGAGTGGCTGGTTCCTGCACAGCTCCTGCTCGCTGGGCTCTGCTCAGCAGCACCAGGCCCTCTGTCCGCTGCACCGTGGGGAAACTCGTCCCCTGCCACCCCAGACACACCACAGGGGCTTGGGAACTTTGAGGACTTTGATTTTGACACTCAAGGAACTACCCTCGGCCTTTCCAATTTCTGAGGGACGTGAGCAGCCGTGAATCTTGAGGCTGACTTGCCAGGAGCAAAAAGCTGCCTTTTGTAAATAAGCCAATATTTTCTTTCTTTCAAGGGGAAGCTGACAAAGATCAATACCAGCCTGCAAAAGACATTGCCCTCTTAAGAATTAGCCCTTTGCAGAATCATTAATCCAAGAAACTGTTACAGGGTGACAAGAGCATGGAGGCTCTGCCAGCTCTTGGAGGGATCACAGCAACATCCTCTTATGCAAGAAAAAAAACCACCCAACCCAAATGAAATCACTCAGAAAAAAAAGCTGCCATGGTATGGGCCTGATCTGCCCAGGAGCTGAATCGACTCTAATTAAGAAGGACTGGTGGCACTCTTGAGAAGCATTAAAGTTACCCAGCATTTTGCTTCTATTTGACACCAGCCAGGCCTGGGCAGGACTGGGCTGTCTGCATGTCCCCTTGCACCATCCTCCATCCCCGCAGCACAGGACGTGGTGGAGCACCTCCCAGAGCTTGCTGGGGACAGCTGTGCTTCCATCTTACCCACGAGGATGGAGCATTAAAAAAAAAAATCAGTAAAGCCTGCTGCTGCAAATCCGGTGAACAACCGAGGCAGATGAGACAGAGCCATGAGCAGCCCCAGCACTCTGGCTGCTGCATACGAGGGAGTGTGCGGCAAAGGGGACGGGGCAGTGCCTGCTCTCCAAGTACCTGCAGCAGCCACCAGCTCTACAAGTATTTCACCACTGTCGTGAGGGAACTCTTCACCTCTCTCTGGCCTCTGCATCTCTGCACTTTCCTTCTGCTTTGTATCTGGATCATAAAAACGCAGTTAACCCTGTGAACCAGCTCAGTGAAGCTGGAGTACACGGCTCTGCTGAAGCTCAGGGAGCCCATGTGCACCCCTAAATCACTCCTAAACCTGCTCAGCTCAACAGGGCGGCTTGTTTGCTTTAAACAAAGCACTGTCGGGCCATGGTCTACTGTGGTGGCACAGAGGGGACACAGAGCAGCTCTGCTACAGCTCCAGGGGAAGATGCCCCAGGGGCACCAGGCAGAGCCTGTGGTGAGCTGGGTGGGTGTCTGGGTGCGAGATAACGTGTACAATCTTATTTAAGTAAGAGGAAAGCTCAGCCCAGAGCTGCGGCGGTGGATGGCTGGTTAACAGCTAGAAATGAAGAAATGATTCCAAACAAGGCGTTTGTCACAACATTGAAGGGTCACCCGCTAAGCCAAGGAAGCCAAAGAGGGAAACAGTTCTTAGGGGTAATTACAGCTCCTAAGAAGTTTTTCACTGGCTCTGTAATTGTCAGAGGGTGGTGATTGGCACCGTGGTGCTGCAGCAGCGCTGGGAAAGCTCCACAATAGAGCTGTAATTTACAGGCTGGAACCGTGGAGTCAGAAATGGTTTGGGAATTATTACCAGTCCTTAAGGATGCAGCAGCTGGAACGCTGGCCGGGGCCATTTGCAGCGCGGGAGTAAAAGGCGCTTCCCCTCTGCCTCGGCAAAGGGCTCCCCACTGCTCCAGACCCTGGGGGAGGCGGATGGAAAGAGTGAGAAAGTCGCCTTATCACCTTTCCTTAATGAACAAACCGACTAAACGTGCTCTAAAGCCAAGAGCAGCAGCACAAGGCAGTGACTGTGCCCACCCCAAACCCCCAAACCTGTGCCACGCTGTGCCGCAGGCTCAGGGCCCAGCTGGGCTTCTGCCCATCGTGCTGAGCATCACCCCAGCACTGCCGGCAGCTTCTGCTGGGCAGCCTTGTCTGCTGCCTGAGTGGCTTGTGGTCAGACCCTCCCAGAGCCACAGAGGCTGGATTTGAGGCAAGATTACTGATTCTAAGGAGTTCTTTTTCGAGGCGGTTCCATTCCCTGTGTTGCACGTGGCAGAGCGAGGGCAGCCCCGGGTTCGAGAAGCGAATTTCTGACATAAAAGCTCCTCTCTGCTCCGGGCATCTCCCTCCTCTGCCAGCACGGAAATGTGCAGCCCTTTCACGTCAGGCAGCTGCCTGGGTTGGGGAGAACGAAAAGGAAGGGGGGGGGGGAAAAATCACACTTTTTTTTCATTGATGCTGATTTGCATATTAATAGTTTGCATATTAAACAACTACTTCAGAGGGTGGGCGGGCTAATGAATGCAGCAGTCTCCTCTATTTTAACTCAATTTGCCTCATCCATATTCCAATGACTTTGGGGATTGGTATTCAGTTTTCATTGAAATTATCCAAGCCAGACCTAATTTGTGCTGCCCTTCCATTAATCCAATTAATTAGCACCATTGATGTGTGCTGCCTTTGTAATGCAGCTTTGTTCAGCGCTGCTGCTGCTAATGACAGCCTAGTATCAGAGCAAATAATGAGCAAACCAAAGGAGCATTTGACCCTTGATGTACCCTCACACAATGCAGCAGTTTTTAGTCTGGAGGCCTTAATTTAGGTTCGATAGCCCAAATTATAGACAATAATTCAATATTCTTTGTGGGGAGCTGAGCAAGTGTCACCCTGCCATTTGTTTAGCTTATCATTTTTTTCTGCCTCTTTATTTATGTGTTTTTTCCCCTTTTCATTATTTTTCAACCTGGCCTCCCTGCTCCACCTCCAGCATTGATTTCTGACCTTGTTTCCACTGAGAGGTCTGAAGATCTCTTTGCTCTGAAGGAATTCATTAACCTTTCCCCCTGCCCAGAACTAGAGAGAAAAATCTTTATATTTTTAAGTAAGGCAAATAAACACTGTTAGTGATTATCAGAGCCCCTTCTCTGGCAGCTCCCCAAGATCCCGGCTGTTAGCTTAGGAAGCGCTGCTGGGTTTCCATTTTTGGGGTAACTTTGGGTTTGAAATCATTGTTTAACACCAACTGCTTTTCTCCAGAGCCCGGGTGTCCCCCTGTGCCAGCCGTGCTCTGCTGCCTCTCTCTGCTCTGGGTACCACTGTGTTGCTTTCCCTTCACCCAGGCACAGCTCCAGCAGCACGGACAGTGCCTGAGCGGCCCCATTGTCCCTGCAATGGTTAAAGACCAGCGTGCAATTAAATGTGGAATAAGAGGAGCATAAAGCCAATCTCGTGGCTACAGGTCCTGGGCAGGGAGCCCAGGTGAGCTGCAGGGGATGCCTGGGGAAGGCATCAGGGATGAGGGGAGGATGCAGGAGGGGCCCAGATGTTGAGGAAGCAGCTGCTGCACCTCACACACCAAGTCTCCTCCATCTCTCTGTCCCTGGCCCACTGAAGGAGGAGAATCTGTTAAAGGAAGCATTTGGCTAGGGTTATCCACAGGTAGGTCACTAAATTCATTACGTTAATTAATTACACGTGGCACATTCACTGTGTCCACAAGTGTTTGAACTGTAAGGAGAAAGGTATTGTCAGAGCCAGGAGGAGGACAGAAAGTCAATTTGCAGAGGCACTTGGGGACTTTGATGCTCGTCTTCTTTTAAACTGGAACCAACCTGAAGGGTTTTCCAGGAAGATCCCTGGGAAGGTGGCAAAGCCCTGTGCCAGGAATGCTGACAGGTAACTAGGTTTGGGTGACCCAAATCAGTTCAGTTTAGGCTTTTAAAATCTCAGAGCAGGCAATGTTAAAAGTTGCTACAGGAGCAGGAGTTGAACACCGTTACGACTCTACTTCGTTTGCCTTTTTTCTACCACAATTTCATGCTGGGAAAATCGTCCTGGGTTTGTGACACGCCTGCAGGGTGCAGGAATTGCAGGGTGCAACTGCAGGGTGCTAGATGGGGTTTTGTGGAGGTTTTGCAGAGGTTTTGGGAAGCAGCCCAGTCCCTCCTCCCTGCAGGGTCTGTCGTGGCCATCCTGCCCTGCCAGTGCTGCTGGGGCCCATCACTCCTGCCCCAGGATGGCTCCGGGGACAGAGCAGCAGAGCCCAGTGCCAACCTGTGTACCCACAGCCCAGGGCAGGGTGCTGCTGCCAGTGCCCACCGGGCTGCAGGTGTGTGTCCTGTATTGCTGAATGGGGATTCTGAGCAAGCATCTCCTGTGGCCCTCCGAGCTGTTCCCAATCACTTCTCCTCAGTGTTATAAATCATGCTATTTGAATAGAAGCTTATACAGTCAGTTGCCTGAAAGATTTTACTGATTAACCTTAAAATATGCTATAAATCTTATTCTCTTACTCACTCATGGAGCATCGAGAAAGCAAACAGACTGCTTGAGGCTCATGCAGCAGCGGCAGAAGGAGCTCTGGGAGCTCCTGGGGGCAGGGGCTGGGGGTACAGGGTGCCTGCTGCTCTCTAGGGCAGTCTCTGCAATCCTCTTCACCGAGAGAAGCTGCTTTTACACATCTCTGTCCTCCTGTTGAGACACACAGCCAGTGCTGCCCCACAGGCTGAGGCCTCCAGCCGTGGAAGGGCTGCCAGCTAGTGGGTAGGTCACTGCTGCCTCTGCTTTGCCTGTGCATCAAAATAACATCTCTCCTTCATCTTATTTATCAAAAAACATGTTAAAACCCCATAGCAGGATCTTTTTAAACTTTTGGTAATCCCTTTTTATGATTTTCTTGCAAGAAGACTGAGGGAAGCATCCAAAGCAGGGAGGTATTGAAGGAACGCTTCCTTGTCTGAGGTGGGGGCCCGTCACGCCAGCCTGAGAGATGCCGTTGCCTGTCTGGCACTGCTGCAGTAAGATCCCATTTTAGTGGCATCACTCAGGACTTGTCATATTACGGTATGTCACAACATGTCAGCCTCTGACAGGCTGGATACCTGCTATTAACTTGCAGACTAGTTGCAAATACAAAATGCAGGTGGTGGATGAAGACAGGGCTGGGAGCAGAGCAGTAGCCCTTGCTAGCAGCCAGGGTACGGCTCTGCATGCCCGGCTTTGCAGAGCAGCCCTGGCCTGTGCATGCTCAGCTCCAGTATGGACAGGCTTTCTGAGGTGTGAGGCAGAACCAGCCTCCAGAATGGGGACACATCGTGGCCCTGGCAGAGCTTGTTCTGGCTGCTCCCCACCCATGCACTGGCCTGACGTCAGGATGGGATCTGATACCTGCCAGCCAGCCTGGGTCACCTGCTCCAGCTGTGCCCCTTCCTGGTTCCTCACAGGAATTAATTCTATCCTAGCTCAGACCAGGGCAATGGGTTTAATCCTGACACAGCATCCAGGTACCGGAGCTGTCAGCATCGCTATAAGCAGCAGCACTTGCAGCCAGTCTCCTGCCTGTAGCTGTGGCCGTATCTGATGCTCCAGGGAAAGACAGAAAAGCAGGACAGGGCTGGGAGGGAAATTCCTTCCTGCTCCTGCATCTGGCCCGTGGAAGTCCCTGAAGCGAGTTTAATTAATTGGCTGCCTGTGAGCACAGTACAACAAACACAGTAGATCAAGTCTCCTTTTGCCCCTGTTGGTGATATAATTCAAGCCTCAAATCATAGGTTTAATTACAGGATCACCCTGTGTTGTCATGCGGTTCCTTCCATGAACTGGGCAAGCTCTGTCTTGAAGCAGACTGCATCTTGCCTCCAGGACCTTTCTGGGAAGCTCTGGGCTGTGCAGGGTTGCACTGGGCTGAGTAAAGGAGGGACCTGCTGTGGGAGATGCATCCACAGGAGTGGAATCAGCCAGAACCTGGGGCTGGGGCAGAAGTGGCCCTTCTAGGATCACTCCTGCTGCTGTAGCAACCAGTGATGCTCCTGGGGCTGCTCCTGCTGGTACCCACAGGCCTCCCCCAGGTTTGGGAGCCAGGGCAGCAGCACCGTGGGGCTGGCTGGAGGAGAGGAGTGTCAAGGACCAGCTCTGCTGGATATCAAAGCAGAGCACGCAGTCCTGGCACCTCACCGCCATGGTGCTGGCTGCCCTGTGCACGTTGGGAGTCATTGCAGTCAAGTTTTCCAACAGATCCCATGGGGAAAACAGTCTTCCATCCCTCCCTGCCCTGAGCCAGCCTGGCCACGTGCACATGGGTGGATGGCAAGAACAGCCCCTGCACCCTGCCAGCACCCGCAGCAACCCGTCCTGTGTGCCTGTACTCCCTGTGCCATTGCATAACGCCCTCGTCTTCCACATACTATAGCTACCCAAAACTCTGGCTGGTTTTTATTTGTTTTATTATGAAGCTGATGAGGTTATTTAGCCCGTTTTATGCCCCATTACATCCTGTGTTTGAAATTCTGTGGAGAGACGGGGCTCTGCGGAGACGCGCTCGCGCCTGTCTGCGACGGCCGCCGTGTTTGTCTTGGAGCACCCAAGCCCATGGCCCCCTTTTACTCCCTGGCTATCCTTTTCTTTCTAAGGCTGGTGTGGCTGAGAGAGATGAATGCTCTGTCTGTTGTTGTTACCTCTTCTCACTTTTTTTTTTTCCATGCTCTCATCACTAGTTTGAGTGCTTCTTATTTTCCTTGCCTCTAAAAGAAGCCATAAAATTCCCCAGACCGTGTGTGGTATGGTGTGCACTTACAAATTACCATTGAAAAATGAATTGCCTTGACAAAATCTAATGTTTTGTGACACAGCACAAATATGCATTTCATTCTTGAAGAGAAGGAAAAGGAGCTCATTGGAAATATTAAATTAAGCAGTGTAACAGCTGAGAATAATTTGGTTTTCTGCTCTGTTGCTTGTGATTTGGTATGGAGTTTGAGGTGGCAGGCCAGTTCCTGTTTAGAGTATAAAGCACACAGATGCCTCGGATTTTGTTCCTTGCTTTGGAGCAACTTGTTTTCACTGGTGCTGGAGGCCGAGTGCAGTTCAGAACATGGGTTTTGGGTAAGATCCCAGAGGCAGGGAGCTGAGATGGAGAACATTGTGGCCAGTGTGTGGAAATGTTTACTGTCATGCTGCAGTGGGTCACAGGAGACCCGTGTGCAGGCCCCACTTCTCGCTGGGCTGCTGGTGATTGGAAATAAAACTCCATCCCCATTAAGAACAAAGCAGAGCAGGACTGGGTTTGGGAATTCCTGCTCACAGCTCTGAATCCCCGCCGTAGGCAGGCAGAAAGAAAGGCTTCATTCTCTTCGATCATCCAGCCTTTTAATTACCTGCAGCGTTTCATACGGTGACTCATTCCCTGAAAGAAGGGCTTGGATGGCTCCTCGCAGAGCAGTGTGGATGTGAAGCTCCCTGGGGGGTCACCCACCCCTCGTCCCAACAGACTCCCGCACTCATTTCTCCTTTGTGCCCATCAGTGCTCGGCATTGTGGCAGCAGCCGGTGCTCCACAGGCCCGCAGCAATGGAGCAGAGGCATCCCAGGACCTGCATGGCCATGGCCAAAGCCAGAGCCAGAGCCCAAGCCAGAGCCAGAACCCAGCAACAGCTTGGGGGCTGTCACAGGGGAGCGAGGGCCTCGGGAATGTGCTGGTGGCGGCCAGGAGCTGCTCACACGAAGCCTCTGTCTCCGGGCAGCATGGTCCCCACGCTGAATATCAGACCAATGTGTGTCTCGAGGTGGATTTCTCATCACAAGTTCTGGGCCTTGTGTCATTGGTATTAGTTATTTGTCTTAAAGCAGCATCCACAAATGGACCAAAGCTCCAGAGAGACAAATACTTGAGAGGCTCAGAAGGAGAGAGTCTTTGTCTGGAACCAGCACTGGGGAGTGCAGCTCCATGGTGGGGTGGGTGCTGGACCAGGGGGAGGGGGTGGGCATCACCCTCATGTGTGTCATAACTCCCTCTCCAAGTCTTGGTTAGAGAAGTGGGTCATCTGCTAAGGTCAGTCGTGGCTGAAGAAGATGACCAGGCCCAGGTGCCATCACACTCTACGCTTGCCTTAGGGCAGGCAGGCTCTGACTCTCATACCCTGTAGATTTGCCTCTGATCTCAGCTGCTCCCAGCACCCAGAGCCCTTCGTGGCAGTGGATGATGCTCATGGGGAGCCCCACAGCCTCAGCCTGTTCCCACTCAAGAGCTGGGAGCTCGGGTGTGGGCTCCAGCCTGTCCCTGAGCCACGCTGGAATCGGCTTCGCTTCTCCCCAGCAAAAGCCAAGAGCAACCTGCCGCATACGCCAAGGTATCTTTGGCACAAGGATGTGGGTAGAAAGCCCACAGGAGTGTCAAAGCCATGGACAGTCTCCAAAGTGAGAGCAGTGTTTGACGGGGGAGAATATGCTTTGGAAAATTTACTTGATCCTTGTTTGGAAGCAGCACTGAGAAGCACACTGAGCCCTTCGCAGACACACACATGCTGCCTTGAGGATATCTGTACAAAGCAAAGCACTGGAAACATGTTGTCATCCGCCTCCTCCCTCTCATTCCTGGCAATGGAGTCAATATCCAAAGAGTTGCTTAGATCTGAGCACAGGAAAGCAGCCACCCTGGCCCAGGGCACCAGCAGGGACATGGCCAGCGCCCGGTCCTGATGGCAGCGGGTGGGCACGGTGGGTCCCATCTCCTGCCATTGCCGTGGGCAGGAAGCCTCCCATCTCCTGCTGTGCTGGAGAAGGGTCTGGGCAAGGAAAGGGTGGCACGGGCAGGCTCAGCTCTTATCTGGATCATTCACCACTTGCCAGGAGTGCTGGTTTCTTGTGTCCCGTAGCCAACACTGAAAGCCAAGGACTAGACATGGCACAGCTCGTGTTGTTTTAGCATCTCTCTTTCTTAAAAAAAAAAAAAATAATAAAAAAAAAATAAAAAAAAAGGGAAGCTGGACAAGTTCCCAGATTGTACATCTGTCCGTATAATTTACACCACGAGGATGAGGAAGTGAGGAGGGCTGTAAACTCTTTCCATCTGTGCAATGTGTGTGATGATTTTTCCATTCCTTACTCGCCTCCCCCACCGAAAAAATCCTGTGCTGGCAGCGGGTTTGCCAGGCCCTGGGCAGCCCCTGCGTGCCAGGGCCGTCTGCGTGCCGCGGGTGGTCTGTCTGCCGGCCCCAGCTCCCTCGCGCTGCCGCTGCCCGGGCAGTGCCTGTGCACTCCTGCTGCACCCTGGCCCTGGGAGCACCCACACACCTGCCTGGAGACTGCAGTCACCCGAAAATGTTCCCTTAGAACACTTTTGACTGAAAAGGGTGGGTTTTTTGACATTCGAGTTCCTTTGTGGGACAGATTGGCTTTCCTTTGGAAGGATCCAACTACTGGTAGAGCTCCTGGCTGCCCTGGGCTCTCTGTTCCCCAATGCCTGGGGTTCCCTCCTCTCACTGGGGCTCCCCTTCGCCTTTAAGTCATCCCCCCCTTGCCCCAGCAGCAGTGCAGAGGGGTCCCTGCAGCCGTTAGGGAAAGGAAGAGGACAGGGCTGAGGCCAAAGCCCATGGTGTATCACAGCAGTGTCTGGGGCTGCACATAGCTCATTGTAAACACCACAGATCATCTCCCCTTTCACCTTCCACAAAGCACTGGTGGCTCTTGGCCCAGAGATTGTGAAGGCTCCTAAAGTAAACCCTGTATTCCCTGTGCCAGCATCTCATCTGTTCCAACATGGGCCTCTCCCAAGTGCTCAGGGCCAGGAGCAGGAGAGGAGAGCTACCACACTCACCTGGGGCTGGGGTCTTCTCCTCGCCCCCTAAATGGGTCACCATTAGACAGACTGGTTGACTCACTGTGGATGGGGAAGAAGAAACTGAAAGGATTTCTGAGTCTGGGTTTCCACACTGATTGGTGGTGTAGAAGTTTCTGTTCCTCTATCAGCAGGATTTCCTTGGGGTAAAAAAAGCCTGTGCTGCTGGCAGTGGGAGCGGGGCTTCTCAGCATGAAGTGTGACCCGCCAGAGCCAGCCCCAGGGTGATGGGCTCAGCTCCGAGCTCAGCTCCCCATGTGAGGCAGGATTTGCTAAACTCAGCCTGCTCTCCAGAGCTAGCCAGCTTGTTTTAAATGTGCAGATACCAATATAGGCTGCGTGGGTGGTGAGAGGGGACCTCGTGTGCTGCATAACTGGAGGGCTTTTGCAGCTCTATCAGATGAAGAGATGAATGAAGGAACGGGATGTTGTCACCTTCCAGCGCCCACTCGCTCCCTGGCACACCAACAGAAGTTGAATTTCTTTCAAACTTCCCCATGAATCACTCCCAGGAGTGCAGGAGGGTTTGGAGGGTTCCTCTGGAGCCAGCAGACCCCGTGCACCACCCGAGCACAGCTTCCCTGTGCCGGGACACCCTGGGACCAGCCGTGCCCCACCGGCATTCAGAGCATCGAGCTCGGGGCCCTCGTGCCAGGGTTGTGAGCACAGGGGTTGCCTTTGGCATGGCCCCGGTCCTGCCCCTTGCCCTGGTCCCACCGCAGATGATCGGTGCTCAGCCCCTGGGCCGCAGGAGCAGCTGCAAAAACAAACCCCGGCGATGCCGCCCCGGCCTCTCCTGGGCAGAGCAGAATGAGGACTCTGTTCCTGGTTCCAGGAAAAGGCTGGTGCCTTCCATCTGAGCGGGACAGCTCCCTGGCACTGGCGGGTCGCTGGGTTGTGGTTCTGTGCTGGGAGCAGACAAACAACGTTTGTCCTTCCAGGTGCTCTTCGCCATCCTCTGCGTAACCCTTTCCTTGCCGGTGCCCGCCTGCAGGACAGGGCTGCCCTGAGCTGCAGAAGCTGCTGGGGGCTGCCCTTAGGGCCGGCGTGTGCTAGTGGCAGCAGCACCGATGCGGTTAAGAAATCCCAACAAACTTTCTAGGCAGGCACTCAGGCAGGCACTTCCTCCGTCTTGACATTAAATTCCTATTGGTGTGACTCATTAGCTATTTATTTATTTAAAGCCACTGAGCTATTTGCAATGCTTTTAAAAAGCAAACACAGTGTGTGGGCAGGGGAGCTGTTCTGCCTCAGCGTTGGGCTCGGTGACACTGATGGTAACTTATCAGAATAAATAAGGAATCTTCCAATCATCTCTCTTTTTTTTTTTTTTTTTTACTGAGAGGCTGTTTACTGTGTTCTGTAGGAAAAAAAAAAAAAGTAGCAACGTTTCCTTCTCAGAAACTTTTTAGCAGCCTGTGTGTTACATCCAGGTTATATCCCTACGTGGGCAGCCGCCTGCATATTCTCTGCAGCCCAATTAAAAGCGGAATACATCATCCCCTCACTCCCCCTGCAGCCCTCCACAGCTCCGCGGGGTCCCTCCTAGAGCGGCTGCTTCGGTGGGGCTGGGTCAGAAGTTGGCACCGTCAAGGTTTGTGCAGATCCGGGTTCATGACGGGTATTCAGGGAGAACAAACTTCTGGCTAATTATAATTTGGACATTACATCTTGTTTTCGTGCCAGCAGCAGCCTTCACATCCCAACCTGGGAGGTCTAGAGGTGAGCAAAAGCTCAGAACAAGCATGAGAACCTGAAAAATGAGGAACTTTGCACTTCAGTTTTGAAGTTATCTTGTTTTTATACAACCCAGCTTGGTACAAGTCCAGGAAAATCTCCTACTGCCGTTATTTCCAGGGAAAAGGTGGCTTTTCTGCCATTTTGAAGTTTAACATTCCACTTAAAATCTGAGAAAGATGGTGACCTGATCCATGCAACCAAAGCCCAGGAGCAGGAAAGCCACCCTGCCGCAGTGCTTGGTACAAAAATGTTGACCGCTTTTATCTTCAGACTCGGATGTTTTAAAGCAAAGTGGCTCAAGTGCCTCGCAGAAGGGCTCCCTTTGTAAATCTCCTGCCTGATGCACCAGTCACATCATGTTACATTATGCTTCCAAACATAACGTGATGTGACGGATGCAGCGTGTGACGGATGGTGTATCAGCCAGCAAATGCAAAAGGAACCAATCTTCTAAAGAGCATTGTTACAGAAACAAACAAGATGCCCTTTTAACTTGTATTGATTGATTGCTAAAGAATAAGCTCTGCTCATACTTTTTGCAAGTAGTGTAATTAGTTGGTAGAGCTACCTGAAGGAGGAAGACCCAAGTGGGCCCCGCTTCCTCCTGCCAGGAGGCAGCAGAGGAGGGAGAAGCGTGAGAGATAGGACAGTGCTGCAGTGCAGCGGCGGGTGCCAGGCAGAGCCCGTGCCCGGGAGCAGTGGAGGTGCTGCAGCCCTGCACCTACCTTGGTGCTCTTTGGACCATCCAAGCATCAGTGGCTGGAAAAGCCGTTTCCTGGTGGATTCCCATGGCCGGCACCACCAGGCTGAGCATCCCTCACCGTGGTGCTCCCAGTGCCCAAACTGCATCTCATCCAGGGTCCCGTGGTGGCTGAAGGGACGAGCCTCGTCGCAAGGGTTTCTGCAGCTCTTTGCATAACAGTTGCACTTGCCTCCCTTCTTTCTTTTGATGAGCAGCTAAAAATCATAGATATGTCTGACAGGACAATGCCTTTGACAGCAAAGGGAATATTAGGGTCAAGCTTTATTAAGAAAGGAGCTATTGAAATGACATACTCAAACATATTGCTATTAGAGACTTGAAGAGTATTTGCCTCATTAATGTAAAAGGTAGCTAGCAATCTTCTTGATCAACAGTGGCAATTTATTTTAAAGTGTCCATTTTCCGGATGTCAGAGGAAGACTTTTATTTATAATCTTATTTTCAATTTCCACAAAGAACACTTCACTCATGCTCTGTGCAGGGCTTTTCTGCAGACAATAACCGATTATAAAACTGCGCTCTCCCCCCCCACACACATCCCCCTTGTAGTACTGTTGACATATGGAAATGAATCAAAATGTAATAGGCATAATTACAAGCATTGTGTGCAGGCTACAATTAGTGTCTCTTCAAAGCAGACTCGTAATCAAAAGACACCAATAGAAGCGGGGAAGAAGCGAGCGGACGGTTCCTGGGATGAGAGGTGGGATGGGCTGGGGAGAAGTTTCCCACCCAGCAGGAGCGGAGCGGGTGCCTGTCCGGGCTGCCCAGGCACTGCCCAGCACGTGGGTGAGCTCGGCCACGGCAGGAGAGACCACGGTAGCCCTGGGAGCAGCCCCCAGCAGCGCCTGCCCCCTGCTCTGTCAGTGCCGGCTGAGGAGCCGCGGGCAAACTCCCTTCCAGAGACAAAGGCTGGGAGAGGCAATGGGTGGGGGGGGTTGTATCACCAGATCCTTTGCCAGGGAAAATGCAAAACGAGAAAAAAAAACCAAAACCCCTATTTCTGCATCAGTTTTGCAACACAACAGTTTCAGTTTTCAAAGAAACGAAATTAATTGAAATTATATTCAAAATTCATTCCACAAGTGCAACCAGCATCTGACACAGTGTTCAGAGTGGACCAGCAACTCCCTGCATAAGCACTTGCTCTGTTTGCCTCGGAATCGGCTTGTCAGAGCCTTTCAGCTCACCCATGGTCAAAAATTAAGTGCTTATTATTGTGTGTGTGTGTGTGTGTGTTGTGAACCGGGGAACGTGTCACTGGCACAGCTCTGGACACAAGGTACAAATTGAGCACAAGCACTATCCCACTACCCTGTATTCCTCCACGCTCTGGTGAGGGTGGTGGATGTACACCCAGCTGAGTGGCAGTCCTGCAGCTCCATTTTTACCTGTCAGAAATGTATCAAACGTGGAACCGTTTTTGCAGGAACAGTATTTCTATGCTTGTCAGTTTCTCATTTGAAATACCCGCCCCCCCCGGTTTAATAAGGTCGAAGCATCATCTATTGGCCTCATTGGAAGAGACTGATGGGGTTTCATCTTCAAATTCATTTTGTTCCTTAATAGTTCCTTAAAATCAAAGCCAGAATGAACTATTTTTTAGGCATGATTCAGCCAACTGCTTTTATTGACTCAAATATCTTTTTGTCCCAGGAAGATGCTGAGGAGGAATTGCTCAGGTCAGGAGCACAAGGTGTTGGGATTTCCTCAGGAGTCATTGGGTGCTGCTGGGAGCCCCATGGCAGCAGCTCCCCTTCGAGCCCATCAGCGGGGCAGTGCTGTCGGGGAGTCCCAGGAGGGGCCAAGCCCCGGGGCCTCGGCATGGGGCTACAGTGAGCCCTTCTGTAAGCAAGTGAGTGCCCGGCCGTCCCACTGCCATGCCTGGGCCATGCTCGGGGCAGAGCCCACTCACCAGCACTGGCTCTGGGGAGGTGTGGGGGGATGACTGTGGGGCCAGGGGGTGTTGGTGCTGCCTTTGTGGGTGCTGCAGCCTCTGTGGGAAAGCGGCTGCTCCTGAGGGACGGCTGTCGGAGCAGGAGCGGCTCCTTCACAGGCGGCAGAGGATGCTGGTGTCAGCCAGGGAAGGATCAGTCCCTTCACCAGTGGATCTGTGTAGGAGGACTTATATTTGTTTTCAGGAGCCAGATGGTTAAAGAAGAGAGTGACATAATTGCAAGAGCAGGAGCCATGAAAGGAGAGGGGGAAAGAAAATCACAGGGGGAAGCGAGAGGCGAGGAGCGCGGTGCCGAGCCCCCCACACCACAGAGCAGCATCGGCAGCCGAGGGGCCACGTGCCTGGGGTGTGCCGGCACCACGGCTCTGCTGCCACAGGGACTCATCCTGGGGAGCTCTGGGGCATCGCTCCTGCAGTCACACACCCCTCCTGCCTGACTTGGGATACACAGAGAAACAGAAATGCCAGAGACACTAACGCTGGAAAAGTTATGAGGACAGAAGTGGCGGGCGTGACCTTGTGGCAGTCATGAAGTTCATGATCTTAAGCAGCTCTCCATTTATTAATGGAGGAGCCATTTATTAACCTGCTAAATTCAGTTATGCTGGCATAAATCTGAAGTAACCCCATTGAGTATGGATTTATACCAGTGCAACTGAGGGGAGAGCCTGGCCAGTGTCTGTCCACAGCTACAGGGATGGCAGGAGATGATGTCACGCTGCTGTGCCAGGGACTAGAGAAGAAACCTGAGATGCCAGCAGCAAAGTGAAGTTTAAAACAGCAGCTCAGTTTCTGCAAAACAGAGCGTCCAGGAACACAGTAACACAGGCAAACAAGCAGAGGCGAGGCCAGAGATGCTGGAGAGGAGGAGAAATCGTCCTCTGAAATTTTAACTGTTCCTTTGGGTCTTTGAAGGAGATGAAGAGGAAACACGAATCTGAATGTGGAATTACATTTTAAGCCTTCCTGTAGCCTTTTAAAATATCAGAAGGAGTAAGGACCTGCTATCCTAACCATCGAAACCAGGCACAACCTCCTCTTTCACCGTGCATAAAAAACCACCCCGTGGCTTATGGTCGCCTTCCCTTATCTGCCTGCTGCTCTGAGGCTGACTTCATCTCCAGCGTGCAGTGGCTCCTTTCACAGCCATCAGGAATAGGGAGCTCTCGCTATTCCCGTCACGCTCCGCGCAGGTCGCCTGGCCCCGCTCTTATCAGCAGAAGGCACATGGAGCTCTGGGGGATGCCCCGCGCCCGTCAGCGCTGGCTGCGGAGCCGTCGCCGGCATCGGCCATGGGGTGAGCCACCACCACGACCTTCAGGGGCTGCTTCTCTCCCTCCTTCTCTGAAAAAGCAGCGTCTTGGTAGGCTGGAACTGCACAGACCTTCGTAACTCCAGCGGGAAAACTATTTTGAAGCGGCTCTATAGAGGCAGTAGGTTTGGTGCAGGTTTCCTGGGGAAGCTGAGCCACAGGATCCAGTAAATGTTGGGTTTGGGTGAAGCTGCTCCCTGCAGCGAGCTCTGGCCATGTCCAGGGATGCCACCACTTGCCAAGCCCCTGGCTGTCCAAGAGCCCTGAGAGTCATCCTGCTCTGCATCTCACACCACAGAGCGCAGCTGCCTTGGGCTCATCTAGTCTCCATGGCACTCACAGGCTTCCCATGCTCCTCAACCTGCTTCCCTGCCCATCTCCCCGGGATCCCCCCAGGACCTCCCCACAGTCCCCTGTGCTGCAGGCAGCTGGGCACATGGGAGCCAAGATGCCAATGCCCTGCCTGATGGGTTTCCATGCTTCCCCTTCAAGCACCTGTGATTGCTCTGACTTTTATGATGCCTGGTGCCGTTGTGCAGATACATAGTGAAGCTGGGGCATTCATATAGGGGTGAAATAACCCTGTAACAGTACAATTAGTGGGGCTGTTATTTCAGTGTCCTGCAGAAATGCATCTGAAGAATGGAGCGGGGCTCTGAATAAAAGCAGAGGCCAAACATGCTCAGTCCTGAGGGAACATCCCCTCCCACACCATGGCCCCACCATCCACCGCAGAAATAAATAGACACTTGTCTGTGACAGCCCACGAGCGCTACACATCAGAAGCGTTTTCTTGACGAATTAGTGGGCTTCTGAATAAAGAAACACTCCTCCCCCCACACACCTCCACACTCCTGCGCACACCCACCCTCCTGCTGCCGGTGGCAGAGCACACATGCACGCACACGCACGCACATGCTTGCACACACATGCACACACGCAGCCACCCACCCAGGCTGCCTGAGCTGCCTTCCCCGGGCCGCTGCGGAGCGTTGCCCCCGGAGGAGTGGGCATTCGGCACCTCTGACAAGCGCGCCCACGCACTCCCACTGGCCATATGGTTTTTGCACACAGACTCGAAGCTGAACTTGCTTAGGAAGCACTTTGTTCCTCAGACCATTGTGGGAAAATTTATTGCTGCCTGTGATTTTTTTTTTCCTCTCTTTAGCATTTTTTTTTCCCCCCTCCTGTCATTGTCTTCTCCAGCTCTGCTGGAAACTGTAACTGAAACTGAAAATAGACTGCAAAGCAGTGCCTTGCTCCCCCCTGCCCGGGAATGGGTGTCCACAGCTCCTTCCTGCTGCCAGTTACGAGGAAATCGCCAATTAATCCTTACCACCTTTGGGGCTTTTCACAGCTCTGGGAGTGAAATAGCCCAAGACCTTCAGAAAATCCCTTTCCACTCTCAGGTGAAGCTCTTCCCTCCTCAGTGTGATTTTATGCCAGTGTCACTGGGCAGGACTCAGCTGCCCAACCCACTGCAGGTCCAAACCCCCACAAGCCTCTGAGAATAAGAGTTCTACTGACTCTGGATTCAGTTCCCCCACACAGCTATTGCCCCACTAATGGTCTTTCTCCTTCTCCATCCTTCTCCCACCTCTTTTTCTCCCAGGTGAAAGACAGCATTTCCATTCCCTCTGAACGTGGTAACTGTGGAATGCCTTATCTGAACCGGGGGCAAATCTTGCCTTTCTAGGTTTTCTTCCAGACCCTTCCAGTGTGATTTGCATGAGTTGCAAAGCTTCATTTGAGGGGCTTTTCTGTCCCTAAAATCTGTGAATTCCAAGGTTTCAGATCACATTGCAGGCTGTGCATCCTGGCATCCCTGGAGCAAGGATGGCTCCTGTCACCCAGCACACCGCACACACGAGCGTGGAGCTTCCTGCAGGGACTGTGCCCAGTCAGACGATTTGGGAAGAAATCTAATCTCGTCTTAATTTTCCTAAATAGTACAAATTTCTAAAGAAAAGACAATTGAAAGCGAAATATCAGAATGTGGCATTTGGGAAATGTTAAAAAAGAAGGTTGCTGCCTTATTGAGATGCTTTGTTTCAATTCCCTTTGAAATTACATTTGGTCCAAAATCACACGTTGCCATGGAAAGTTTGTTCCCATAACACAGCAGCTCCCAAAGCAATGGCTTCTGCATTTACAGTTTGTGGTGGGATGGCCTCCGAGGGGACAGTGGCCGCTGGCTGTGGCTGCACTGGCCCATCCTCTGCCCACACTGTGCCAGTCCTGGCCCCGCAGCCCCGGCAGCCCCAGGCATGAGGAAGGAATCACCACTGGGGAAAACAGCTTTTGCCAAAAGACAGACCAGGAACTTGTGCTCCAGGATGGAGCACAAACACAGTCAGCCTCCAAGGATATTTCAGTTCTCATTAAGTGTTCCCAGGGACAGGGAGTTCCACAGGCTCTGTTGCACATTGCTTAATAAAGCCAATGTAACTCTGTGGATTTTCACCTCTCCGTTCTGGGTTAGAACAGTCTTCAACCAGGCACAAACACAGCGTGGCTGTAGCTGTTCTGGCCTAGTTAACCAGGCACAGGACAGAATGTATCGGGCTCTATCAGCCTTTCTGTGATTTGCATTTAGAACTCCACTAGTAGTTAGAACCCTTGCCCTGTGCTGTGGGCTGTCCGTGCCCTGCAGCAGCACTGCCCTTGCAGGACGGCTGCGGGAGGGCTGACTGCCTGCACTGTGTGCACCAGCCCAGACTGCACTGAACCTTCACATCTTGAGCAGGGAGCCAAATCCTGCTTCTCTCTGGGGCTGCGCTCAGACCCAGCACTCAAGGGATTAACCCAAAGCTCCTCCACCATCTCTAGACCTCACCGCACCGCTCTGCAGTTCCCCTCCCGCCTGTGCACCGCAACTGCAGCAGCAGCAGCAGGATCCACGCTGAGGATGCACTACCAAAAACTAAGATCTGCCTTTCCTCCCATCCCACTGTTGAGTTATTTATGCAAGCGAATTGATTGTTTTGTAGTTGTCGTTGCTGCTCTGCAGCAGGAAAAGGAGCTGAGCCGGCACGAGAGCAGCTCACAGAGAATCGCAGCTCTGCAGTCAGCAAAAGGGCAGCAGATGACTGTTCACTTAAATCACGTATTTTGGGTAAATGGTCCCTCCTGAAGAAGTTGGTCTCTGCTTTAAAAATAGGTGGCATGATGAGTTGCTATGAAATCATCCCAGGCATTAGACAGAAAAGAGCATTTCACGCCGAAGTGTTGATTACTGAGGAGCTTCACACGGGAGGGGTGACCCCTTGTCCCCTGCTGCTCAGCGACTCAGAGCTTATTGTGATACGCCTGGTGAGTTTTCAGAGCCATCTCTTCACAGACCCATTTCCCAGCCCCAGGTCTCTTGGTAGGGTATTTGCTGCATTTCAGTGAGGCCCTTTAGGATGAAATGAATTCAGTTTAGCAGCCAACAGGCTCCAAATCGATTCATTCTGCAGTCGGGATGGTTTATGGCCGAGGATGGTTTTCAGCACATGGTACCGCGCCGACGTGTCTGCAGCTGCTGAGAGGAAACCCAGTGGAAAAAGGTATCCACAAAACCAAAACCTTTCATGTTTGGGAAACAGCAGTTATTTGGCTGCTCAAAAGGCAGCCGGAGCCTCTCAGGAAAGCTCTGATCCCAGCCGTGCCGAGACAGAGCCGACGCTGAGCCCTGCAGCTCTCAGTCATCCTGCACCGCGCCGGAGACGCGTCTGCGAGGTCGCGTCCTACTGCCAGCCCCGCTCAGCCACACGCTGCAGCCCACTCCACGGTCTGCTGCAAGTAACAGGCAACCACAGGGAAAGTGGAAGGGCAGCACAGGAGAGGACGTGACGTGTGAAGGCAGGCGGGTGGCAGCACCATGGCCCTGGGGCTGCGTGCTGCGAGCAGTGCCTGCCATGGGGCTGCCCCACAGCACAGCAGCATCCCAACACATCCCAGGGGATGGAGGGGATCCTGCACCACGCCTGGGCTCAGGCAGGTCTCTGTGAGTGTGGCCACCTTCCAAAACTGGGCCCAGGGCACTAGTGGGGCTGCCACATCGCAGCTCTCCCTGCTCTGCACTGTGTCGCACACCTTTGGGGTGCTGCACAAGCTGCGTGTCTCTGCAGGCTGCGATGGCTGCTGCAGACAGACAGGCTGACTGCCTGCGAGGCACCTGCACACAGAGCAGGGTTTGATTACGGCTCTCCACGCTCCAGCCTGCTTCTCAAAAGCAAATATAGCTTTTGATGTACGTGTCTTCATCCTTCAGCGAAAGCAGCATCCAGCTCTGGACAAACGTGGCAGCACGACTGCCGTTTCGCAACAGGAGCTCCCGTCCTGTTCCTTGACTTGATACCAACGTTTTGTCATTTTTGAGGAAATAACAAACTTGAAAGTATTCGGCTTTGGTGCAGCAATTGCAGCTTAATTGCACGTCTCCTTCTGCCCACACAAATGCTGAAAAGTGACTTGGCAAACTTTAAAGGCAATCCAGGGACTGAAATGGGAAGACTTGACAAGCCAGCATTCATCAGCTCTGACTAACGCGTCTGTAGTCTCAAACCTGCTGCTGTTCCTGCTTTGGCCTGACATCTTGCTGCCCTCAAAGAATTTCTTTTGAGTCTCAATCAGAGGCTGTCGGGTGGCTGTGTCTGAAAGGTCCCCTCAGCATTTAGGCTTCCAGGTTACTAGTACAAAACCAGTACAGAACCAGTATAAAACCATTCCACCATGCAGTGTCCCTGGCAATGGGATGATTTGCTGCGCGGAGGAGACGGAGCGTGCAGATGCCCTGAGTGTCGCTGGGTTTCATGCTGGTGCAATTCCAGGGGCCGTGGTTGGTGGCAGCGATGGGATGACAGGAGAGAGCAGGGCAGGACAGGGCAGGTGTGGAGCTGTGTCTGAGGGCAGGGCAGAGGTGATGCTGGGGTCTCCATCCTTTCCCACGGGACCCACAGGACAGTCACCCCGGCTGAAGCTGGGTGCTGCTGGCTGTTCTCCCTGCTCAGCTGTGAGAGCTGAGAGGTGCCTTCTCAGAGCAGAGAGGGAGCAGAGGGAGTGGAGATTAGCGGTTAGCCCAGAAAGCATGCAAATGAGGTCATGAACCCCCAGAGGAAGAGCAGAGAAGGAGTCAGACAACCACAAAAGATCTTGTGGTTATTTGCTGAGGTTCAGATGCATCTCACGGGGGCTGCTGCTCTCTCCATCCCACCTTCCTCAGGGCGTCTGGACACACAGGCTCTTCAGAGGCTCACAGAGGAGGAGGAAGGTGTGTGGGAGCAGAGCTGAGAAGGTTGGCCCAAGGCAGGGAGGTGTCGAGGCCATGAGCTCAGCCACGGGCACGTCACAGACCGCAGCTCACCCGCCGGGGAGGCTGGTGATGGGCAGGACACTCAGGTGCACTGGAACTCATGATTTCTCTTGAAATGCATGGTTGAGCAGGGGCTTGGTGTACACAGCGTGCTGCTCACACTTGGCACGGGAAACAGCGAGCCTGCGAGGCTTTTGCAAGTAAAATATTTCAGATTTCTCCGCGAAAGGTACACGCAGCTCTTCAGGAGGATGTTTTGCTGCTTTGCCCGTGATCAGGCTCATCCAGCACGTTGGAGCCACGGCCACGTTTACACACAGCCTTGGAGAAGCGAGGGGAGTAGATGTAGATGTTCTCTCCTTTCAGAAAAGACACCATTTACCAACGGATGGGAGTTATGCAAAGCAACGTGATTCACTCACGTCCCCAAGTCTGTAAACAGTGTGAGTTATGCTGCACAGCGCTCTTGAAAAGATCACTGGGAAAGGAGGCCCCTTGCCTCGTTTTGTGAATGAGCGACTCCACTGTATAATGTTGGGGTTTATTCCATTTCATACTGTGTACACAGTACTTACTGCGTGCTTGTAAATGAGCAACTGAGGAAATACATCTTTGCTGGAGGCAATTGCTTTCCCAATAGTGATAGAAAACATCATGTGTGGCAGGCTTAGAGGTTATTATTTTAATACCTTTCTTCTCACTGTGGAGCAATGTGCCTGCATGCTCTGGCAGGCACACGGGGCCGTCCCCTCCCTCCCCACCACGCCAGGGCCCCTCTGGCCTCACTGCTGCCATGGGTGAGAAATCCCCATCAGTCCTGGCGCTGAGGCTCTGCCGACGAGCCCGGCTGAGCCAGGATGAGACAACCCTTGTCTCGTCTGACTACAGCAATGAGACCATCTGAGATCCTTGCTCCCTCCTGCCCTGGCCCCGAGAGCTGGACCCTCAGCCTCTCCTCCAGGATCTGTCCACCTGCTCCCTTCTCCCCTGTTTGTCCCTCCAGCCATCTCCTCCTTGCAGGGAGAAACAGCCCACTACATTCCCTCCTACTCTCATGTGAAAATTCAACTTTGGGGAAAGCTACTGAGGTCCTGCAGGTGCTCTGCATGAGACTCCAGATGTCATTGTCCAGCAGAAATCTGTTGGGATGATCTACCCATGCTGGCGACGGTGGGTTTCAGGGCAGTGTGAGAACAGTGGCACCTCAGAAGAGCAAATACATTGGCTGGAGACACCTGGCACTTGGAGCCCGTACTTGTGTGTTTCTGGGACATTTCCAGTGCTTGCCTTTACCTCCTGTAGAAATTCCAGCCCACACCACAGGCCCCCCTCTGAGTGCACTGCCATCCATCAGCACACGGCATCAGCTCTGCAATCTCCTATTTTCTAACCAACAGATCCATTGACAATATTACATAAGCTCCCCTGCTGCCATCAAGGATGGTTCAGCCCATGCTCTAGAGGGGCTGCCCATGCTCTAGAGTCCATGCTCTAGAGCATCCCCATTGTTCCCTGCCCCAGGGGCCTGTTGCCTTGCAGCCCGCAAGCCCTTTGAGCGAGCTCTGCTCGGCAAGGTGGCCCTTTGCACCCTGCTGCAATGAACAGCACACACCGCTGCTCCCCAATTCCCTCTGCAGATGGGAACATGTGATACAGGTAAAAAAAATGGGTCCTGGCTGAGCACTGCTCAGGGAACTGTGCAGTGCCTGCCCTCCAGGGGAGAACTGCAGTAGTAGGGCACCGCTCAGCCCCAGCTGCTTTCTGCATGCCAAATGCCCAGGGTGCCAAACGCCCAGAGTGCCAAGCACCAGGGCTCTCAGCCTGCACGGTCCCTGCGAGGCTGCCTGCATTGCATGAACCACACGTGCAGGTAAAAACGCCGCAGCCCTTCCCCAGAAAGCTGCAGCTGTAATTGCAAGGCCGCCTTTGGCTGCTTTCCCAGGCTCCAGGCTCTTGGCAGGACCCGTGGCTGGGGCAGGCAGAGGGCTGGCAGCTGGCTCGTGCCCCGAGAGCTGCCGCCTCAGTTTTCCAAGGCTCCCTGTTTATTTGTTCTGCAACAGCTTGAAACCAAACAGGGTTAATAGCCCTCCCTGTGTCCTAGTGAGATGAAACTACCATTGGGAGACCCAGGACAATTTTTATATAGGATTAGAAAACAAAAATCAATATTTAATTATCTGTAAGCTTTTTGTGTCACTGCATCCTTAGCTTGCTAACTGTGAGTGCCGGCTGCCATGGAGAAAGTAAGTCATTAAAGGTGCAGTATCTTTTACTGGCCTTTTATGGGCCTGCAGTAAATAGAGTACATTATCACTTCTCACACACCGGTATTGTTATTTATCTTTACAATCTCTATTTACCTATATTTATGGTAGATTTCTCCTGTATATTATATGGCCAGGTTAACTTTAATGGGGTTCATTAAAACAGACACTTAACAAAACTTTGGAACGTCCTCATTTGAACAGACGGCACGAAGCTGAACGAGGGGAAGGCAGACGAGGAGTGCTTCGTGTCAACAAATCCCCAGCGCTGCGGGGGCCAAGGAGGGTGATGGAGATGCTGGTGGCTTCGGGGCTGGTGTCCCTGGCCTGGGGCTTTCTGGGACCCACAGCTGCTGAGAAAGAGGCTGTTGTGTCCACCAGCACCAGCAGGTCTTGGGGAGGGTCACAGAGCCAGGAGTAGAAGGAGGAGGAGGGGGAGGGACCCTTTGCTGGGTGCTGAGTGCTCAGTCCCAGCATGTCCCCGGTGTCTCGGTGCATGGCTCTGAGGGGCTGCTTGAGGTCTCCCACCTTGTTGTCCCTTTCCCCTGTGAGCCCAAGCCCCCAGCTCCTCCCTGACAGCCTGGCACAGCCTCTCACCCCTCACAGCCCCACGGGACAAAGCGCTCAGCCCCAGCCCTGACCAAATCCCCTGGCAGGCAGCTCTGCAGGGCCCGTGGCCACTGCTCAGCCCTTCCACCTGTACCCACGGCTCCACGAGATGCTCCTGGCGACGTTTGAGAGACAATAAAGAAATACTCTGGAAAAAGGAACCTTTCCCCCACGGGGAGGGGAACCGGCAATTAGTGGATCCTTTTGCTGCAGTAGTTAATTTTTTACAAGCCTCCCTGATTTTCGCTGTTTCCCCTGGTTAATAATGACTAGCAGCCGCTTACACCATAAATAAGTTCCACAAATTTCGCAGATGCACCGGGCTGTTTAAGCAGGGAAATTGAGCAGCATATGTCTGAATGGTTAATTGACTTAATTGCTGTTAGTTGGGCTATTAGCACACTTGATCCACCCCAATGACCGCAATACTTTCTTAATGGTGTTCATTTTATTTGGATGCCAAGCTCCAGTTACCATTACAGGGAAATTTCCAATTGCTGATTACCTCATAAATATATAATTGTAGTCATAGGCTAAATAAAGCCAACAGGCATTAATAATGAACAGCGTTTGACTAAGAGCCTTTAAAGGATGATGGAAGTTTCTTTAAAGACCTCAGCCATTCTTGAAATGTAAATAATCTTTCATGCTTCTATTTTTAATGGTGCTGCATCCTTTTTCCAGTCAGCATCAAGCACTGGGAGAGGTAAAGCTGCATCCCACAGCCAGGTAATGTCCAGAGAAAACAGAACAGAGAGGAGCCTCCTGAGCTCTCGCTGTTCCACCTGAAGCAGCAGCTCCAAGGGATGCTGGAGGAGGAATCACTTGAGCAAGTGACCAATGACACCAGCCTCTCATGCAGGCTCTTTTAAACAATTTTTCCCGCTCTCTATCTGCAAGGAAAGGGAAAAGCAAAGTGCTCCCAGGGCAAATTCTGCTCTTCTGTGGGTGCAGGCAGTTCACAGAGCAGGCAAGGGCAGCTGACGAAAGTGCTGCATCTCCTGATGTCACACGTGAGGCTGCCGAAAGCAGGGGAGTGTGTCACTGGTGAAGGGTGGCTGTCACCTCCCCTCACAGCTCCTGGCCATCCCCCACAGTTGGCACCCACCGGGGATAGCCCAGAGAGCAGGGACAGGCAGCCAGCATCCCTGCTCAGGGACCAGCCCCAAGGTGCCACCACCTTGAAACTGAGTTGAGGCCAAACAAAGGAATAACCCAACGCACCTACAAACACAGATCTGCCCCAGAGGGCAACGCTGAGGGGAAATATGATTTACCCAGAGGAAGAATGGCAAAGGAAAAATGGCCTTTTCTAACTCAACATCGTTACTGGCTCTAGAGACAATTTAATTATCCCAGGCTATTCTTAACTGACCTAGTAAAATGAACCTGCCTAGCTCTGTCCACAATAATTACCCACGATTTGCTAATTCATGTGGAGAAGAAATTACTCCTGGATAGTCTGTTAATCTTTGATTCCTAACCATGAGCTCATTTACTCTGGACTTGTTCCCTACTGGCGCCAAACGGAGAGAATTACATTAGTTATTTTCAGCTATTAGGGAACTAGTTATAATTAATATTGTCTGTGAGGATGGCCTGACCTGCCGCAGCCGCCGCCGCGGAGCTGCCACGGGGGCTGTGGCACAGCCACACTGCCCGTTGCTCTGGGGGCAGCTGTGCACACTGCTTTACTCCAAGAGCACTAATTGAGGTTTGGACTCATCATGTGCTAATGAAGGGAGGGAAGGAGTGGGAGAAAGGTGTGTGCTGCTGCTCCTGCTGGGTGTGGGCATGGGCACCACGGGAACAGCCACCCTGGGTGCCCACGTCCCAGAGCAGCATCACCTCCCTGTCCCCACACTGGAAAGGTGAAACTGCACTGCCCCAGCACTGATGTGTCCCGTGGCACGGGGAGGGTGCATGGCCATGGGCTTCCCCACAGGAGGAGTGGTGTGAGGGGCTCGACTGCTGCCCCAACGAGAAGCCTTTGCCCATTCCAGCCCTCTCACCCGTTTCTATGGACACTGCTGTGTGGTGGAAACCAGCACATCATTGGACGTGCACAGGGATGAGCGTTGCAGAGGAAGGAAAAAGTCAGGAGAGGAGAGAAGAGAAGGTTTTTGAGTAACAGGAGAGTAAAACATCATTCATCATCCACCCAAGCTGCTGTGCTGCCACTGGTCCCTCCACACGTCAGGGACCCCAGCATCCCCCACTGCAAACCCACCAGGACTGGCCCCCAGTGCCCCCAGGACAGCGAGCAGGGATCCCCCCTGCCTACCCCTCATCAGGTGGAGGGGCAACCTCTCTCCATCCTCCTCTCCATCCTCCCACCCCACACCTTCACAGGCAGCCACAGCCCAGCCTGAGCAGCCTCCACAGCAGCCTCTGCCTTTGGCCCAGCCACTGACACACACCAACTATTGATGTAAACGGGGAGGTCGGGCAGGCTGCTCCTCAGGCCCGGGGAAAACGAGAAGCAGATGTTAGCGTCAGCAGAGAAAAGGTCTTGGGATATGAAATAGTTTCACCTGGTGCCTTCATCTCCTGGAAAATCACGCGTGCCAATTCCTTTTGAAAAATGATCAAAGGCAGGCACGGCGTTTCCTCTCTCCTCGCCGATCTGCTCGAGTCTGCTTCATCAGATGCAGTTTAAAGCAATAGCACGCTTGATTGTAAAACAGACCTAACACATATTCCGGCCTTTGGGCTTGACCACTCCAACCATCTGGTTTCATACATTCCAGACCCCAGCCCAAAGAAGAGAACGGTATTAAGGATAAGCAAAAGTACCTAATAATCAGTTTAATACAATGCTGTGCAGTACTTATGAAGTTGGCATATCCAAAATTATTACCAGAAGCCCAATCTTAATCCTTTTTAAGTTGGGGGGGAAATGGATCAAAAATTAGAATGATATCAAGCATAAAATAATCTTCTGTCTGTGTTGCACTGATAAAAAAAAATAGAATATATAATTACCATGTAAAAACTGCTTATGTTTGTGATTATATGTTGCTGCCATCTCCAGGTCCTCACTGTAAATGACTTAATTGGGTTGTCCTGATATATGGATGCCGAGAGCAGGAGCGTGTGCTGGAGCTCACGGGGGAGCTGGGCTGGTGCCTTGCCTAGCACCAGTGAGAGCCAGGACACGGAGCAGGTTCTGAGCCTCTGGGATGTGCTGGGCCACACACCCGGGGTTTCCTCCTGTTTCGTGCTTGCCACATCCCACCATGGATTTGGTGGGTTTTTTTTTTCCTGGCTATTTCTGAGAAGAGTGAGCAGAAAGTCTGGCAGAAGCACTGCAAGAGGAGCATGTGGAGGTGGGCTGGATGTGGCGTGGGGATGCCTGCAGCACAGTCAAGTGTTGCATCTACAAAATGCCCGTGGCTGAAGGGCTATCGGAATCAATGAGGGACCCGGGAGGGAAGGACAAAGGATCACAATGCCCTGTCTAGACACGAAATGTACTTGAAAATCAAGTCAAGGGATTATCTGCACAGAAGAACAGCCTGAGCAGATAAACAGCAACCAGTGTTCAGTCCTGAAAGGCAATGGGGAAACTGAAGAAAAATACCCAGACCCCCAAACCTAGCCCAGAAAGCTGGCAAAACTGAAGGGTGTGCTCCTTCTGTGGCTTTGAATAGCACTCAGATAAACCACTGCCTGTGAAAGAAAAAGGGACACCAAATTTCAGGGTATCTGAAGCATCTTCCCAGTCCCACAGCCACAACAGCAGCAGCAGGAGATGCCAGGACGGGCTCCATCCCTCTGGGAGAGGAGCCTGGGCACAGCCACGTTGCTCACCCAGCACGGGAACCCCTGGGCAGCTGGATCACCTCCAGGCAAACACCTCTGAAGCCTGTGGGGTGAGCCGGGTGTGAGGATCCCACACAGACATTTCCCCTTGCCTGTTGAACAGAGGGTGAGGACACCAAGTCTGACATGTGGCATTGGCAGAGTCAGGGAGCACAAGGGCCCGTGGGGTGCCAGCAGGGCTGGTGACATGAAACAGCCCAACCAAGGGTCAGGATCCTGCTTATGTCCGGGATAAATAACACCCGAATGCTCTGCAGGTAAAGGAGAAGCCCAGGGATTCTCTGTGTGAATGCTCAGATCTGCATCTCCTCACAAAACAGATAGCTGTGTGTAATAATAAATATCTCTGCCCATGGATAGACCATGAATAAGTACAACATGTATAATGCACCAGGATTACGGCGTTTTTTATGTGCAAAGATGTCTTATTAGCTTTCTGGTTCTTCTCCCACATATCAAACAACAATACCCCACTTACAGCTGAAGTATGCTCCTTTTTACTGCCCGCTGTATTTATTACAGCTCAGAAAATAGAGGTTTGGGTTTTTTTTCCTTTTCTGTTGAGTTTTTTTCCCTTGTTTCCTAATTTTAGCCGTTTTTCTGGTGATGACGCTCCATCGTTCTCAAAAGCCTCTGGTGTCATTCGGTGAGGAATTCTCGCTCTGCAAAACATTTGAATGCAAATTATGGCCTTTACCACAATTAAATCTTTATTTTTGCCCCCAGGTGCGGGGGTAATTTCATCCCCAGCCCAGCCAGGGCAGCGGCAGAGGGGAGCGTGGCAGATGCTGTACCGAGCATGCACTGCGACCAAACTGGAAGGTCTGAGGGTCCCCATGTGCCTTGGTGAGTGCTGTTGCTCACCAGGTCCCATCGGGAAGGGAGGCTTTGCTTTGGTTTTTCATCCCACTGAACACATGTGAGTAAAGAAAAATGATGCTGAAAAGTCCAGAAAACATGAACCAAAGATTGTTCTTCCCAGAAAGCTCCGGCTCCGAGGTCCCGACTCCTTCAGTGAAAAGATTCAGCTCTTTTATCTGAAAAACAGAGAAAAAAAAAGGTCAGGAACTCTGAAGAGCAACCCCACACCACACCTTCCATCCCAAATGTGACACCACTATCTTGAAAGAGCTTTGCTCACCCTGTGTCGGGTGGGATGCACCAAGGGGATCGATGAGTCTGTTCTTCACGTGGCTTTCTGGGGGGAGCTCTTGCTGCCCGTGGTTCCTGAGCAGAGAGTTTTATAACACAGCTCTGAAAGCTGCAAGTCAACAAATGATGTTTGCTAAACGATCTGGTCAAACCAAATGTATATTTTAAACCCAAACAAAAGCACTCACTACACTTTTTACTATTTACCGAGTGCTAATATTTACCTGGAGTGAGTCCTGCCCGTGTGAGCAGCGGGAGCGTGGCGTGCCGGGAGCAGGGCGGCTGGCAGGACCCGTCATCGCTCCCCGGGGTGAAAACGTTTTGGATGAACCTAATTTGTTCTCTGATTTCCCAGGATCCAAAACCTATTTGATAGTAAAGGTCAGAAGAGTTTTCAGTCATGCAGACAAGCTGCCAAATATAGACAGCCAGGATGGCAGAAATATGTAAATCCATGGACTTGGGCAATTAACATTTCGGCTGAATTAAAGCTGGGGCAGGGAGGACAGGAGGATGAGCGCTGTTCAGGTGGGCACAGCACAGCCCATCCCAGCCCATCCCAGCCCTTCAGCCCCACCTCCACTCGGGTTCTCCATCAGCAGCACCCCGGTGCCTTGGGTCACACCTTGCTGGTGAGTTCTGGCTGCTGTGTCACTGACCTGTCTGCAACACAGAAGGAATCTGCTTGCTGCGCTGCTTCCCACCGTGGGATTTGTTTGGGGGTGCAGGGGGGGTTCAGCTGCCAGACCCACCACACAGCCAGCACTGGAGCATCCTCCATGCCTGCTGCCCTGTAACGATTCCTGCCCCTTCTCAAGCTGGGAGCTGGAAGCTGGTGACACTCTGGGCCACTCTCCTTCCCTCTGCCACGTCAGCAGCCTCACCTCCACCCACACCCCATGTCTCTCGTGCAGGGATGGTGAAAGCCCATCTGCTGCTTCTCTCTTTGGCTTGTCTTTCATTATGGTTTTCAAGCCCCAGGTTCCTGCTGCAGCTGGATGCCTTTCCCTACCCTGACTGTACCTGGAAATCTCTCGTCTCCTCCCATTTCTTTAGCAAGTGGATTTGAACTGATGTTGCTTTCCTCAGTTTTCCCTCACAGTGCATTTGGGGCTCAGCCTGTGAGCTCCAGTCGGGCCAGTGGCTGCGGGGAATCTCTGGGTTTGCCCCAACGCTTCGGATTGCTGCTGCCAACACTCTGGCTCGCTGCTGCCAGGACAGGGATGTGCTCCCGGCGACCGCCTGGGCACCAGCCATTGTGCAGGAGAAACCACACACGGTGTGAGCGTCTCTGCTCAGCAAAGGTGGGGCAGAAGAAGAAGACAGGAGCGGCTCTTTAATGAGGGGGGATGTCTGAGGAAGTTTGTGAATGGGCTGGGAAAGCCACGGGCTTAGGATCACATTGCGGCTGCTGAAAGGGCTCTGTAAATGGAGTCATTATTGGTGGCAGTAACCGATCCGCCTCCTGGCCCAGAGTCATGGAGATTAGACATTAATTGAACGTGGTCTCTGAGAGGGGAGTGTTTCAGGGTTAAAGTGGGGAGGCAAGGGAAACATTAGAATTGTAGAATAGAGAGGGGCTGTTAATAAAGACACAAGGGCAGCTGTGCACCGACCGTGGGGGGTGAGGTAGGATTTCAAGAGCCGGGGTCTTCTTTCCACTGAAAACAACTTTAGCTGGGGCTGTAACCCGAGGCCTGGAGCCCACAGCCCCGGCTGCTCCGTCCCACGCTGCCCTGGGAAGGTGCCTGGAGCAGCAGCAGCCGTTGCCTGATGCGGAGCCTCCAGGCAGCACGGCCACAGCATCGCTCCCAGTGCTGCACCTCGTGTCTCAGTGACGTGGGACCTTCCCGCCGTGCGCTGGAACGAGCGGCTCAGGAGGGGTGTGATGAGCCGAGCGCTGCCGGGAGCGGGGGGCTCACTGGGAGGTTCCCCTGTGCTGGCACAGCTGTGGTCCAGTTTATTATCAGAGTCACAAAGAGACGACGAGTTTTCTCTGCCACAGCTCTTCAGTTCATTACTCTCCCTCTTTCTTTACTGCAAATAAGTAAATGCACTTAACAGGCAGCTACAGGTCGCCTGAGCTAACTGTCATGTGTGCGCTCCCATCCCATGGCGACTGCAAACTGCTGCTGCCCGGCGTAAATGTCAAGGAAGTCATTGAAATACAAATTCACACTCGCTGCAAGGTAAGAACACACAAACACAGCCACTGCAGCCCAGCAACGCGCCACAGCCTGCGAGCGGGCTCATCTGGTTGGGATGCTCAGCTTGAGCTCTGGTTACACGTGCAGGGAAGTTCAGACGCTGCAGCCTGGGAGCCGGCTGCACCGCTGCCGCTGCAGGATGGGGCGTCACAGCAAATCCCACCTCCACCAGAAAGAGCCCTCAGAACTGGGGAACATGAAGCCCCCAGTACCTCTAGTTTCATTGCCAGCCCAGACAGGGGGTCCACGGGCACCCAGAGCACCCCTCGTGCAACACCCAGCCTGGTGCAGGGCAGCCCCGTGGGTTCCAGCCTTGGACAACCTGCTCTCAGGTAAACTTTCCAGAATCAGACTCTGTTTTGTTTTGGTTTTAAAATGCATTTGGAAACATCTAATTCTGGTCTGAAGGAGAATGTGTTTTCCCTCCCGGAATTTCAGGATCACTCAGAAAATTGTGAGTGAGATTTCCACCCGTGGCCAACCTGCTCCCGTGGGGAGGGGACCCAGGCTGTCTGCACAGCCCTCTTACTGCTCTCTCCAAACTTTGGAGACATCGATTTTGCCGCTCCTGCGTCTGACAGGCTTTCATTACCAGCTTTGATGTAGGTCTGATACCGAGGGTAATGTGTGTTCTCCTAGCTGAGCGTGTATTTCCTCAGGCACTCAGAGAGCTGGCACCTTTCCCCTTCCTCCTCTCCCACAGTTTCCACATGAGTAGGCCCAGCAACACGCACAAACCCATTTAGCAAATGGATTTTTTTCTTGTGAAGTGCTCGAAAATAGTCACCCTTTATGATTAAAAATGGTGACTGGTGTATCATGACTCAACAGTCTGAGGGCAAATCCGCACGCTGCATATCAATACTTCACGTAAGCAACTGCAGGAATCGATAGTTCAAGTATATTTCTGTATTTATTACATATTCAATCGACTAACTCACGCTCCTCCATCAATACTTTAACTGATAATAAAACCCTGTTTGCTATAGAAAATATTAGACACTGTATAACAAATAATTGAACATTAGTATGTGCAAGTATCGAGCCACAAAGGAGCGGCGGGAGCGAGCCGCGTGAGAACTCCCGGATCAGCTCGCCTTGTGTGATTAAAGGGAAGACAAAACGCCACAGATAAGAGATTTAAAGCACCTTGTGCCGATGCTGATCTGAAGCAAAGCGGGAGAGATGAGGCCGTGCTGGCATCTGGCTGCGAGCAGCGGTGGCTTGGAGCCGTGGCCGTGGCTGTGGCAAGGGCAGCGTGGCCAGCGAGTGCCAGGCGGCTCTACAGAGCCTGCCCCTGTCCCACCAGCCGTGGCTGGGAGCCTTCTTTGAGCCATTGCTCTCAGGGACAACGCAGTGTGGTCACCTCCTGTGGAGCGTGATTGCTCAGGGTTGACCCAAAGCGAAGGGCAGGAAACACTCAGCGCTGCACCCACGCGTGACTGAGAGCCGTGGGCATCACCAGGGCACGGCCTGGGCAGCAAAATCACCCTCTGAGTGCAAACCACAGCACTGAGCAGAGCCAAAGCGGGGTCAGTGGCTGGCAGCAGGGATGGGGGCTGCAGCAGGAGCGAGCAGTGGCATTCCCACACATTTTATCTGGACCAGCCTTGGCTTTGGCAATACTTCAGCAGAGGAAACCTCACTGAAGCCGTCTGCTTCCAGGGCAAGTGGACACCAGGAGGTGGCAGGCCCAGGGCTTGCAGACAACACTGAGCAGCGATGCCCGTGGCATGATCATGTATGACTGAACAGTTTCCATCTCCGTAACCCTTCCCTCTCAGAGACACCCCAGGGCTGCAGACACTTTCGGGATCTTTGCTCGCTCAGGGTAACCCCTTTAAATGCACAGTGATACTTAACAGCCAGGAAGCATCTTGTTACAATTTACAGAGTATTAATGAGCAATCTGGTACATATGGGAACAAATGATGGTGCTCTGCCTTGGTACCGGGGTCATTAATGCATACTCTAACAGAGGAAATAATTAGGGTGAATTACAGCTGTAAGGCTGCACCGGCGGGTGTCACGTGTGTGTGTGCAGCGCTCGGATTGTTCTCCAAACTCACCTGTGTGCAGCTGGGCTCAGGGTGGCACTGGGGGAGGGCAGTGGCGGTGCCACGGCGTGTGGGCCATGCCGCCGCCGCGCTGCAGACAGGTAATTAGCAGCTGAGGTGGCCTCTGTCCTTAAGAGAAAGCAGCTGACGGCTTTGAGTCAAATGTGAAAGAACAGTTTATTTGGTGTCACTTTTAATTAAGCTCCACAGCAAAGCCTCTATTAAGTGTGAGGAATGTGTCCTATGAATGCACTGCATTGCTATCAGTTATCTTTTATTGTTATCATTGATATTATTTATCAGCCTGGAGACCAAATAGGCCATCGATTTCTTTCCAAGTAGCCCAAATGAGGTTGGCTGGCCATAGATCATCTTCAACTGAGGCTGACGCTGGCATTTTCTCTCCTCAACCATTGATGACGAGCGTGCAGGCTCTGGAGCAGGTTTTGGTTTGAGAAGTCTCTGCAAGTGAGGAGGTGACACCGGCGGCCCCGGCTCTGCTGGGTGAGGCTGTGTGGGAGCTGCCAGGGTTGGCCTCACTTCCCAGGGTGACCTCAGCGGGACCAGGGTGATGAGGGCCAGGTGGGTGAGGGTCATTGTCAGGGACCTGGCACAACCCTAGCAAGGGTTTCGCTTGTGTGGAGCAGCTCAGAGAAGAACAATGAGCTCTCCTTTTGTCTGGGCTAAGACTCATCCCATGTGAGATGCAGCCAGCTCGGTGCAGGTGAAGAATCCTCATGCATTCCCTTGGAGAACACAATGCTGACCTGGCTGTGGAGGAGTAGGGAGCTGGCCCCTGCTCCGAGGGAAAACTGTGGGTGAAAGAAGGGGCTCATTCTCCCGCAGCTCTGTGAATACTGACAACGTGCAATCCCTTTGTGAAAGCAAACGGGGGAAGGGAGGACGATACGAAAGGTCTTTTCCAACCTTGATAACGAAAGCACGAATAGTAGGAGACAAAGACAAATGGAAACTACTCCATGTGCAGTGAACAGGGTGTAAAGGAATGAGGAAGGGCTGTGGGCTCCCTGCAGCCGGCACCGTTGGCAGCCACCAGCACACTGAGTGTGCACCGGGAGCCGCGGTGCCTTGCAGTAAGACCTCCCGTGCTCATCACAAGTGCATCGCTCTCCGTGGCTGCTGTTCAGCAAGATGCTCAAACATGATTATCATCTTCCTGGAAAGCACAGAAGACCTGTGGGCACAGCATTTGGAGCCTCTCCCAGCCTGTGCCGAGCTCAGACTCAGCAGCAGCCCCAGTCCCACGTCAGCCGGGTCCCCCGCCAGTCCCGAGCCACGCGGCACACGCTGGCTGCCGGCATGAGCCCTGCCACACCACGCACAGCCTACACTCCATGGGTAATGCAATGACCAGCCAGACATTTGTGTCCAGATGCCTGTTTACATCCCTTTACTCGGGTGCTTTATGAGGGAGAACGTCTGTGTCTTTGTCACTGCTGATTGCCCTCCACTTGTTCTTGCATTTGATGGTTTCAGACAAGCAGCCTTCACCCGAGGACATGTCAGAGCGTTGCTGGTTACTTGTCCAAAGGGGAAAACATTCTTTATCTCTTTCAGTAGCTTGTGCTTTATGATGCTGTAACATCCTCTGCTGCTGGAGCTGCAGCCCCCTCGCTTAGTGTGTGATGTGTGTGATGTGTGTGATGTGTGTGCCAGGGACCGTGCAGACGCTCCACGGACGGCACCGACCGTCTCAACGATGCAAACGAAGGAGCAACAATCTGCAAAGGGGAAGGAGAGCCACTGACAGCACTCAAGGGACCAGCCCAGGAGCTGCCCTCCCCATCCACAGCCTCAGACGTCTGCAAACAGACGTGGGTCTGGCTGGAGCAGGGCCGTGGGAGCAGAGGGGACCTGTGGGGATGGGGTGGGGGGCAGGAGCCATCGCTCTGGGCATCCCTGCTCCGCAGGCTGCTCTCCCTGCCTGGCCTCCCCCCGGCAGGAAGATGCTGCACACCCACAGTTGACCTAAGGCAGCTGAGCCACCAAGCTGAAACAAATCCGAATTACTGTTCATCACGCTGAGGACTCTCATCAGGGCCCTTTGGCGTGGCTGACAGCCCACCCAGGCACAGCTGAGGGAGACCAGGGCTCATTAGCAGTGTCCTGCCCTAGGGGAGAGCTCACCCACAGCCTGTGCCACTGCAACAGCAAAGACCCCGGGGCTGGGCAGAGCTGGGCTGGCAGAGAGGGCAACAGAGAGTGTCCTGAGGCAAGCAGGGCAGTGGCAGTGGGATGCAGGCTGCAGTTGGGGCAGCTGTGGGACACCCCACCAGAGTCCCACGGAGCCCACTGTGATGGTGGGGTCACCCCCTCCCACGCTCCTCGGTGAATCAGACACCCCTGCACGGGCAGATCGATGGGGAGTGGGTGTTTAATAAAACACAAGCTTACATTTCCCTTTTCAAAGGGAATTAGCATACTTTATTGCCAGCTATAAGAAATATTCCTTAAGGGTAAGAAGTTTATAAAAAATTTAAAGTAACAAAGGCAAACTTATTAAAAATTCATCTTTTAGTAGTGATTGCTCTATATGAAAAAAAAAAAGAGTGAGTTTGAGAATACAAAATTCACAGAATTAACTGTGTAAACAGAGCAAAATGCACCACAGCTGAGAACTGAACTAATTAGCAGCAGAGTGGCCCCACCAGTGTCAGCCTGGGCCTGCGAGTCGGCTGCTCAGGAGCAACCCACAGTGACAACTGTGTGCTGAAGCTGTTCGTTAGATGACTCTGCTGAGGCTCAGAGCAGTAATAGTTAATTAAGTGTTAATTAACTGGACCATAAGTGTGGGGACACACCAACTTTCCTGGGCTGTGCATCACTCAGGGCAGCACCTCCCATGATCATCCCACCAAGGCTGACTTCAAAGGACTCGCTGAGGTTGGGGCATGACGTGTCCATGGTGGGTGAGCAGAGCCCTCACACAGCTTGCTGAGGCTGAGAGGTGACTCCTGACTTCACCCAAAGACTGAAGAGGTGCCAAGTTCAGCAAGCCTCATCTGCTCGTGCCCAGGCACTCGCTGCAGCCCCTGCTTGGCTGTGGTGCTGGGTTTGGAGAGTTGCCTGGCCAAGAGTCCCTGGAGGGAAATCCTCCTGCAGCTCTCCTGCTCTCTCAAAGACAGAACAAGGCTGCGGTCCAACGCTTCACGCACCAAATCCTCTCTCCTCCCTCAGTGGAGAGCAGAGAGAGGCAGGAGAGGGAAGACTGAGGCTGGGGACGGGAGGAGAAGCCACCTGACCAGGGTAAGTGCAGGCACTCACCTCGGGTCAGCCCCCGTCCCTCTGCTTTGATACTGAGGGAGATGAAATCCCGAGATGAAGGAGCTGCCACCTGCAGCATCATCCCAACAGCATTCCCTTGACCCCGGAGGCTGCCAGGGGGGAGTCAGGGAGTGCCGGGGCTGTTTTCACCCACCTCTCTGTGTCTGCAGCGCTGCCCTCACCCTGCTGCAGGGCTGCAGCCCTCCAGGGCTGCCTCACCGAGCGCAGTATGTGCCACACAGGCTGGTGCTGAGCTGCTGCCCAGGCTCCCTTCCCCACAGCACCCAGGTTTAATGATGGCCCTGCTAAATTCAGAACAGCCAAACGCAACGGACGGGACCGGAATGAGCAAGAGACTTTCCATTCACAGGCACATTAAAGGTGTCATTGAGATGGAAGTCACTCCCTCCTTCCAGCCTGTGCCTCGCATTATTTTTCACCCTAGGAAAATTTTCAGGAGGAAAAAAGAAAGTTAAGGAACACATTTAAAAGTAAAGTTGAATAGAACGGGGCTGTTGGGAATACAAATGCTGCTGAGGTTTCGTTCTGGTTCTTTCTCCTGGCTGCTCCCTGCCGGAGGGGCTCGCGCAGCCACCCCTGTGCCACCTCCCCTTGCAGCTGTACCCAGCACAGCACGGGCCTGTTCCTGACAGCATCTTGCTGATGTGACTTGTGCAGCTGAGCACAACCCCAGGGCACAGCTCCTGACCCTGCAAGGAAGGATGTGAACCAGCCCTGACCCAATCCCCAGGCAGAGGCTGGGCTGCCGGTGCCTCACCCCTGGTCCCTCTGGGCACTTGCTTGGGCACCGAGGCTGGTTTCTCTGCAGTTTTGCTTTTCGCCCATGTGCTCACTGATAACTTTCCTCTGATGATTATCCCCTTGGCAGGTGGCTCGTCAGAGAGAACAAAGCTCTTTGTCCCTCCTCTGTGCCTCAGTGTCTTCCTTATCTGTTTTTCCTCAGCTGGATACACGAGATGATCTGAGCAGTGATAAAAAAAAAATGCTGTACTGGTGCACATGGGCCCTGGTGAAACCACTGACTGCAGGCAGAGCTGTCAGCCCCTGCCCAGGGACCTGTGGCACTGGGGCAGCAGGGGCATTGTGCTTGGCTAGAGCTGACATTGGGTGTCACAGGGATGCTGAGCCTGTCTGGATCCCTGGCTGCTGGTGTTGGGCAGCTGCCCTGGCTGCTGAGGACACGCTGCAGCTCTGAATGCGATGGGGACAGGACAGGGGCTGAGGGCTGGCCCAGACTCCCTCCCTGCAGAGCCTCCCTGGTGCTGCCATGCGAGGCAGAAGCATCATCTCGGATGGGGAAGGAGCAGCTACATTTAGTAAGTGCACCAAAGGAAGTGTTTGAATTTCACAGGAGCCCCTCGCCCACTCCTTTTCTCACCCGCTCAGCTTAATGCATTCCTGGAAAATGTCTTCATCTGTGCCTATTTTTGCCTGAGAGCTGTAGCACCAGTAGGTGTGGATCATCTCGCCGTGCCCAGGTGTGCTGTCCCAGGGGCTTGCACAGACCTTGCAGCGTGAAGAAACTCTGTTACCTCATCGCCGTCCCACGGTGAAGTGCCTGGAAGGATTCGCCTTCCTTCTTGCAGCCTCTTCCCTCCCCAGATCTGGGTTTTCATGTGATGAAGCAGCTTTAACGTGAGCTCCGATGGTTTGTGCTCCATGCTGCTCTTCCCTGGGTTTATCCCTGCGATGCACACCTGCTGAACGCCCCTGCCCCGATGTCCTCCCGCTGTGTGGGGCCACGATGCCCGTCCTGTGGGGGAGGAAAGGATCCACAGGGCTCCGCTCATGCAGCGAAAGGCCTGGAGAAAGGCAGATGCCAACGTTCAGGGTCTGGCAGCCCCCACTGAGGACTCCTGAAGGCAAAGCAGGGACCAGCCGCTGCTGCCGAGCATTTGCTAGATGATGCAAAGCTGAGATAATCTCCCCCAGCCGGGTGAGCTTCTGCCAGCCCCTCTGATTTAAACACCCTCCTTTCCTTTTCACAGCTGACAAGCGCCAGCAGCACAACGCCTGTGCGAGTCAACCCTTCCCAGCGCCCGCTGCTTGGCACCGCTGCCCTTCCTCTGGCCGGCCTCTTGAAGTGACTTTTAATGAGGGTTTTAAGTGGTTCCTTCAGGCAGGTGCCTGCCAGGCCAGCCCACCAGGAACGAAAACCCATCGTGGTAGCTCTCCTAATGAACCTTGCAGCCAGAGGAAGGAATATATATGTGTGTTGCTGTGCGCTGGCGTTTGCTGGGAGCGCAGGCGCGGGCTCGGAGCGCTTTGCTTTGCTCTGCTCTGTCTGCGGCACCGGGGCAGCGCTGGACGTGCAGCCAGAGCGGGGGCAGCAGCGATGGGGCACCATGAATATTTCATGCTGCAGCGCCAGATCCTCTCATTAACAGCAGAGTGCAGGGCTCAGCACTTCTGATGTTTGCTACTGTGAGCGGGACTGCCACGGGGAGCTGGAATGCCACGGGGAGAGAGACTGCCACAGGGAGCTGGAATGACACAGGGACCAGGCCTGAGTGGGCACTGTATGCTGAAAGACAAAAGCAGCCAGTGTGGTAACGGTTGGCACAGCACCATCTGGTCAGGCTGGCAGGACCAAGGGAGCGGCTGCACGGCTCCAGGAAGGCTCAGCACTGCAGGGCCACTTCTGTGGGAGGGCAGGGACTGCTCTGCCAGCAGTTAAATTTCTAGGCTGATAATGACTCTCTGGATTTCCTCAGGGCTCTGAAAATACGTGACAAAAGAGAAAACGTTCATTGTAAAGTGAGAGCAGGAGAGGCTGGACTGACCTTCTGACAGCACCGGCCACCAGCAGTAAAAAGGTCACTGAGTGGTTTTGCTGCCTCAGTTCCCAGCGAGGGCAGCTGACTCCCAGGGATGGGAACCTGCTGAATGCATGTGGGAGCTGTGGTGGGCACCAGCATGAGACCACCCAGCACAAAGCCCCTCCTGTGTGGTCCGTCCCCCCCCCCCCCCCCCCAGATCTGGGAATGTTTGGCTGGTTGTAACACAAGGGCTTCCCTGGGCTGCAGCCACCACCTGCGGGCAGGTGAGCTTCTGCCCTGCAGTTGGGCTCCGTAGCATCCTCCTGGGCTCCGCAGCATCCACCTGAGCTCCGCAGCATCCATCGCCTGCTGCCGTGCTGCAACCCGGCACCACCTCAGCAGCATTTGAGAGCTGGAGAGCTCTCAGCTGGGAGCTGCTCCCTGCCACTGGCACCAGTTCAAGCCGCCTGGTGAACTAAATTGATTTTTTTATAGTTGCTCTGGAGCAAGTTTAATGAATCTGTTAGTCGCTGCTCCCCGCTTAAACCTTTGCTGAGTGCTGGGACTGCACAGCGTTTCATAAGGCAGAGGAGGCTGCTTGAGCCGTAGCCCTCACCCCGAGCAGCACCGCTGTGATTAGCTGCCTGCTGCATAACTCCACATCGTTACCGCAGGCTCTCGGAGAAAGCCGTCAGCTGAGCGAGCGGCACCGAGCTGCCAGAGGAATCAGACACCAGTTTCAAATGGGAACCTTGTGCAAAACATGACATTCAGGTGTCTGGGTGCTCCTGGTTTTCATCTGCAGCCTTCTGCGTGAAGCCACTGCCAGCTCTGAGTGTTAAATCACTGGAAGCCACGCTCTGTGATCACAGCCTCAAAGACAATGAGCTTAACAATTAAAAGCAGTTTTGCTTTTTATTTTTATAGAGGTTTTTTTCTTCTTCTTCTTCTTTGAACATGTTCCCACGTTTCTGTGCAGTAAAAGGGCTGGAAAGCCACTCCCAGACAAAAGCACAGTGAGGTTCACATGACACCAGGACCAGGAGCTCGGAGGAAACAAAAGCCACCCCTCGCATGTGTTTGGTCCCTGGGGAGGGAGCAGAGGCTGCACCCAGGCTCGGGTGGTGCAGACCATAGGGCTCTACAGCTCCTGCACAGGCTGCAGCCCCAGGGCTTCAGACCCAGTGAGAGTGGCAGCACTGATGCAGGTGCTGCCCCACACCAAATCCAGCCCCGAATAGCCACAGACACCCTCGGTAGGGCTGCTCAGAGCTGGGTGTGCTGTCCTGCAGCCACCCCGTGTCCCGCTGCCAGTGCCTGGCCTTGGCAGCCAGCACGGCATCCCCTACCCCATGGGGTGCTGAGCTGGCAGAGCATCCCTCCCCAGCATGGGGCTGAGCCGGGGGGTGCTGAGCTGGCAGAGCATCCCTCCCCAGTGGGGGGCTGAGCCAGGGGGTGCTGAGCTGGCAGACCATCCCTCCCCAGTGTGGGGCTGAGCCATGGGGTCCTGAGCTGGCAGAGCATCCCTCCCCAGTGCAGGGCTGGGCCAGGGCATGCAGCAGCGTGTGGCACCAGCACGGGCGGTTTCCATCACTGGAGGCAGCTGCTGAGCGCGCCTCTTCCTTCCAAACAGCTGCTGGGATCTGACCCTGTCGATCAGGCGGTACCAGGGACCCCAGCGAGGCTGCCGGCAGCCTGCTCGCTGACATGAGTGTTTTCAAACATGCAGGCAGCTATCTGCTCCACGCCTTCCCCAGAGGACGTGGGGGCCTCGCTGCACGCCGGGCTTTGCCGGTAAATGATGCTGCTTCCCAACACAGTGTTTAACCCTTACGGTGAGGAGGCTCCTGGCTCAGCGTGCCCAGGCATGGGGAGAGCCCTTGGAAGGAAAAAGGGCTTTGGAGGGGGGAGGAGGCAGACCTGGGGAGGACAAGGCCAGGGGGAGGTTTCCTGGCAGTGCCACCACTGTGGGCAGAGAGGCACAAATCCTGAGTGACACCAAACCGACCGGCAGGGAGTAAAAATGGGTTTTGTTGACTTGGGACAAAAGGTAATTAATATTGATTAGAGCAATATAAATGTCACCAAGCATTAGCAGCAGAGCCAAGAAGTCACTTTCCCAGCAAACAAAGGATGCCTGCACCGGGGTGAGAGCAGGGAGCAGAGGGCACAGGGCAGCCGTGGCCACGGGACACTCCTGCCCCTGCCACCACCCCGGAGGATTTGCTGCTGTAGGGATGGGGACTGGGGGAGTTTCACCATCCCTTGAGCCTCACCTGGGCTCCCACTCTCCCTGTTGCTCTCACATCTGCCAGGAGCCCTGACTGGCCCACCCAGAGGGAGCAGGGTTGCCTTATCCCTGAGCCCAACACACAGCAAGTAGAGGAGGTGGCACCATGCAGCCCCCTCAGGGTGAAAAACCCCCGGTGAGGGTCCAGCCCCGGAGCTGTGGTGCTGCCAGTGGTGCCAGCAGCAGCACCAGAGCCTGGCTCAGGTCACCAAGCGCTCTGGCTGCCAGGGAAATGAGGGCTTGTGGCAGATGGGACCATCTGTGCCCATCTGATGGTTGCCCACACTGCCTGTCTGCCTTACCAGTTGGGGATGGATGGCAAGAAATGGCCCCAGGCACAGTCCAGGGCTGAGCTGGAGGGGACAGGCAGCCCCTCAGCCATCGCCCAGACTGGCCCCCTGCCCACCTCCCCATCCCTCCCCTGCTCCAGGCTCAGAGGCGAAGGTGCTGCCCCGTGCCAGATGCTTTGTTGTTTGTTCTGCCTTTAGCCAGCCATTAGGCTGCAAGCAGAGGAATGCAGCTCCCAGCACCCTTGTTAATTTGAACAGCCCTTCACTGGAGCTGCACCCAGCATCTCCTGCCATCGATCCGCTGGGCTCCAGCCCCTCATTGAGATGCTGGGCACTGGCTCAGGGACTCCATCTCCGCCTCTGCTCAATAGCTTATATTTTTAATTTGTCGATAATCAGTCAGGACCTTGGTCTGAGCGCTGCCGAGGCTCTTGTGCTCAATGGGGAAGGTGAAATCACTCAAGCAGGGTCATGTTTATGGCCTGAGCTGAACCATGGGAAATGGAGATATCAGTCAGGCTTATGAAAAATAACAGCCTATATTATTTTTCATAAACCTGACAAAATCATATTTATTTAAAGACAAAGATAAGGCACTTGGCTGGCAGCGTTCACTTTCTCTTCTCATCCGAGCGTGCCGTGCCCTGGAAAGCACAAACAGCCCCGAGAGGTACAAACCCTGCACCAACACCAGCCCTGCCCAGGACCCCCGCTCTGGGGCTGGGTCTCCCCCAGGAGCACGTCAGGGACAGGGACAGCTCTGTCTGCCGGCTGCTGTGGGACCAGGGCTGAGCAGGGCTCATCTCAGCAGCAGCCACAGGCTCAGAGCTGGGAGCCAGGAACATCCCCCCCCAGCACCATCTCACACAGCTGGAGCCACTTTCCCTCCTCCTCACGCCCTCTTTAAGGACCAGCTTAAAGCAACAGCCTTAAGCCCCAGCTGAAACACAACTCTTTTAGCCTGGCCTGTGCCCTTAATTACCAGCAGCAGGGGGTAATAAGGCATCAGGGCTGGGGTGTATATATAGCTCAGCAGAGGAGGCTCTGGCTCGTTTGGAGCTGAGGCATTGGGTTGTGTGTCTGTAGCTCTGCTCAGGACTCCTCAAGCTGTGGCTTTTACCAGGAGAAGAAGACTCTGTTCCCGGGTGAGTAGTGTGTCCCAGTGCCTGTTTTTCAACTAGTATTTAGAGTATTTAACTGGTCTTAAGGCTTTTTTTTTCTTTGAGAGTTAAGAAATGGAAAAGGCAAAGGGTTGTTATGTGAAAATCTTGGCTTTTGGAGCCTGTGTCTGTGAACTGGGTCCCTAAAGGAGAGTTGTTGGTAGTGTTGGCTTTGCCCTAAGTGTCCCTGGAAGTTTTTGAGAGCAAAAGAAAGTTTGAAGTTACCGTTTCAGTCCCTGAAAAGCAGAACTTGCCTTACAGAGTTTCATGTCTGTACCAGGGCTGTGGGGCACCCTGGGACTGGGGTGTATGACAGCTACCAGCTTGGTCTGTGTGAGGAGTTACAGACAGCTTCCAAACACCCTGCTCCTGGGGAAGCAGGGCTGGCTGCTTTCTGGGAGTAGGAATCTTTGGGGTTTGGACTCTCGACCAGACTTGCCAGCCCCTGGCTGGGGCATGTGGCTGTGCCCAGGCCAGGTATGTAAGGGCAGAGCTGTCAGTGCCTGGGCAGGGAACAGGGCTCATGGTAACAGCTGGGAAATAAGTTCTGAGGAGCTTGTTATTTGGAAATGCATATTTTCATGCACAATTTGGCTGCAATCATTCAGATATCATGCACTCAGTTCTACTGGAAAAGATTAAAAAGAAGAGAAAAAAGTGTGTAGGAAGCCCCAAGGCAAGAAGAGCTGACAAGTCAGGAAAGGCACATCCACACCTGGAGCAGCTGGAGCCCCACGACAGGCAGGAAAACCTGGAGCAGTGATCAGGGAGACTCCAGTGGCCTTGGCACTGCTGGAACAGATGTAGAGTGAGGGAGGGATGGAGCAGGGCTGCAAACACAGGGTTGTTGCCTTGCAGAGGTGTTGCAGAGTCAGTGGGATGGGAAATGCTTCCCAGCGTATCCAAGCAGTGGACAGACTGACCATATGTGGGTTGGAGTAGTGCTGGAAGAGGGGCTGTGAGAGGAGATTACACAGGCAGAGCGTGACAGACCCTGAGGAGTGGGTTTTTGGGAAGCTTCTGGAAGCTGCATGGTGGAGTAGAGTGAAAAGAGAACCAAGACAAGTAATGATGTGTAAAGGTGGGGAGGACAGGCTGGCTCATGTGCTGTGGTTTCAGCCCAGCCACCAAGGGAGCACCACCTGAGGACTGGGTATGAGCTGTGTGTGACTGGTTCTGGTGCTGCAAGGACGTGTGTGTCCTAGAGGACAAGGGGTTGTGCTGAGCAGGGGGGACCCTGCCTCCACTCCCCTCTCTCCTTGCAGACGTACAATTGGCCTTGATGTGAGGAAGAAGAGGCACTGCAGGGTTGGGAGTGCCTGTGACCCACTGCAAGGAAGGGATTGAGTGATGCTCGTGGACCAAGAGTGTGGCTGATGCTGCCTCTGGCCCCAGGCAGAGCCTGCTCTGTGCCCCACAACTGTGCCCTCTGCACAAGCCACTGTCCCTGTGCCCCCCATGACACTGGCTATGGGCTCAGCCCCAGGCTGAGCTGAGTGGGGGCTGTGTTTCTGTGGCTCTCCTATCCACCAAGGAGCCCTGTTCCCGTATCTCACACTTGTCTCCTTCGATTTCCCTGACAGCCAATTCTGGAAAGTTGGAAGGTGTGCCATTATCTGGGACTACATTATGAAAGTGTCACATGGGTGATGAATGGCAGCGCTCACGGGCTCCTGAGGAACAGGGAGGAAAGAGTGACATTAGGAAAGATTTTCTTTTTATGGTTTCTTCAATAGGGAGGGTTCTTTGGAGGGTTGTATTTCAAATCAGATAATCAAACACTCCTCCTGGCCTCCCAAACTTTGCAAGAAACTGCTGAAAGAGTGCCTTGGAAGGTTGACAAGGGGAGAAGGCTCCTTTCAGTTCCTGCCTATTGCTCTTGGGCAGCTGTGTCAGCCTTCCCTGTGCAGCTGGAGCTGGGGGCTGCTGCCTGGACCTGCTGCAGGGCTCCCTGTGCTGGGTGGGAACTGATCCAGGATCAGGAGAGGTGTGTTTGCCCTGTGTGAGGGACTGGGGAAGTGCAGAGGAGGCTTTGGGAGGTGAATGGGAGCTGATTACCCCACTGCTCTGTGGATTCTTGCTCAAGAGTGTGAGACGTTGTCTGAGGATAATGGGGCCAGAGGGGACCTGGGCAGCTGCCTCTGCAGGGCAGCGAACGTGGCATGGGCAGGGTGGCTGGTGTTGGCTCCAGCTGATGTGATCCTTGTGTGGTTGATGGGGTGTGTGCAGATCCCAGAGGCCTTGCCTTTCTCCTGGTTTCTGCCCAGCAGCCCCAGAGCTGCTGCCAGCCCCACAGCTGCCCCACACCAGGCTCTGGCACCTCCCACGCACAACCTCACACTCTGCCACGGGAGCAACTAATAAGGTACATGGGCATGTCATTTAAAATGATATTTAATACTGCTGGAAAAACCCTAAAGACCTATTGACCATGCAATATACTGTGTCAGTGCATTTTACAGGCAAGTACAAAGCGGACATCAATAACCCCACATGTGCTATTACTACACACATCTTGCCATTAAAATAAAGATCCAGCTCAGCAGCCGAAAGTCCTGTTTGTGTTCCTGCTGTCATGGCAAGCCTGATGCCTCCCTGGGTGTGGGCAGGGACGGGACTGTCCACCCATGCCCTCCCCTCTGTGTACCTGGCAGCGTTAAGTGGGTGACAGTGTGAGAGCTGAGAGGTAACATGCACCCTCTATCCTGCAGCCATGTGTTTGGTGTTTGTGCCTGCAAAGCTTTTTCTGATTTAGTAACAATTAAAAATGTGTGTGCTATGGACAGAAGTGACCACTGCAGACCCCTTGGGTATCTGAGCTTGTGCAGTTTGAAGCCAAGGCTGTGTTCCTCAAGGGGATTACAGCCCCACTCTGCACAGCTTCCTACTGTCCTGGCTGCTGGCAGGCTCTGCTGTAAGTCATGCAGCGTGTGGTTTAACAGCACCCTGCTCAGGATCAGCCCTGCTCAGGATGAGCCTCTCACATGCATGTTACAGAGCAGCAGCATCAGCAGTAACGTTGGGCTGACCCTGCAGAGGCTGGGCACCCACTGGTGAGCAGGGTGATGCCTGTCCCCAGCTGTGGGAACTGGCTCAGCCAGCACCATTGGCTGCTGGTGTGGCCACTGGGAGGGGAAAAACAGTTGGCTTCAGCCAAGACTTAGTGACACTTGTCTTTTTCTGACCCTTAGGAGTGATGGTGTGATGAGCACAGGGCTGGAAGGCAGCCTGGACAGACATGGTGAGACAGCCCTGCGGTGCCCTTCTCCAGCACGTGCCCCTGACACCAGGCACAGGAGGCTCTGGAGAAGCAGCAGGGAGCTTGCAGGGCTGGTTCACACCATGGCCTCACATCCAGGCAAGGAGAGGGCACTCAGACTCATTTCCTTCCAGAAAGATGGGTGCTCTGTCCTAGATACCCCATCACCTTCGTGTTTAATAAGACAACACAGCAGCAGTGACAGCCATTTCATGAAGCAAAAGCCTTTCTTTTTTTCCCTGTTGCCTTCAGGATATTAATAAAAACAGATTAATAAAATCAAAGGCAGTGCAATTAGACAGGGCATTGAGGGGAAAAAAAAAATGTTTGCTGTACAATCTTTCAATTTCCATGGCAGTTCTCACGCTGAGAAAATCTGTCTGCAATTGCTGATGAAAAGATAGAAAGCTGATGTATGAAACACAAGGGAGGTGTGTGTGAGTGCAGCTCCCTTTGTGTTCCTCATGTACAACGCTGTTCTGCAGCAATATGAACAGGCTTCCAGCCCAGCCATGTCCCAGGGATTCATTAGGTGATACCTACAGGATGGTGCTTCGTGAGCTGGGGTTTCTTTCAAATGCAGGTGGCAGGCAGAGGGCAAGGCACAAGTCCCCCCACCCACCATGGGAAGGGATGCCTGCTCCCAGTTCCCCCTGGCCTCTGGGGTGAGGGAGAGCTAATTTCCCCAGGGAAGGATCCCAGAGCTTTGGGGGCTTCCCCTGCAGCAGTTTCAGTGGGTGGAGGCAGGATCTGAACTGAGGGCTGCTCTCTAGAGCACTGGGTTAAAAGCTCTCCCCTGGTTCTCCCAGCACTGTAGCATGAGGAAAGCCATTTATTTTGTCAGTGTAGCAGGGTTATGTCCATTAACCTGGACCTTGTTTGTAACAGCTGAGACAGGCTGGTGTGTATTTGGGAGTCTGGGTTTGCTGCAAAAGACCTGCAGCATCTCTATTTCTTTAATAAGATGGAGGTTGGGATGGCAGCAGGAATGATCCAGAGCCTTGCCTGGGCTGGCAGGGAGGGAGCCTGTCTTCGAGGGAAGCTTTGGGAAGCTCCTCCATGCAGCACCTCTGATTTGCATCTCGTAAATGTGGCTCATATAGGGCTTGTTCCATTTGCATAATGAGGCTGCAGGGACTTCCCTCGCCTGCAGAGCCGCGGTGTAAATGCAGCGTGGAGGCAATTAGATCAGTGTTTACATTTGCAGGAAGGCACCTCCAGATGATTCTCTGTTGGGAAAAGTCCTCCTTGGTGGAGCTGCTGCCTGGGTTTGCCTGTTGCTGTTCCCGGTTGGTGTCTGTTGAGAGTGGAGAGGAGAGGAACGCAGGCAGAGCCGTTCCCTTGATCAAGGCCAAGATACTTTCAATCAACAGGTTGCCTGGGTTGCAAATTCGTCTTGAATTTCAAAACATTTCTAAAACACTGTAAAGCCTGAAGCCAGCCAAAAGGCTCTCTTGCTTTGGGAGGATGCTTGCTGTGCCTCCTTGCTGCTGGGCTGGAGTAGATGCAGGGGCTGCTGTGTGTCGGGAGGATGGGTAAGGGCTCGCCTCTGAGGCTGCTCATCACCTTCAGAGCTGGAGGAGACAGCAAGAGAAGCCTTGGCTGTTTGGGTTTGTTTTTAATAAACATAAAAAGCAGCAGTAAATCTGGATCTAGTTTTGCCAGTGTCAACAGGAGCTAATCCAGAGTGTGCTGCTGAGCAGGGCACAGTCCCTGAGGCTGCAGGAGACAGGAGAAGGTACCTGGAGCCAAGCTCTGAGCAGCTGAGGCTTGGTGGCTGTATGGGAGCTGGGGAGCTCCCCTGCCTGGCAGGGGTCAGGGAGGGTGGCTGTGATACAGTGAACAAGGTGCTCTGGGGTTGTGTGTGCCCTGTGCCATCAGTCCTGGGGGAAGTGTTTGGCTGCACGTGGATCCCTCCTGTCAAATGCTGAAGCACTTTGTGGAATGATAGTAATTATTATAGCACTAAAACAAAGCACCAAAAGCTTATTGCTTTGGAGAGATCACTAACTATCTTTGTCTAATTACTTGGCTCCAATTAACATTTTACCACAGGCTCCTTCTGCAAGCGTTTCTCTTGGAGAGAAGAAAGTGTCAATAGCAACATAAAATACAGTAGCCTTGGAAATAGTCTGACATCATCCTGGGAATGCTAAAAACAAAAAAGCCTGATTCCTCCCCTGGCCCTGGAGGGAAGGAGGGGTCTGAGGAATGGGACACATGGGCAGGGAAGGAGCTGGAGGAGCCCCGAGGCAGCAGTGGAGGCTGGGCTCAAAGGTTTAGGAAATGCATGTAGGTAGCAATGTAATAAATCATGCCTCAGGCATGTCACTATAGAGAATAGTGCATGTGTGAGCTGTCAGTGGCCACCAACATCCCCCAATGGGAGTGTGAGTGCAGAAACATCCTCAGGGAGGGAACAACAAAGATGTTACGAGCAGGGACTCTCCCTGAAGAGGGGGGTCCTGCCTGTACCCCCACCCCCGGGCTGGTGCCTGGCTGCAGGAGCTCGCATCCCAAATATGTGGGTGTCCTTTGGCTGCCTTGCTGACCAGGCACCTGCTGGGGATCTCCCTGAGCCCTTAAAATTCCTTTTTTTCCCCACTGTCCAGTCCTGGCAGCTCGTCACAATGTCTGAAAGTCACCATTCCGTCAAAAGGCAGCTCAGCACTCAGTGTTTGGGTGTTTTTTGTGTGTCTGTGGCAGTGTGGGGGTGACCTCAGCCTGGCTGCGTGGAGGAGTTGGGACCTCTGAGTCTGAGCTTGCCCTTACTGAAGGGGAGAGGGGCATCCCTGCCCAGAGCTGCAGTTCTGGTGATGCTGGTGGCAGCTTCCCCATGTGTTTCTGTGGTCTCCCCACTGTTGCCTGTGGATGCCTTGTTCTCCCCACCCTGGGATGGCTGGGAGTATGAAGGGCTGGGTGTCATCCCCCACACAGGGGGTCTGGGCATTCCCTGTGACTGTCCTGGTGCTGGTGGCAGAGCCGGGGGCTGAGGCAGAGTGTCAGATTTTGGGGTTGGGAGTTTCCTCAGCAGAAGCTGCAGGGTGGCTGGGAATGGGCTGTACAGATGCAGTCCAAAACCTTTCCAAGTTGCAGTTCCCTCCGTGCCAAAGGGCCCCAGGAAGGGCCAGGGCAGGCATCCCCCTGCACGGCCCGAGCTCAGCAGCGCGTGTTGCTGTGCTTCCCGGAGCTGGCGTATTTACATACATCCTATAATTACCATCTGCACAGCCAGAGGCATTTGCTGGAAATGGGTTGATTCCATCTGTTGGTGCAATTTTCTCAGAGGAATTTGCATTGATCACTTTTTTATGCAAAGCTTTTGTATAGATCATTTTTTTCCCCCCTTTTTTTTTTTTAATGCAGCTCAATACTTGCAGGGAGGGCAGAGGCTCTCCCTTGGTGCAGCACCAGCCACGTGCTCCCCGGCCTCTCACTAACCACTTGCTGCTGCTGCTCATCTTCTGCTCTGTTTCAGCACAAGTGCAGGCTGCTCCAAGATGGAATAGCTCCAATATTTATGGTTTTTATGTTATATTTGAGGTGGCAACTCATCTTTAACGGGGTGACCTTAAATTAGGAGGAAGGGGGTGTGGGTATTGGCGAGCCAGCTGATGATTTTGGATCAGAGGGTTCAGGTTCTGTACCTGCCAGGACCAGATGGGACTTTTTGCATATTTTTGACAGCTGTAATGAACGGGGCAGCATTGTATTGATTAAATGTCTGGGAAGTTACCACAGCCCTCTGGAGCCTCCTGACTTGCTGAAACTGTGCTCTATAAAGTTCACATGGGTGCAGCTGCGTGGGCAGAGGGGAGCTGGGAGGGCTGTGGGGTGCAGCACCCATGGGGTTGGGGTGTTGGTAGTATGTGGGGCCACCCCTCCTCCGTGGAATGTCCCTGGTCTGTCTCTGGGACTGTTGGATCCCTCCTGTGTCACGGGCTGGGCTGAGAAGCACAGATGCTGTTAGGGGGGCAAACAGGGCAGTGAGATGCTGGGGGCCTGACCTCGCTGCCTGTGGAGCAGCAGCTCCCAGCCATGGTGAGACAACTTTAAAAAAGCTCAGAAAGAGCCAAACTCTCTGCTCTGGTGGCCTGCAGATCTTGATTAAAGAAGTTATTCTAAGGAGGTTGTTAGACTTGCTAATTGGGGCGGGTTAACGGGCTCGCTGGGAGGCCAGCCCCGTGTGCTGGGGGAAATAAATAAATAACCTCCATTGTGCTGTAAACAGTTATCAGGAAAGAGCAGAGAAAATGAAGTGAACTCTTCCAATGCATCATGGAATATTACTGTATTTCATTTACTGTGGCAGCAATTAGATGAGAGCCTGTTCTATTAACGTGCACCCTTGCAGATCCATGCTAAATTAACTGCTAGATCTTCACTACAGCAGTAAAACGATTGATTTCTCCCCTTAATCAGTTTATTTCATTAGTTATACATTTATTTTTACATGCATTTTGCCAAGCTGCAGTGAAATGACCTATCAAGGTATGTGACATCACAGAGTGATTTGAATATTAACCAAATAGCTATTACAGCAGTGGTAGTGCTTAAAGATCATATGTAAATCAAATGTCAGGGGATAAAACTGCAGCAAGGGCTGTCAGAAAACAATTTAGCTGTGGTTAAAGGGACAGCTCACAGCTGGGAGAACTGGGAACTTTGTAAATGGATAATCTCGTTGCCTTTGCTTTCCCTCCTGGTTCCCCGGGAGAAATGACCAAGTTTTCCCTGCACTGTGCTCTTTATTTTGTTAGAAGCTTTCAAAACTGCACAATTGATTTCCTTTTGTGTTCAGCACCTGGTTCCTAAGCAGCAGTCGTAACTTTAAGATTGAGCTAGGTGCAGAATCATTTCCATTTCTGACCCAGGAAGCCTAAGAATGTTAAATAGAAATTGCTGTGAATAGTGTGAGACAAAAATGGCTTCTCCGGGCCCGTGAGTGTGGGAAAGGTACTTCCCAAGGGGGAAATGGAAGAAGCCTGATGACATGTTTCTCATCTGGTGTGTCTTAGGCAGGAGCATGAGCTGCTCCTCCTTTTCTCCCACACAGCACAGCGGGTCTGGGATGCTTTGGTGCAGTTGCTGCAGGGAAAGTGCCTGAGTGGGTCTGGCAGCAGCCCAGTGCTGGGAGGCTGTGCTGAGCCCTTTCCCAAGGGAGGGGGAAGCTGGAGCCAATCTGGGCTCAGAGCTGAGCTCCCCTTTGCCCAACAGAAACCTCCTGTGCCAGGAGTGGTCGGTCCTAGTCCATCCTGCCACTGGGCTTTGTGGCTGCTCGGCCAGCACAAAGGGTCTGGCTGTGGGCAGAGCCTGGAGCAAGGGGGTGAGGAGCTGCCCGTGAGTCATGATGTGGATCTCCTGCTGCAGGCCACTAAAGTACCTCACACATGGCTGGGGGGTCCCAGCAGGGCAGGGGGCTCTTAGGCCACCAGAGCCCATTGGCACCTCCAAACCCTCCAGGAGCCTGGGCTGGGAGGTCTCTGGCCATGGGTCAGTGCCACACGTGGGCACAGAAGCGCAGGGATGGCACTGTTTGGGCTGAGGCTCCTGGGGTGAAAAAGCTGTGTGCAGCAAGGGTGAGCACCGAGTGGTTTGTTTGTCTTTGGAGCAGAGATGAGGAAATGAAGCGTCAGTGACCAATAATCAAAAGGCAGTGGAGGGGAAAAACCCACGGGCAGACACCCCAGCAGAACGAGCGCTCCGGCAGCGGGCTGTGACGCGAGTCGTGCCATAAAGCTATCCGGCGACTGCTACCTTCCTGGGGTTTAAATCCAGCTCTCGTGTCCCTGGGGCACCATCTCACAAGAATCCGTCTGCACAGAGTAAACATTGAAATTATATAATTAGCCCCTCAGAGAAAAGAATTCTGGATTCATGGGAACTTAAAGTTAAGAGAGAAATATTACATCTCTTCCGCCTCTCCCTATCATCTCTAAGCACGGAGCTGTGCAGCGGGAGAGCAGAGCTTCCAGGAGGGCAAGGGAAGGCAGGGCTTGGCTTGGCTTGGCTTGGGAGCCCCGTTTGCTGGGGTGACCCCTTGGCGGGGGGCTGCAGGGGGCTGAGGGGCTCCAGCAGCCTGTCGGGAGCAAAGGATGCCTTCAGCCTGGGTCTAGCAGGGGTCTAATCAAACGACAGTGCTGGCAATAACCTGGGATTATAAATGGGAATTGTACTCTATCAAAATTGATTCCAGGGTAAATTGAATATTGAGTTAAATCCCACAGCCTGGTGAGACCTCTGCCTTCCCCCTGCTCCCACCCAGCAGCGAGGCAAATCCATCCCCGAGTCCTCTGGATATAACGCGCTGCTGTTTGACCTTGGGTTACTACAGTAACCTTAAGTGCACAGTAATATACTTTCAGTCACTGTTCAGTGCTCAGGGGAATGTTTTAAGGCCCTTGGCTGGAGTGAATATTTTTATGCAGGCTATAATTTCTTTCAAGTCCTTCGCCAGCAGCCTTCACAGAGACCTTCGCTCGCACGCCTGGAGCCCTGCGGGTGGGCACCCCGTCACAGGGACCCTGAGCAAGCACTGGGACGGGCTCCTGGGACACAGGGTGCTGAGCAGAGGGAGGCTCTTGGAGTCAGCCACTGAGGGGTCTCAGGGCTGTGACTTGATCACCCTCTGGGAGCTTTCCACGGCTGCCTCCAGGCAGGTGAAGATGGGCATTGGACCATGTGTGGTCCTGGATATGGCCACACTCCCCAGAACAGGGCTGGAAACAGGCAGGAGAGGAGGAGGAAGGAAAAGAAAAGCATTAAAGGAGAGATGTGGCCTTTCTCCTTCTTGGCTTCCTCTGCCTCTCTCAGGATGCCAGCAGCAGCCAGTCAGCTCGCTTTCTCCTGGCAAAACTTGGCCCCTCTCAGGCATGTGCCACCATGGGAAGTCCTGCTCCTACTTCGGAGCCCTTTTTCCTTGCTGCTGCAGGGCTGGGCTGGGGAGCAGCAGCAGTGTGGCTGATCTCTGGGCTTCTGCCCTTGCCAGGGGCCACCTGGGACTGGGCACATCCCTGTGCTGAGGATGAGGAGGAGGAGGCCTGGCTGCCCTGTCCTGGGCTGAGCCAGGTGTTGTCTCTGCTCTGTCACCCTGGGGCCTCATTTGAGCAGAGATTATGCTACGTTCAGTTAAGCTGGACAAATGCTTGCTAGAGACCCAGAGGAGAAACCCCCAAACTGATTTTTCATCTGTGGATCAGGCAAAATTGGATTCATAGTTCAATTCTCCAAAGGGGAAAATTTGCACAGAATCCCTGCTTGGATTTTATTTTAAGCAAATCCTATAAAAATCCATCTGAAGGAGACCAGCTCCATCCTTCAGATCCTGCACACTTGTACCCAGGAACACGAGTTCTGCTTTTATATAATAAAAAATGTAGAGTTTCCTCATGTTGCCATATGTTTTTGCATTTATCCGTGCACTTGCTATAACCCTCTCTGCTGTGTGTGCCTACAGTGCTATCTGTGTCGCTATTGAAATGCATCGAGTGAGTATCATTCATGCAAAAAATGAGCCTAAAATCTCCCTGAAGAGTGGAATATAATAGAACACAATTGTATCATTTAAAAAACTTTGCATCATATTACACAGTCAAAAAAAAAAAAAAGAAGATAATGTATGCCAGGATGGAGGAAGCAAATGAAAGATGGTGTTAACTCCCGAGCTGCCGTGGCTGCAGCTGAGCTCTGGGGGTGTGGGGTGTCTGTGATGGGCTGTGCTGGGTGGCACATTCCCTGCCTGGCCTGAGCAGCCCCTTGCCCACAGTGTTCCTGTGCAGGATGGGGTGTGTTGCCCAGCCCTGGCTCCTGGTTTAGCTGGAAAACCTGTCAGGGGAAGCATGGCTGTGCAAGGCTGTATTTGCTGTGGTGATGGGTTGTCCCTCTTGCCCATGGGCTGTGTGTTCTGGGGAGAAGGCATCATTGCCCTGATGCTATTGAGAGGCTGCAGCAACTCTGTGCCCACAGGACACCTCATTGGAGCTGGGCACTTGCCTCCCCCTGCTCCCAGCCCTGCTGCTGCCTCACTGCGCTGGCATGAGAAAAAAAAAAAACTTTCTGTCTTTGACTAGTATCTGTTCCCAAATCATGTATAAAACATTCGCAGAAACCACTTACTCCTCATGTATCTTTTATGAGTCCCATCCTAAGTTAAAATATATAAACATAAAAATATCAAGAAGTACTTTAGGAAAAGGAAAAAAAAAATATCCAAGTTATTTCATAAACTATCAGGAGACCAATTGAAGAGCCGTGGGAAGGCACTGCCCAGCCCTGCCCTGCCAGCAGCACGCCGCTCCCCCAGCACAGACCCTGCCTCTGCCAGCCTCAGGCTTTCACACTTGAGAAAGAAACCCTATCATTTTATTTAATCCAGGGGATAATCTGTTTGTAATGTGCCAGGACAAGGATGGGAAGTTTTATTTCCCGGAGACCAGATTAAGAAGGCGTTGTGCTGGCAGTCAGGAGGGGGGACAAAGTGTTTGTGGAAACCCAACCAGCATCTTGAGTTTTGGCAGAGCCAGGGGGTTTCCTAACCCTGCTAACAAGGAGGGATTTATGGGCAATCCCAGCTCTGAAGATTCATTTGTTCTTTTTCCTTTCCAAGGACGTGCATCCTTGCAGCCTCAGCTTGCTGTGGGGTGTTCAGCCGCTGACTGAGCCCGGTGCCCTGGGGCTGGGTGCCTGTGGGACAGGTCACTGCCCCAGCCCAAGGGTGATGTGAGCCCCAGGGGGATGGACCATGGCATTAATTGCCTGACCATGGACACTTTCATGCTGTTCCTGGCAGTGCCAGGGTAGAGTGTGCCAAAGCTGTTGGGCTGCTCCCACAGAAAAAGTCCCACTTGGCTCCAGATCCTCCCCTCACCTCACTTTCCTCCAGCCAAACTTGCTCATGCCACACTGACCCTGGCACAGCTGGGTGAGCTGGGCTGCTGAGAAATCCAGCCCAGGGCACTGTCGTGCAGTGGTTTGTGCTGGTCCTGCTCCTGTTTGCCCATCTGAGCACCTCCCCAGGGCCTTTGCCTGCTGCTGAAAAAGTTAATGTCCATTTTTTTCCCATTTTTCTCTCTAACATGGTCCTGATAAGTGGGATTGGAGCTCTCTGGGGGGAATTGCTGTTGTAACACTCCAGAGTGTTTCATTTGCTGAACACTTTGTGCTTGCTGCTTTCCTGCAAAATCATCTCTGACTTCTGGTTTTTCCCTTTCTTGGGTGTAATTGGTAAAAAAAAAAAAAAAAGAAAGAAAGGAGGAAAGGAAGAGCTGAGCATCCCCAGCCCCAGCAGCCCCAGGCCTGGCTCTGCCATCCTGGGGAGCTGCGGGCATCCAGGGGCAGCTGCCAGGGCTGTGCAGCCAGAGCCCCGTGGGTGCCCTTTGGTGTGGGACGATAGTGAAACGCTGCTGGAAACCAGAGCCAGGGTGATGTGAAAGGCCTTTCCCTCTGCCATGCCCTCCCTCAGAGAGCAGCCTGCTGTTTTGTTGTCAGGGCAGGAAGCCCCCGAGACAAACCGTTGCTTTAATAGGTAAAAACCTGCTACTTTTGTTAATTTTGCCTTTCAGCATTATCAGTTAAATATTGCTTCTTTAAAAGTGTATTTAATTTAAACTAAAATGCTGGAAATTTCCTTTCGAGAGTACTTTTATTTTTTTTTCTCCCCTTGCACATGAATATTAATGCCTTTCTCAGAGAGATCTACTTGAAAAAAAAAACAAGAATAAATTAAATACCTACAGATTTTTCTAATTCCTCTTTTTGGTGACATGCCGTCATTACATCAAATTACTGAGATGTGCTCCCGCTCGCGTGTGTGTGTGTGTGAAAATTATGGAATATAAAGTATATGTAAATGCAGCAAAAGGCTGTGAAGAAAGAACAGGGACAGGAGAAGCATTAGGTATTCAGCCAGCATCGTTGTGAGCCAATTAATCAAGCAGTGGCGAGGAAAGATGCAGAAACGATGAGTTCGCCCTTCATGTTGATGAGGCCGGTCCAGGGCAAATGCTGCTGCACCTGAGCTCATAGTTAGGCATGCAGAAAGGAATCATGGGAATATCTTCACGCCTTTGTCTTTCTCGTGAAGGATGGAAAATGTCAAGCTGTTGTTTGGCTGCATGTGGGAGACTGGCTGAGAATTCACAGTCTGGCGAAGCAGGGTTTTAACTCTTTGTGGCCAGGCTCTCCTGGCACAGCTGCGCCGAGCGCTGCCGCAGCGCCGCGCCGGGGGTTCGGGCAGGGCAAGGGGCTCTTGGCTCTGGTTGCAGAGGGGATATTTTTGTCGTCTGCCTCTCCCTGGACACGGGATGCAGAGGAAAGAGCTGCCGTGCCCCCATCCTGCCCTTTGCTCTCCCAAAGCTGTTTCACCAGCTGACCTCTGTCCCTCGCTGCGGCCCCGGCACTGCCGCTGCTTCCCGCTGGATCAGCGGCTGCAGGACAGGACCAGGGGCCCCAACAGCCTTTCCCTGGTGTGGTTTTTCCCTTCACCTTGCTGTGGATGTGTATATTATTTCACACCTTGCCAAAAAGAATAGCAATAGAGGTTTGGTGCAGAGGCCAGCAGCTGTCTGCAGGGGGTCCCCAGGCCCCTCCACACCACGCTGAGATGAGCTTTTCGCCAGTGCTCTCTTTCACCTCTCGGCTGGTGGTCGGGGCAGGCAGAGGTGATGGATGTGCACAGGGCAATGGCAGGACAAGGATCCTGTTCCTGGGGCTCTGCCATCAGCACAGGGACCGTGTATCAGCCCAGGGAATGCCCCAGCATTTCCCTGCCCAGGACCAGTGTTCTGCACCTAGCAGAGGGAACATCACAGGGGATGCAAACAGGAAGATGCCAGTTCTGCACACTTATATCCACCCACCTGAGGCAATCTCTCAGCCATCCCCATGTTCACCTGTGGCCTGGGCCCATGTTCCCAAACCTGGAAGAGCTGTTGAGCTGCTCCTTGTCGTTGCTGGGTTGGTGAGACCAATTGCATCCTGCCCTTCACATGGGATGCGTTTCTCTTTAGAAATCCCTGCAAATCGTTTGCTTTTCTCTCAGCATCATGATATTGTTGGCCTAAGTTCAACTTCTGATCTGCCATAACTCCCGGATCCTTCCTTCCTATCACGCCAGTAATTCCCCAATCACACTGGATTTCAGGGGCTGTGCTTTGCACCTGGATCCACCCGGTCAACCCTTGTTTTTCTCGATTGCTAGCGTTTTTCAACACCTTTGCCACTCTGATTTAATGCCCTCTAACGCATTCAAAGATTACAAATCCCATAATTAGATTTTTTTTTCCATCACATAGGTCAATAATTCTGAGCAGCTCTGGATACGACAGAGCCCTGCTTCACGGCTTCTCATTTCGACAGCAAACCATCGGTGACTAGTCCCCGACTTCAGTTTTTCAACAGGTTTTACCCTCACCAAATAGTATTTTCATCTAGACTATGATTCCTCAGCTTGCTTGTGAGAATGTCATATAAGACGGTGTCAAAAATCTTATTAAAGTCAAGATATGACATTTACTGCTTCTTTTCTATCCAGAAGGCCTATTACCCTGTCGCAGATGAAAATTAGATCGGTTTGCCACGATTTGTTCTTGACAAACCCATGTTGGCTGCTACTCACCCTGTTATCTTCTTGGTGCTTATAAATAGTTTGTTTGATCATTTGTTCCAATATTTTTTTCTGGGAGCTGAAGTTGAACTGACTTAAACTGATTATAATTTCCCAGCCCCTCCTTCCTGTTTGCAGAGCAGCTCTGAGCTCGCTGATCGGCATCGCCCGGTGCCGCCTGAGCCCTGCAATGGCCTGGGGACCACCAGCAGCCAGCTGAGAGTTCCTCCTCAGCTTTTCTGTGCCCTGCCATTCATTGTGCCTGCTGCCTGATCACAGCTGACCTTTTTTTTAGCGATGCAAAAGAGGGTTTGCAGCCCCTACCTCTCCTGCACTAGTCCCCCATCTCGTTCCCTTCCCACTCCTCGGTAGATGGCTCATTCCCATGGTCTCTCCTGCCATGGAGCAGGGGGATCCCAGGGCTGCACCCAACCTCTGCTGTGCCAAGTGGATGCCAGGAAAAGCTCTCCAGAGTTTTCCAGGTAGAGATGCACAATTGCAATCACAGCCATTTCCACACAGCCTGGAGGGGAAGTTACTGGCCAGTCCCACACCCTGTCTATCTGTCTGTCCCTCCGGAGCAGGCTCCTGGCCTCCTGCTCCTGGCCCTTTGGCAATGCCCCTGTGAGCACAGAGTAGGTGATGCTGTGGGATGGGCGATGCTCTGGGGCAGGGGGCCCGGCTCTGCCTCTAGAGGATGCTCCTTCGTGTCCTCAGAGGCTCCCACGCTGCGTTTGAATGGAAGGCGAGGGGAGGGATACCAGAGCATAACCTGGTGGGAGGAGGATGCAGGGTCCGTTGCTGGAGGCTGCTCATTATATGGAGCAGCATTTTCTTGTTTTTAATGAAATATAAAGACTATCTTACAGTTATAATTAGTACCAGGTGGCTGAGGATTAAAGGGGCAGCATCAAAGGCTTGCCTGGGAGAAGCAAAGGCCAGGTTTGCCCCCTTCATCATAAATCACCAGGAATCTCTGTTCTGCTGGGACTCCCTGTTGCATGAGGCTGCCTTCCAATGCTGCTCAGGCTCCAGCCCGAAATTCTGACCCTTCCAAAGCCTCTCTTCATGCTTTAAAGCGAGCAGAGCGGAAGAACAGCGGCTGATAAACATCAGTCTGCTGAGATCAAAAGTTTCTTTGAAAGGATCAGAGAGGTTCAGCCTGGTGAAAGCTCACGCTCACTGTGTGCTGCTGGGATGCTGAGAGCCAGGTGGGAACAGACCATCCCGTTCCCATCCCCAGGATGGCATTTTAGGCTGGTTTTGGTGCCGGTTTAGACACCCAGGCTGGGCCACGGGAGCTGCTGGCAGCACCCTCTGTGCCAGGGTCAACCTCAGCTGAGCGTGGGCACAGCCACAGGCATGGCTGCTCCCCCCAGCCAGAGGCTGCCCAGGGCTCAGCGTGTCCCTGGGATGGGGGCAACTGCCATTTCTGATCTGTGGCCCTGATGGCTTTGTCTCCTGTGTCTGGGTGATTTGTTTGATCAGTATTTGACTGATTTGACTGGGGAGAGGATGCAGTTTGCTGTAGGACAATTCCTGGCCCTGCTCTGGCGTGGCACAGGGCCATGGGGCTGCTGAAGCAGGGACCTGCTGTGAGGGTTACATCTTCTGCAAGATTGCCTGAAGCTGGAGTGATGGCACTGGGGGATCTGGGGATGTAAGCAAGTCAAGGCCTGTATGGAGAAGGAAGGATGGACAAGCTTTGCCAGCTGAGCCCCCTCAGCAGCTGGTTTTTGCCTCTGGGTTTCTGTTTTTTCCAGACCCAGCCCCTCCTTGCCCCACTGCAGGTGTCCTTCCCAGGGTCTCTGAAGGAGATCCTGCATCACACCCAGTAGCTGGGGGTCTGAGGAACTACTGACCTCTGGGGCCTCCCCAGCTGCCTGCTTGAGGGTCCTGAGCCCTGCAGCCATGTGGGAATCCCCCAGGGATATGGGCAGCCACCAGCAAAAGCAACAGCAGGAGCCTGTGGTGGCTCCAGGGTGGGTGTTCCAGCCTGGCGGGAGGCAGCTTGGTGTCTCTCCCAATCCCACACTGCTGTTTCACTCTTGCCTTTAATTTTATTTAACATCTCATTTGGTTTGCTCTGCTCAGGCCCTGCACAGCCCATCAGCGCTGCAGAGGGAGCTGACAAATCCATTCCCCCCATGATGGATCACGCTGCCTCCTGTGCAGAGCAGCCGCTTGCTGAACACCCACCCTGTCCAGCCACTGCTGCCCCCTGCCCACTGCTCCCTGCCTGCCCAGGCAGACCCCAGCCCTGCCAGCAGCCAGCCACACCGGCAGCACGCCTGCAGCCAGGGCTGTGCCGGTGCAGGTGAGGTGCTGTGTTATTTAGACCCTGGGCTCCTGTCCCCAGGGAAAGTCAGACAAACAGACACGAAGCCTTGACACAAATAGTGGTTGTGAAATATCTCTCTCCTGGGACTGCCTCTCCTGCAGTCATCAGGATGCTACTGGTTGCAACAAAACGGAGCTGCTCTTTTACTCCTCAGCACAACCACTGTGTCTGTTGCCTGATGGAGCCAGGGCTCTCTGGCCCAGCTCTCCCTGGTGAGCCAGCTGAAGGGGCAGCGAGCTGCTGCTCCCTCCCTGCCTGCTGCCTTCTTTGCACAGCAGCCTGAGAAAGCCTGTGCAGCTCTGCAAGGCCTTGCAGCACATAGAGAGCAGCCTGAGACCCGGCTGCAGTGCTGAGACACAAATGTTATCTCTGCCCCCCAGCGCCAGGGTGTTCTGTGGCCCCGGGTGAGATGCACCAGCAGCGCTCCTGCCCACCTGCACATCCAATGGCCATGGGGCAGTTTTCCCACACTCTGCCTTGGCTCTGCCACGTCCCCACACAGCCCCAGATGAACAAACCTTCCCTGTGTTTACCCACTTGCTGGGAGAGGAAAAGCAAAAGCCAGGAGCATGCCAGGCAAGGGGAGCCCCCGTCGCCAGGAGCAGCCCGTGGCAGCATAACTCATCGCACAACGTATAAGAAAAGTTGAGTTATTGGGACATGTGACATTTATTTAGTTACATATCTCCTGTGGGAGGTTTCTGGGGCCATTAATGCAGTGTATTTGCATGGCTAGTTTACATGCCTTTGCTTGTTATTGCTGTCTATATTCCATGCACCTCACACTCAATTTCAATTCAAAGTTTGGCAGTTGAGGTGTCACGACTAAAAAATGGAATGGCCTCCCTCAGAAATGAAATAATTTTGTTGTTCAGTTCCGAGCGATTTTGTAATTTCATGCTTGTGTATGATAATTTTATGCTGTCCTGCTCCACGTAACTCAGCTCTGCCAAGCCCTGACAGGTGATAAATACAATCTTTTCCAGCCGGCGTGCGACAGGCCAGGATGAGGAGAAGGGGGGGGAGAAGGAAACGAGGGCGGTGGTGGTGATTTCCCACCTGAGGCTCGTGTCAGCCCCGACCCCGCAGCGTTTCACGGGGTCAGGGGAAGCGTCGGGGCAGGGGCCGGGGCAGTGCTGGGCGCGAGGGGACGGAGCCGTGGCGCTGGGTGTGATTTCCAGCCCGGCCTCTCTCTCGGATGGAGTTCAGAGCAAACGTAACCTTCTGAAGAAATTATTTTTACAAATCTGTTAAACATTTGAAAGACAGCAATTTCCAATAAAAGAATACGAGTCCTTAACATTTATCACCGGGCTACGGATTTTATAACTGTTGCTTCATATTGTTCTTGTAAAAAATGTTTCTCCTCCCGAGAGCAGATGAGTCAAAAGGCTATTAAGGAAATGCCAGAGGTACAAGGGGGATATAATGGGTGCCAATAAAATGAAAGCAGAAGCAAACCATTTAAATTAAATTCAAGTGGTGATGGGAATCATCGTTTCCAACTACAAACCTGGAAAGCTAAACACTGCTGAGTCGCTCTGCAGCCCGGCTGAGCCGCAGCCACCGCCGTGCCTGGCAGCAGTGGGATGTGGGATCGGCAGCGGCGCTGAGCCCAGCTCCGGCCCAGGGTCGGGATGCAGGCAGGGAGGGAGCCAGAGGGTGCTGAGCCCCTGGGCACAGAGCCTGTGTGAGCAATGAGGGTCCCTGGGGTGAGCTGGGGAGTGAGCAAGCTGCAGGATGGGGAGAGGAGCAGGAGCTTCAGTGGTGTGGAGCAGTTTGGGGCTCTGAAGCTCAGACCTAAGGACTCAGTTTGTTTTCTCTGCTGCGTGAGTTGGGTTCCCTGCCGATTCTGGCTGTAGCTGGTGCGGGGTGTTTGCTGTGCAGGGGTATCAGGGCTACCCCAGGGGCGATGTTCAGAGGTTTGATGGTGAAGGGAGTCCCTCTGTGTGCTGGACTCAGGTCATCAGTGAGAAAAACAGGTTTAGAGCAGGGATGCTCGTGCCTTTGGTGGATGTTTGGGTGGTCAGCAAGGAGCATGTGGCAATGGGCCAATGAGCTGGGGGTGGACATCCTGCCACTGCCCCGTGTGCCGCAGCCTGTGCCGCACGCCCACTGCAACCGTCGCTAATTGCTTCCAGGTCCCGAGCAGTCAGCGAGGGCAACTTCTTGTCTCTCATTCTGCAATTTAAACCACCTGAGAAAAACACTGGCAAAACCTTGGGGGTTGTTTTCCCCTTTCATCTGCTCTTGTGCTGAGGGCTGGGAGCCTGTGGCACGCGGCACCGGGAGCCTCTGCACGGGCTGCGAGCGCTGGGCTGTGCTTTGGGACTGTCCTGGCTGCCTGGGCTGCCCAGGTCACACAAAGGGAGATCTGATCAAAGTGGTGGGGGAATAGCTGCCTCCCCAGGCAAGCTGGGGAGCAGCCAAAGGTATTGACTTTGTAAGTGATTTCATCCCAAAGCTGATCGGAAAATACGTTTCAGATCGTGTCAGGGATTTTTCGTGGTCTGTAGGAAGAGATTGTGTTGGGGGATTTCTAAGTCATTTGCTTTTTAAAAATGCAGGTGTACATTTGAAGAGAAAAGCCCACAAGCATTTGGTTAGTGACAATGGAATAATTTCTGTTGTCTTTTCATTTCCACATCACTCTCATGTGGGGAAAGCCACCTCTCCTGATGGTGTTACTTTTGCTCTGGCCAGCAAGCTCGGTTACTGCAGAGCTTGGCTCTCCAGCCTCACATGGACTCAGAGCTGACCCCTGCCTCAGGCACAGCTCTGCATTCAGGATCCATCCTTCTGGGGCCTTTCAGAACTCCCTGTTGGCACACGCAGAGCTCTGAGAGAAAAACAAGCTGGGATAAAGCCTGGCATTGCAGGCAGAGCCCTGGGAGTGAGCCTGCACATCACCAGCTCTGTCACCCTTCCACGAGCAGGGAGCCAGGGGACAGCCAGCACCTCGAGGGCCAGCAGAGCCTTTGCCATTTGTGTATTTGGTGTCTGGGGTAATGATTTGTGTGAAGTACAAGCGCGTGTGACACGGGCGTGAGGAGGCACCCGCTGCTCCCGCCCCGACCGCCGTGTCTGCAAATGCATTTTCCTAAAGGACACACATGAAAGATATTCTGAATCAACATGACTACAGCTCTGTTAACGCAGGTTACCCTTAACCAGCAGGTCACTGCACATCACTGTGCTCACGAGACCAAAAATAACGTGTTCAGCATAAGCCATATGTCAGAAACAGCGCGGGCTGAGGGTCCCTCTGCGGGGCCCAGACGCGGGGGGACTGTGGCACCAGCTCCCTGCCTCCTCCTGGGGATTCACTGGGGGATTTACAGAAGTCTTATTGCTCCAATGGTGCTAAAAAATAACTGTAAAGTGCCCAAGATAGAAAGGCTGTGAAAGTCTCTGTCGTGGCCCTGACATGAGGACGTTTACCATGTAGCAGAGTTACAGATCTGTAATACACAATTTAGGGTTTCTCAGTGTACGAGTTCAGGCTCAGCCCACTGCTCAGCAGCACCAAGAGCCTCTGGATGTCTCCCGGTGAAACCCGTGGGTACTTGGTCTTCCTTGCCTGTAAATCTATTTACTGTGAATTTATTTCCGTGCTGAGATCTCATCTGTGCTGGATGCTCTGAATCCTCTCTGACTGCTGCCCAGCCCCTGCCAGGATCCTTGTCATGCTCCCACAGCTGGGTGCTGCAGTGTAAATGTGATGTCACGAGCAGGATTTGGGCTTGGGACTGGGAAGGACAGAGAAGCAAGGAGCAGGCTGAAGGGGCACGTTACAGGGCATCGTGCTTTTAATAGAGCAGGGCACCATCTGTGCTTCCACAGCCCCGTGCAGCACATCAGGCAGGTCCCTGTGCAAGGGGACGAGTTCTGCAGCAGCGAGTTCCCCTCTGCATGAGCACAGGCATCATTCACACCAGCACAGCAAATGCCAGTGTGTTTGTGTGCCTGTATATTTAGGGGGTAGGAGCTGCCTGCCAAGGATATGCCTGAGCTGGAGAGATTGTGTGTCCAGACTGAACCTGATCGGAATTGATGAACCTCTGAAAACCTTCTGATGCGTTTCTCTGGTTCCTAAATAAGGGAACCTCAGAGCAAAAGGCTGCTTCAAGTCATAACTAAGGTTCACCAGACAGTCTGCTTCCAGCTCCACTGAACTCTGTCATCAAAAATCATCCCATGCGCCCTCCTCCTCCCCCATCCCTCACACAGGCATGATGGCTCTGGGAAGCCAGAGATACTCTGAAATGGAATGCAGAAGGTACAGGAAAGCGTGGCTGAAGTCAGCCCAGAGTGCTCCATCACGTGAGCCTTTGCATCTTGCAGTGCTGAAAGCGCTTTACCTGGGAGCTCTCGTCTGCTCGGTCCCCTGGCACGTGTGTGGTGGTGGCCATCAGAAGCTTGTTGGTTGCACTGGAAGAGAATCCAGCAGGAGCTCAGCACCCACAGGGCTCTCTGTAGGGCTTCTTGTGAGATAGGACATGTGCCAGCAGCCAGCCAGGCACTGAGCACCTTTAGTCCTGTGTGTTTGTGTGAGATCCCACTGCTCCCAGCTCTCTCCTTGTGACTGGGAACATCCCCCCTCAGGTCCCTGTGCCCACCTCAGTGCAGACCAAAAGTCCCTGAGGTGGTACTTTGGGGCTTTTCACTCCAGGCAGCGAGCCCAGCGTGGTGGGAGCGTGTTCTGCCCCTTCCCTGGGCTGCTGCTCCCCACATCTGTGAATTAACACAATGATGCTCTGTACAGAGCTGGGAATTAGAGCTGGGTGGGTTTTTTTGTTGTTGTTGCATATTTTTACATGTGGCATACTTAATGTCTCTCTGAAAACATAAATAAAACATACGTAACCATTAGAAATCCTTAGAATCTGGGAAGTGCCCGAGAATTTATTTGTTTTCAGGAGGATCATACATATTGTATTAAAACTATATAAAGGGTTTAATAAAATGGCAAAAATAAAGCGAGAGCGAAGGCTCTCAATCTGCGCTGAGAGGAGGGAAGTGATCTTTCTTTGATGCCTATTAAATGTTCCAGCAGATGAAACCCTATATTCTGCCAGGAAATGAGTTTGCCACAAGCCGATTGGGTGCTGTCGTGTGTGCTCGACTTTACCACTGTCATTCCTCTTCCTCCAGCAGCAATACATTACGCCGCCTCCATTTTTCATTCCTCACTGCCCGAGATGCAAATTTTCTCTCTGTTGTTTATATTAGGTTTTCAAATATATGGAAATCCAGATATCTGGAGGAAAATGTCAGGGCCAGAAATACTCGTGATCTGTCTTTTCCCCAGCCTGACACTTTCCTCCATCACTTACACGGGAGCGTGTGAGGAGTGGGAGCGGTGGGAGCGGCTCTGGGCGCGCGGCCACCAGCTGCCAGTCCCTGGGCTGCTCAGCAGTGACGGGGCTGGGATGGAGAGCTTTGCTTCTTGATGGGCTTCAGTGTTTGCCTGGGGTTTTTCACCTTTGTAAAGCTGAACATCTGGCCTGTGGAGGAAAAGGACCACGTTGTGCAGGGAAGGCACCTGAGCCAGGTGGGAACTGAACCGCAGCTGAGGGAGAGCTCAGGATGCTGCCTGAGCTTCCCGTAACTGATGGAGCTGGCAGAGGTGTCTGTTGGGAGGAACAGTCACTGGAGAGGGCTCCCAAGAGACCCTGTCCTCACACCCTGAGTTTGCCAGGCTTGGGGATAGGGGCTCTTAGCCACAGGGTGGGAGGTCAGCAGTGAACTCCCACGTTAATGCTGCTGCTGCCGACTGGAGAGAAAGTAGCAAAGGACCAGCAGTGACCAGGTATGCACCTTCAGGACTTTGTGGCCAAATCAGCCTGGAGTGATGGAGTTCCCCTAAGTTTCCTCAGGTAGGAGGCATACCAGTAACTTACAGTAAGGACAGGCACGAGCTTGCAGAGCAAACAGCATTTGGTGCTTTTAGCTCAGGGGTATTTGTGAATTACTCATCCACATTGACCTGCCCTGCTGCAGCTTTCCTGTTGTGGCCCAGCCCTCAAGGCCAGTGACTGTGCTGGTTTATACTGGGCAGACCCAGATTTGCCCTGCTCTCAGCCCAGTTCCAAGTCACAGGTTCTCAGAGGTGCCCAGCCCGAGGTGCTCAGCACAGCGGGTCCTGTGCTGGGCTCTGGCTGCCGGCTGCTGCCACGCTCACGGATGGGCCCAGCCGCAGCTGTGATGCTCCCACACACCCCAGAGCGAGCAGACACATGGATTGATGTGGGTCACACAATAGATGGGAGCAATGCATGTCATCAGGCACCCTGCTGTCCTCTGTGAGCTGGGGAGAAGGAAGCGAAGGTGTGAGAGGAAGGGACAGGCTGCCATGGGTGCAGGGACTGTGAATGGCACGCCAGTAATGAATGTGAGTCCCAACCATTGCTTCTCTGTGAATAAGAGGGCTATTTTAGGCTCTGGCAGCTTGAGAGGATGATCTGAAGACAAAAATCACTTGTCTCCCAGTGCTGGAGGAAGCCTGATGTGCTTTAAATGATGTCACGAGAATCCTTCTAGCAGGTACCAGGAGGCTGCATGAGGAGGTAACCATCGCTGGAGTCAGCACTACATTTGTCCCTTAGTTGTTTCTCCATGCAAGTACATGGAGAGCAAAGGGAGAGCTGAGGGAACGATGCAGAACAGCAAATTCCCTGTTAATAGGGTTTTGTTACGTCCTGTTCACATTTCTGAATGAGCGTGTTACTCAGAGTTGTGCTTCTGATGCTTTGCCCACGCTGATGGCTTATGCATAAAACCTGCCACCACTGCTTCTGGTTATCACGGCTCTGGGCATCGCTTTCATCTCGCAGACCTACACTGCTGAACCAGTCCCTGACAAATCGTGCCTTCTGAATTCTGCAATCAAGTGTAGGCTGTGAAACTGGCTGGGCTTGTGTGAGTACAGTCCCTGCTTTGAGGAGCAGCCGAACTCCAGCACTCCAGCACAGGTGCAAAGAAAATCGTAAAAGGCTGCGTAGTTACACTGAAACCTGTGTTCGAATGGATTTTATATACCCAGAGATGTTTTCATCTGTTTGCTTAGCTCTGCACAAACACTCCTTCAAGGACTTACACGCAGAGCAGCAAAGAGGTTACACAACCTCCACGCACACGGAGGCCACAGTCTTTGTAATGGGATATTTTAGTATCCAGGGGAAAAAAACCAAACATAAACAGTATTTGTGAAATCACAGGAAAAAAAAATCCAGGATTAAGAAACAAACAAGCACAAACAATCAGCCCCCTCTGCTGAGCATTGCTGTCTGTCACATTCTGAACACACACACACACACACACACACACACACACACACACACACAGAGCAAGAGCCGGTGCAGGTCCTGGGTCCAGAGAGCAGAAGTGAGAGGTCTGTCACCTGGTCTGCAGCATGTGCCCTCTTTCAGAGGCACCTTTTCAGGGTTAAACTTGCATCTTTACAGCAAATGTAGTCCTTTACCATGTCACTCAGAAAAGCCTCAAGCATATGCTTAACTTTAAGCCCCTGCTGAGCTGACATGGCTGAGTGCTTTGCGTCATCAGAGCTAAACTCGTGCAGAGCCCCTGACAGGGCGTGAGCCCTTCAGCGTGTTTCCCTGTGATGCTGCAGTGGGTTTATCCCTCCAAACTCCACCAGTGATGGCATCACTGCCTGTTTCTTCACACTATCAGAAAAGTCCTTCCTTGAATGTCAGGAAACAATCCTGACCCGGTGCCTGACTCTGGAGACTGGACACGGATGGGGCTTTGCCTGGGGCTGGTGCTGCTCAGGCACACAGCCCAGGTTTCCAAGCACAATGCCCGTGCCTGAAGTTGTTGGGTAAACATCAGAGACAATGCAGTGCTGCATTTACTCACCCACATACTCAGGGGACAGCACTTCTGGGAGCAGCTCCTACCATTCTGCTGTGCTTCTGAAACCTTACTCAAGGAGCAGTGGTTATGGGATGCATGAGACCAAACTACCATGCCCAGGTTTTCATTCCCAGAGTAGTAACTGGGAGGGACACCTAGCAAAGGGAAATGAGATCCAAGGAAGTGTTTGGGGAACAACAATGCATTCTCCATCAGCTCTGCTGGAGATGGCTGGGTTTTTCCCCAGAGCAGTGTTAATATTCTCTGTGCTTGCAGAAGCAGCACCAAGGCGACTCCAGCCCTCTCTGCTGTTCAGCTCCCCCTTCCAAGGCCGTGCCTTTGGCAGACGTCTTGTTCCAAACCAGTGGACCTTGCTACACGTCGGAATGCATAATCCAAACTCCCATCCCTTGAAGAGGCAGGAGCTGGGATGAAACAGAATGTACCTTCTTCACTCCTTTAATTACCAGCTCTAAGCTGCTTGGAAATATAAGGGGTTTTCTTTTAAGTTGTTAATTTCCTCCTCCAGCCTTCCCCACTGTCCCCCCCCCCGCTACAGATTCCAAAGTGCTTGGTGGCACAGCCCCTGCTCACTGCTGGCCCTGGAGCTCTGGCTGCACTGGTGGGCACAGCCACAGCCCCCAGCCCACAGCTCCCCCGGGCAGAGCACAGGGAACCAGACAGTCCTGCTCCCAAAAGGGTACAAAGAGCATCTTCCCTTGACACTGCATCACTTGTGGTCTTGGCTAAAGGCAGCCTGAGCAGCTCCACGGCCACATGAGAGTGATGATGAGAACAAGCAGTGGGACAGGGGAGGGTTTTCAGCCCCCTGCACCTGCAGTCTGGGTCAGCCAGGGCAGACAGGCTGAGCAAAGGGCCTGTTATTCTACATCTGAGCACCTTAGAATATAGAAACAGTCTAGATCCTTGGCTTCCTTCTCTTCTTTTCTTGGCAATAAATGTTCAAACAATAGTGATCACAGGGTTGGGGTTTGGTTTTTTTTTTAAAGAGAGCATCACTATGGCCACCATGAGACCCTGAGCACAAGGAGCTGGGGCCTGACGAGAAGCTCTCACACGTTGACACCGTGGGCACTGTCCACGAGGCAGCTCCCAGCACACCCAGGTTTGGGCTGAGAGCACTTTGCAATAGTTTTATTTCAGCAGAATAAATTGATACAAGAAATTAATTTGCAAATTACAACAATTCCCTCAGCAACACGTGACTCAGAGCCAGGCAAGCAGCCAGGACCAAAAGTCAAATTGCTCTCAGCTACATTCAGCTCTGGTGCGAGGTCTGTTCTGAGGGAAAAGCTGTCCTGAGACACACAGCTTCATGTTGGGGCACCTGAACAGGGGAACCTGAGCCTCAACCCAACCACTGCATTTAACTTGAGGGCAGCCCAGATCTCAAATGCAAGTTGGATTCACTTCACAAAGGTTAAACATCTTGAACTGGACTGCATGCACTGCACAACCCCCAGAGAGCTGGGGAAGGATATGGGGGGCGGGGGGGGGGGGTTCCCCTCAATTCATTGCAGCTGCAGGTGATGCATCAGAGTAAAGGCTCTCACCTGATGATCTTCACAAACAGCCATCCCTCATTAGTGGAGGTCAAGCTGCAGATGAATTCCATCATTTTTTGCAATCATATATTTCCCTCACTTGGGGTTGGTTTGGTCTTTGGCAGAAAGTGATGCTGTTGTGTTTGAGGAGCTGAGTCCCAGTTGCCTAGAGAGGATGCTCAGGCCACTCACCAGACTGAGCAGTGCTGGAGAGCAAGGCATTGTGGCTGGCCCTTCATCTCCTCAAAGGTGGGTGGAAATAAATCCTGATGGTGTGTGGGGAGGTCTACAGATGGTACCTGAAGCCTCTGGCTCAGCAGAGACCCTTTAGAGCAGGGAGCAAGGGAAAAACTGTTCTAGTTCATAAAGAAAGAGCCTGCAAAGGAACAAAATGTTGAGGCTATTCTCTGTGTTTGATCTCCCTAAGCCCTGTCTTAGGGGAACAAGTTTTTAGCCAAACTGGCCTGGAAGCCCAGCTTTAGAAAGAGATGTTCTTGGGCTCCGTGGCTCATGCCGTGGGCTGTCTCCTGGTTGTGTCTTGTTGCACCTTGGGCATGGGCAGTCTGGAAATAAACCTCCTCCTCCTCCTTTGTGCAGTGCATGTGTTCCTTTTCTTCTGTCACAGGATAGGGTAGAACAGAGGAGCTGGTGCGTGGTGTCTGGAGCGCGCAGCGGCGACTCGATGTGTCACGGGCGCATCATTTAAATGAACGCTGCTAAAACAACAATGCTGGGTTTAATATTTAAAGAGCCCCTTTGAAGAATGGGAGAATCTGTCACCTTTCCTGGTGGATTTGAATCTTGTGTTCTGAGGGTTTTTCTTCTCTGATTAAAGGAGCTGGCTGCCTGAGGAACAGCTTCACATGATGTGCTGGGAGGAGGTGTGGGACCGGGAGGCGTCTCGGGGAGCGTCTGAGGATGCAGCCAGGTCGATTTTCTAGGCTTTCTTTTGTGGAGCTCCCACCCAGTGAATCCTCCTTGTGGCAGAAGCCAAGGGCAGCTGACCAAATGGTGCTTTCCTGGGCAGCCACCCCGTGCTGTCTCTGCTGCAACTCTAACAGCAGCCTTGGAGCATCTCAGGGGCTGTGGCACTGTGAGCAGCGCTGCTCTTTGTTTTCACTTTGCTGAGGAGTAGCTTCCTCCCCACTCTCCAAAGTCTCTTCTGGACAATCAAGTATGGCAGCACCACCATCTGAGCCTAATCTTGACCCAAACCACTCCTTCATGTCTGTAATGGGGTATTTTTTGATGCAAAAGTCACAGGCTCCTGCCAAGAGAGGTCCAGGTCGTTCTGAGGATGGGCGAGTCTTGTCCTACCCCTTGCAGGCAGGACATTTGCTGTTGGGGCACTATGAGCTTTGCAGGTTTGCCTTTTCATCCAGGTCCCCTTCTTGGCAGCTCCTGCTTGCCCAGCCGTGTTTGTGCAGCTGGATGCTGCTGCTGAGCTGCATGATTTGCAGTTGACTCTGCTGAGTTTTGCTTTGCTGTGTTTCAGGCCAGGCCTCCAATCTGTCAGTGAAGTTTTGATTTCTGATCCAGTAGTCTTATGCTCCTGGACAGCCCCAGGTCTCCTGCAAACAGAGCTCGCATTCTCATTTTCCCCCATAATAAGGTCAGTGGAAACACAGAGCAGCATCTGACCCACCCCCTCCTGTGGCTGCCCGAGGGAGGGTCTCATGCACTGTTGGCTATTGGCACTGGAATTTCAGGTGACTGATCCCGTGTCCATGTGTTTTGCTGCTGTTCCACTGCCCTCAGGTTTCCACACAGGTGAGGTTTGCTGTGAGCAAGGCACTGGAGCTGCTTCCCGAGCCTCTGTGGTGACCAGGGACCAGGCTCCAGCCCTCAGCATCCTCCTCCTACAGCTCTCAGTGCCCACCCTCTGCCAGAAGCGCGTGTTCCCGGAGGAGAAGGGCCCAGTGTCAGCGAGGCCGGAGCAGGGAGCAGATATTAATGTTATTGGAGGGAAAAGACTATTAGGATTCTGTAGCTCTGAAAAATACATAAGTCTGGAATAAGACTAATGAGACATTTACTGGTGCGGTTGGGTTGCATTAATGACCCTTCAGAGGATACAATTGCAAAAGGCTTTCACTGTAATTACCACGCTAATGATGGCAGTGACATCATTTCAGACCAAATGCGATGCTTGTTTTGGATGCGGTTCAAGAGCGGGACTTCTCCGTGGCTGGTGTGTGAGGCCCATCAGCGTTATTGCCTGTCTCCCTGCTCTGCTGACCATCCTTCTTAGCTGCCTCCTTGGCTCCTGGCTCCCCTCCAGCCTGGCCCCAGCGGCCAGCATTCCTCTGCTTTTTAAGGTGCTTCTGGGACCGTGAGCTGAGGACGGTGATTTGTCAGCAGCGGCAGCTCGGTTCCTGGTGCTGTGCGTGAATCGGAGGAGGGAGAAGCTGGGGGAGAGCCACACACCCCCTTTTTATTCTGCAGGCATCCTTAAAAGGCTTTTCATAAACAGTGATTGACTGTCTCCTGGCATGGCCTGGAGCACGGTGGTGCTGTGTAACCTTTGGGCAGTTGCTTGCTCCCGGGCGCACCTCGTGCAGCCGGTGGGGACAGGCTGATCCCAATCTTCCCCAGTGCCTCTGGGCTTAGAGGAATGTATTAATTAACCTCATTATCTGGGATCACTTCAGCAGGGTGTTACTGAGGCGAGTCTGTGGTCAGGAGGGCTCCCACTCCCAGGCTCAGCTGGAGGGTCTGGATCCTTGCCTCTGTGGGAACACACGGCCGAGGGCAGGTGATGCTGAGGCTGTGTGGGGCTGGGGGAGATGCTCAGCCTGTGGGAGCTCCTCTCAGCCCCTGGCTGATCCTGCAGTCCCTGGGCTCCTGCCCCAGAGGAGGGATGCTGGAGGCAGGGGCAGCCCCAGGGAGCCAGTCCTTCCCCAGGCACCCGCTCTGCCCGCAGCAGGGCTCTCAGTGTGTGGGGTCCAGTTTGGGGCCAGGATGGAGCTGGTGTGGCCCAGCCTGCATGTGCCCAGGCTCCTGCCTGCCTCTGCTCTCCCCCAGCACCAAGCACAGCTGGGGACAGATTGACAGCAGCTTGTTAAGCCTGACAGAGCATCAACTTTTAAGGAGTTGGAGAAAGCAGAGCTTTTAATTAAAAAAGGAGGGGGAGGGGAAAGGCAAGTCCTGATTCCTGCCTTTCCTGTTATTTCTGCCTTTCCTGTTCAGCTCTTCTAGAAACAGTATTCCTGCTCCAGCACTTAAAAACATCAAATTGATAGCCCTGTCATCTGTGCCCATAGGCTACTGCTCCCTGCCCCAGCCCTCCCACAGGGGCTCTGCCTTTGAAGGCGAAGGCACTGCTGTGTGACTGTCCTCGGGGACATTCATTTTCCTTCCTACAGATTGTCTGGTTGTCACCAGCAAATACCCAGCCAGGCTCATATTGTGCCCTTGTTCCCTCAGCATCCTGGAAGGTACCGGCAGCTGCCCCAGAGCATCGGGACCTGCTGCAGCACCAGCCTGGGACACGCTCTGGGGTGTCACGGGGAGGCTGGCAGGACGTCTGCAGCGTGCCAAGGCAGTTTTACCTTCTCTACCTGTGATTTCAGAGGGACAGGTATGTGTTTTCTTGTTTTGGAGCTCGTTCTGCCTCCAAAGGAGGTGAATGGTAACCAGGAGCGTTGTCTCAGGTGAAAGCTCTCACAATCAGCTGTGACACACGAGTGGGATTTGCATCTCAGGCTGATTTTTGCTGAAACATTTGAACCTTGGTCAGTCACTAAATGTGTTACTTGGGCATGGAGGGCACAATCCCTCCTGGATCTCGCCTCCAGCAGAGCCAGGGATGTCCTGGTACAATTCTTGACCCCTGTGCGTGTGCCTCATCATGGCCACAGCAGCAGCTCCCTTCCCCACAAAGAATCAAGGAGGGAAGGAGAAAATATCAATAGCTGCCTCTTGTCTTCTGCAGAAGCTCCCAGGCACTGCTGGGCCTGCTTTCAGGGCAGCTGGCTTTGCTGCTCTGCTCCCCAACACCAGCCACCCTGACAGTGCTGTGCTGGGATGTGTGAGCTCTGCCCAGGGAGAGGGAATTTGTGCCTCCTCAAAACCCCCATGAAAACACCTTTTATCTTGCTAATATAATTCTCCTCATACTTGCAACGTGAAAATGTGCACTTGAACCTGCTGGGTTGGGGTTTTTTCCTAGAAAATCCTTTTCCTTTCCTGGTTTCCAAGGGCACTGAGCAGCATCTGGGTGGCTCTGGCCAGGACAGGGCTGTGCTGATCCTTGGTCCAAAGCTGAAGGGCATCCACCTAACCCACTGCCCTGGCATCATGGCCTCGATTCCCTTTTGCATCTGGCCAACAGGCCAAGTCCTGTGCTGCCCCCTCACGCTCCAGCCCCATGCACAGAGCCTGCTCTTCCCTCCACCCCTCGTGTGCATGTCTGCAAGGAGGAAGCAGGGCTGCTGCGGGCTCTCAGGCTCCTCAGGTGCGGGGCAGCAGCACAGAGCAGCCTCCACTCAAGGTCTGCTCCCTGCTTGAGCGATCAACATCATTTCCATACTATAATTACATTGCCCAATCCTCTCCTGATTTTACTGCTATCTTGTAAGGCGTCCCGGTTGTGAGTAATTTAAAGCTATATGAGATGTCAGGCTCTGTGAAACAATCACCCCTCAAAGAAATATGGTCTGAGATAATAATTGATAAGTCCCATTAGGCACCGGGGCCGCTATTTCCGACGTGGCCTCTTCCGAGGCGGCCTTGCTGGTTCCCTTCCCGCTGGTTCTGCCGTGCTGCACACCCAGCCTGGGCACAGATCGGGGTGATTTCTTGCTGTGGGGTACAGCAGGGGTACCTGGAGCAGTTTGGCCTCCTCAGTTCTGGAGTGATGGTGTTTCAGCCTGATTTATGGGTGTGATTTTTGCATAAAGCACATTATGAGCGTTGGTTACCACCTGCATTTGGTCTATGGAGGTTTGCCTCAGTGGTTTATTCTTAGCCTTAGTAGCAAGCAAAAGACTCTTCCAGGCATCTCCCCTGGTCCTTGCCCTGTGCTTCCCCTCCTCGGTGCTGCTGCCCCTTCCCTGGGTGCCCGGGCAGGCAGCAGGACCAGCGGCTGCTCCTGCACCCTTGGCACAGCAGAGCATTCTCAGCATCTTTCCTGAGTCCAGAACTTGATGGTGGATCAAGAAGCCACTTGTGGGTTTGAGCTACTTAGGAAGGGCTCTGCTGCTGTTCAAGGTACAGCTGCTGGTTCCTTCAAGCTGCTCCCCACACTGCAGCTCGTGCCTTGGGAGAGCAGAGGCAGCGAGTTGGGGTTTATTCCTGTCACTAGAGTTTGTGCATTTTAACACCAAGTCTCCAGCTTTTTAATGGCTGCACAGTTTACAAACTCCCTTCCCTTAAACTTTCCGGTTTTTAATTAGGGAATGCAAAGTTAGTGTTTTGTTGTCTGCAGGAGAGGAGAGGTCTCGCAGTGCCAACAGGGTGAGTGATGAATTATGCAGGGAGCCGGGGAGAGGCTGGCTTCTTTGGGATGTGCTATTTTGTAATTGCATAAACTACTGCACTCCTGAATCGGGCAAACGTTCTTCTTCACATTCAGTAACCTTTAAAAAACGGTGACAGCTAATTTATGATGTTCTGGGGGGGGGGAGCAAACCAAACCAAAGAATTACAGCAAGAATATTTAAAAGTTGCCAAAACTTGGGCGTTCTCCCCCAGAAAAGGTGAAGAGTTCAGGACAGAACAGCTTTCTGGCAAGGAGATTCCTCTTTGCATTTAGGAAGAGATGCCACAATTTACAAGACGTGCTGATGGAGGACTGACTTAGGGGAGGACCAGCAGCAAACACAGACAAACCCTCCAGTGTGAGACCCTTGGTACAGAAATGAATGTTCAGTGACCTGGGGGGGGTGACAGTTGGGGTGAAATGGGGAGCGGTGTTGACTTGAGCCTGTTTTGTAAAACAAGGTGCCGTTGCAGGAGGGCAGGTGGTGGTTGAAATCTTTCCTCTCTCCCCTGGAGTGAGTTTGCAAGGGAAGGAAATCAACGTTTCCCTGAATGGAAATTCTGGAGAAAGCTTCCAGTTCATAAACACAGAAACAACCTTCTCAGAATGACACGATCTGACAGCTGTTAAAATAATACAATAAAACAGAAGGGGAAAAGGAAGATACCATCATCCATTACTATCTTTGAAATGTTTAAGAGAGTGAAGAAAGTCAAAACGGATCAGTTTTGATCTGGGATTATTTCATTGAAAAATTCATCAAGATGGGAAAGTCCCCGCGGGATGTTTTGATGTGGATGGAAAAGTGCTTTTTGCAGAAAACATCTGGTGTTGGAGGGATTTGCTGCTGTCTCTAAATACTCCCCTGAGCTGAGATTGTGCTCGGGGCTGGGGCTTGGCCACCAGCCTTGCCTGGCCCTGCCACAGCTGCTGCCCCGTGCCCCTGCTCTCTGTGTCCGGAGGCTGGGCCCGTGGGAACAGCCCTGAGACACCGGCAGCCTCAGTGTGGGGGTTTCTCTGCCCGTGCAGAGGGCAGGGAGGTGGGGAGCTGCCTCCCCTGCCAGCTCCCAGGGCTGTGACTGCTTTCCAGGGACTGCCTGGCAAGGCCAGCTGGACCTGCGTGAGCTGCTGCTACTTCTCATCTCCTCGTGTGGCTCCTGTGACCATTCATCCCACTTAGGGCTTGATGAGAACATGGGACTGCAGCCTCTGCGATGGCTTCTGCTGAGCACAAACGTGTTTGACTCATGAAAAACCACCCAAGTGAAAAGAAACACCAAAATCAATCCAAGGCATTAACAACAGGCTGCACCATATCCCTCATTGCACTCAGCCAGAGGGGGAAGGACCCCATGGGACACTCGTCAGCTGAAGGGATGCAGGGCTCTGTGCTCAGGGAGGAGAGTTTCTGAGCAGCTCAGCCCCACCTGACAAGAAACACTTCTCTGTTAGGGGACAGCTCAGGTGGAAGCTTTTCCCCCTCCAGCAGCCAGCCAGGGTACACAAAAGCAGCCATCCTTCTGCTTGTAAAGCTCTGGGAGAGAACTGTAGCAGCGAAATAAAAATGCAAATGTTTATCTCAGCTCCCCTTTCAGGCTTGAGTGCTGGTGAAAGCAGCTTCACAAATTCCGAATCCATTGCTTCCCTGGAGAAATCCCAGTGTTGTTTTGTAAGCAAAAGTAAAAATCTTTGCCACACAGCTACCGTGAAAGTTGTGACAAGGAAACGACTGCTTTTAAAATACAGGGGTGGCACACATTGATCAGGATTCGTTCCCTGCTTGCCCAGGACAGACATCAAGGCAGACCTCTCCCCCTCGCTGAAATCACAGGTGGCATTTTGCATTACGGTTCCCCCTCTCCTGGTGAAAGCTCCTGGCTGGTGGGTGCTGGAGCTGCAGTGCCGCCTGCCCTGACTCTGCACATCGCCATGCTGGGCAGCATGTGGCCCTTTGCAGTCCCTCTGTGGGTGTCCAAGCAACGTGCCCACTTTGCCACGTGCTGGGGTGGGTTTTCTGCCACCAGAGCCAGAGCAGCAGCCCCTGGTGCCAGGTGGGGATGGGCAGTGCCCATCTCTGGCAACTGATGCCAGATGAAGCAGAATTATCACTTGCTCCTTTTGTTTCTGCCCATGACTGGCTGGCACCTTGCTCCAGAGGAGCAAGTAGAGACCTTAAGAGGTCACGATTTGGTATTTCAGAGACTGAAATCTGATGGTGTGGGAGCAGCAGGTTCCCCTGAGATCCGTTTGCAAAGGGAGCAGCCGTGGTGGGGAGAGGCTGCTGAAAGGCAAAGGGGGATGTCAGGGTTTCCAGCTCTGCCACAGTTCCAAAGCAGCACCACAGCTCTCCACAGTGGGATTGAAAAGAATCCTGACCTCTTCATGATTCTGCTTTTCAGCTCGCTCCAAGTGCGTCTTTTTCCCTTTCTCGATGCCATGTTTCTGGCTCTAAAAGAAGGAAATCGATTGCTTTACATCTTACCTTATTATTTCAAAAGTCTTTACTCCTTTTGCTCACTTTTATTGTAAGTCTCTTCTGCTGATAGATGTGACCACCACCGACGAGAGCTGGTGTGGTGGCACAGTGCTGGAGGGCCAGAGGGTCCCACTGTGTTGTCAGGGCCTGGGTCTGAAGAGCTGAGGCTGTGCCCAGGATTCAGCTCTGGCACTGCCAGCAGCACCCTCTGCCCCGGCACTGAGGGAGCTGCTGCTGGGTGAGCCACTTTAATCTGGTTTAGCGTGTTGCAGGGGTACTGCCTTCACTTCCACAGCAGCTTTCCCAATTCTTTCTCCCTCCAGCTTGGGATGTAAATTCACCGCTATTAATTAATTTATAATTAAGTTCCATACAGCAACCACTCACTCCGAGAGAGATGACTTCAGATAGTCTCAGTTTGTCAAAATATGCCTGTCTCCTTTCAGAGCCACGAGATAAAAACACTGCGTGTGACTCTGAGCTTTGAGATGAGGAACAGGGAGGCAGTGCGAGTGTTTGCCCCGGAGGAGTCACCTCAGCTGTGCCACAGGCAGAGGAGGAAAACACGCTCCCTGATTTTGGCAAGGCACAAGGTTTCCCCTCCTGCTGCCCAGGGGTCTGCTGATGGCTGGCCCTGGCAGGGGAGGATCACTGCAGCCTCTCCCCCAGCCCAGCCAGGCTGGGACAGGCATCCCAGGGTTTGTGTCTGCCGGGAGGGTCACAGCTGCCCTCTCCGTGCCCAGGATCCGCTCAGTGAAAAGGACATGCCCACAGTCAGCCCGGCTCACACGCCAGCACATGGTGGGGGACCGTGGCACCATCCTCTTCACCCCCGCTACTAACTCCCGTGACCCAGGACTGAGGCAGCACAGAGCCTGCAGCAGGGCTGAATTAAATCATAACTAATCCCTGCAGAAGTGCTGAAAGTCATCTTTAATACGGCCGCAGCCCAGAAGCTGTTTGCTGTCTAATTGGCTGCAAACTAAACAAGCAATAGCTCTCCAATTACGGGGCTGTGTGCGGAGCGTCCTGTGTCCCACCGCCGCTCCGAGCCCCGGGAAGGCATTTAACTGCTAATAACCGAGGTGCACGGTTTAATTTGAAAGGTTATTGCAATTTAATATGACTGAATGGCGGCGAGCGTTCACACGGCAGGTTGCAGGAGCCATTATCGTACAAAAGCAGCTGGTCAGAGCAAAACCCTCGGGCACACGCAACATCAGGGTGAGGGATTCTTCTCGGTGGCCCTAAGGACCAAGATGGGACAGGGAAAGCTCCTGGGGCTGCTGCTGCTCCTCTTGGAGGGTGCGGGGCTCGGCTCATCACTTGTCACTGTCCACACCAAGTTGACTTTGCTTCGGTGGTCTCTAACCCCCTGATGAAGGGAACAGTGCCTGAAGTGATGCCCCTTGCCCAGGCAGGAGCCAGCTCCAGGGCACACAGGAGAGGAGGGACCCCCCCCGGGAAAAAAACTCAGTGAAAAGGACACAAGTGGTCTCTGCATTGTTTCTTTCTGGGAGTTGCAGGAGCTAAGAAAAACAAACAAGTCTAAGTGCTTTGGCAATTATACAGACAAACAAATCACTTTCCCAAATTGCTTCTTTGGGGAATTACAGCTCCTGGAAATGAAACACAAACAGATTATTAAAAAAGAGCTTCCCGTTGGGAGAGAAACAGTATTTACAAGAGAAGATGTGCCTAGCTGGACCTCTAATTGCTGTTCATTATCTCATATTGATTTAATTAGTTGCTGCACTCAGGTCTAAATTGCCTGCTGTCCTCAGCAGGGATTTAGGAGCCGGGGTGCATCCTTGACCCGCCGGGCAGTGGCAGAGCAGGGGGTCCCCTGTGCCACGGTGAGGACACAGAGGTGGGATGGGATCCCCTCTGCCGTGGCATTGGGGCGGTGAGGATGGAGCGGGGGTCCCCTGTGCCACGGTGAGGACACAGAGGTGGGATGGGATCCCCTCTGCCGTGGCATTGGGGCGGTGAGGATGGAGCGGGGGTTCCCTGTGCCACGCGAGGACACGGCGCTGGAGTGGGGTCCCGTCTGCCACGGCGGCCGTGGGGAGGGATGAGGCATGTCCTCGTGGGCTGCTCCTTCTGCAGAATCTGTGGCGGGTGTGAGGAGCTAATTAACTGAAATAATTAGAGACTGTGTCCTCGTAACCCAACTCTGCATCAGCTCTTCCCCACGCAGGCTGGAGCCGGAGCCTGGGCAGCTCCCGTGTGCTGTGGGGCCGGTGTGAGCAGCCGCAGCCACTGGGACAGAGCAGAGCCAGGTACCGGCCATGGGCGTGAGGGTTGGATACGTGCACACGCGGCCCCGAGCACGAGGATGTCTGTGCCCAATTCCCCTAAACCCCGGGGAATGCTTCACACTGCTGCTGGCAGGCACGGGTGGGCTTTGCAAGGAGGCACCAGGGTTGTATTTCCACCTTGATTACCAGTCCCACAGCCCCTTGGTTCCGTCTTTGCTCAGGCACTGGAAGAATTATTGTCGTCTAAAGCTAAGAAATAATCCTTCACACAGGGAGCCACGCAAAGGGGAGGTGTCTGGCGAGTTCCCCCAGCTCTCACACACACCCAGGGCAATGCTGCCTGATCCCAGACATCGCTCCTGCTTGTTTTATTCATACTGCAAGAGTCAGGGACTCTCAGAAATGTGGGAGCTGACGCGAGGGCAGGGGAGGGAGGATGCTGGCTCGGAGGAGCACCGTGAGCTGCTCCTTTGCTGCTGCAGCGTCCCCAGCTGCTCACACCGTACGGCGGGATCGAACGGAGAAGGGGATCAGAGGAAACTGGAGGTACAGCTGCTGTTAAAAAATGATCCTTTGTGCATCGAATCAGTATTCCACAGGCTGCCCGAGATTCAATACATCAAAGGTTGAAGGATCATACAACCCTATTAGCTACAAACTTTAATTTCCCTTCGGGGCTGGTGTGTTACAATGCAACTACAGCAGCAATTACAACTTTTCCTTCGCTGACAACTTGTTTAGATCAATAATGTCCTCAGCATCTTGAATCAAGATGGACTCCATCAGCCGAAGCAGCGAAACAGCCAGGCCCCACGATTCGCCTCCGTGGAGCCTTCCACGTCTCCTGTGCCCTTAGCAGATTTAGCTCTGACCAGCATCTGTCAAAGCAAACCCACCCCGTGCAGCACCGAGGAGCATCGCTGGTGGCTGCAGCAGCTCTTCCCCGGGGTGCTGACCCCCCTCCCATGCTCTGGGGCTCACGGGGGGCTGCAGCCGTGGGCTCGGGCACGTGGCACCGATGGCTGCCAATGCAGGACCCACATTTCCTTCTGTTTAGAATATTGCCTGAGCTGCTATTTTCCCTGCTGTGGCACGAAGCCAAGGAGCAACGGAGGAGTAGTAATAAATCTACCCACTGAACTAGAGCTGACTTGGGAATTGAAAAGGAGAAAAATCCAACCCGAGTGAGTGTGGTCTCCAAGCCCAAGACGGATGGCCTGGCAGAGTCATAAAAAACCAGCTGGTACAGAGCTTGTGGGCAGAGCAGGATGCAGCCACTGCAGTCCTGCAGCGGGTTAGAGCAGAGCAGCTTCCAGCTATCACCTGCTAATCCCTGGGAAGGTTGGACACCTCTCCCTCACCGGGTGAGGACAGTGATATAAGGTTGGTGTTTTGAATTTTTTTAGTGCAGCAGATGGACTGTCCCTATGGGAAAGGCTTGAGGTCTTGCTGGCACACTTCCAGGGGATGAGGATGAGGATGGCTCCAGGCACTGGAAGCTGCAGGTGAGAGCTGGGGAATGGCAAGCTAGCACATAAAGCTTATAATCCAGCAGAGAGTGAAACATTTTGCACAACCTTAGAGGCCAGTGAGATGGCCTTGAAAGAATGAGTGATGTATCCACCCTGAGCCCATCGCCTTGGTACAGGCCATTCCTTCCAGCAGCAGTGCTAGAATGAAGGTTAGGGATGCTTGGTCAGAGCACAGTCAGAAGTTGAATGTCTTGTGTACAAACACGTTACAGACCTCCCTCCACTGAAGCCAACAGCCTTGTTTGGGAAGAAATGGAAGTTAATCTAAAAATACAAAAAGTTATCTGAGCTGAAAGCCAGAGGCCTGTTGGTTTGCAGAGGAGCAGAGACAAATGTGCACACACACACACACACACACACACACACACATCCCTGCACACATGTAATCTGTGATCAGGCGAGTTACACGGCCGGCTTGTGCACGGGAAAACTGATGCTGAAGGTTCAGAGAATAACTAAGCAAATGGGATCGTTTTCTCTGAAATGGGGCAGATAAAGGCTGCAGGGAGAGAGGTTTCGAGGGCAGCAGCCAGGAGCCTGCAAGCTGCACACAGGGAGGGCTCCCAGTGATTGAGCTCCTCAAAGGCAGCAGCGAGCAGAGGTCAGAACCTGGAGGTGTGAGGGAGGCTCATCCCGGCACGTTCAGTGAAACTCTGCACAACGTGCCAGAACCTTCCTCGAGTTTTGGTGTGGTGATAACACTGTGACTTGCTGATATTTAACTCACATTTTAGCTGTCCCTGAGTCTCTGAGTCGGTGTCGCTGTGCGAGGAACAGGCTCCAAACCCCGCGAGGCTGGGGCACACGCTGCACGCACCAGGAGCATGCTGATGATCTGGCTGCTCAGCTCAGGCACGGTTTGCTCTGTCAGGTAGCACAACAACTAACAGGAATTAAATAGCAACGTCACAAGTGCAAGGAGCAGAACCAGACACCCTCCTCCTTCATTTGGTGAGCCTGCACTGGAGCTGCTTCCACTGTCCACGGGAGCAAGAGACACTCCATGAGGTGAGACACCAGTGCACGTGGCTCAGGTTCTGCTTTGGCGCGCTGGGGAGCTGCTTTGCTGTAAGATCTTTGGCAAATCACTTCGAGGGCTCTTTTTTTTCAGCAAGTTGCTTAAGCACTTGATTAATTTGGTGGTCAATAGGAGTTCTCCCAGGTTGGAACTTCGGGGATACGCGAGGCCTCGCAGAACCAAAGCTGTGGTAATGATTTACTAACAGTTCTTTTTGGCGTTGTTGATGGGAGATCTGAAACATCATAACACAGTTTAAAAGGTTTCTCTTTATCGACCTGCTGGTTCCCGGCAAAGCTCTTGCTTGTGAGTCTATCCCCTGAGGTTTTTCCTTTGCAAGCGACGGCTGCGCCAGGCAACGGGGCTGAGGGGAGAGTGGCGCTGGGAGCTCCGAGCGTCTGCTGGGAAATCTCAAGGCAATTGTAGCGTCTCAAGTGATGGCCCTTTCTCTCAGAGTGTCAAGAGTGCTTTGCTGGATGTGAAGTGTTTGTCAGAGAGCGACCGGTGCTTTCCTGGCTACGGGAGCTGTTTGCCAGCAGGTTCAGAAACAAGAGATGGAGAAGCCAAGTAAGCGTCAAGGTGTAACCTGTGGGGAATTTAAGCTTTTCCAAGGCATTGTAAAACCTCAGAGCTGCTGTGAATCACCCTGGTGGTGCCTGGCTGGAGGAACATGGAACACCCAGACAAAGGCAGAGCCCGTTCCTTGCTGTGGAAACGTACTTGGAACAGGACAAACCGTGCTCTGATTTACAGTGCAGGGTCTGGCAAGGGTGGTGTGAGGGTCCCTTGAGTCAGGATGGCAAAGGAAGATAAATGTGGGCTGCTTAGAGCCTTTGAGAGGAAGCACCATTGAGCAGCTGGACCCTGGCCAGGCATCTGCCTGCCGTGGAAGTCCAGAGTTGGTGTCCAGCATCTTTCACGTTTCCAGACATCTTGGCACACGTTTGCAGGGCCTCTGCCTGGACACCAAGACAGCTCATCAGCCTGACCTGTCAGGACTGTGCTCAGGCTGACAAACGCACTCATCCTGCACTCCAGCCTGCTGACAATGCTGACCCGTCCCGTGCTGGGCCAGAGCCAGCTCTGCCATGAGCGGAGCCCTGTGTGCCCCGTGCCACACAACCCTCCTGAGGCACAGGGCAGGGATGTGTGTGAGCAGCAGCCTCTGGGGCACAGAGCCTGAGGGCAAGCCCCTTTGGCTGGGTCCCATCCGGAGGGACCTCAGCACCATCACCCCAGGGCTCAGGGGCACATGTGCCCACAAGCAAGTTCCTGCCACCAAGGTATCAACTTTGTTCAAGGTATGGGAATGAGTTTTCCTGCAGAGAATGGCTGTTTTATCCCTCTGTAAAAGGCCTGTGAGGTGTTTGAGAGTGGTCAGCTAATCCCACCTCCCCCGGACCAGTAAATCCAATCAAAGGCTGTTGCTTCCAACCGGGTCACTGTGGCTTAATTGCTGAAGTCCTCGGGTGCCAGTTCTCATGAATAAACAGTTGTTTTGTGGATAAAACAAATCAACATATTAAACACCCTTTAGAGCTTAAAAAAAAATAAAAGATCCAACCGTTATGCAAATAGACCTGTTAAATGAAGAATATTCCTAGGTAAAATAATTATGCAGAGCAGTTTCCCCTCTGCATAAGGTGCCAAAAATTATCTCAGTTATGCCAATTATCTGCTTGTTAGCACTGACATTATCATAGTCATTACACAGAACTGGTGCAGTTTATGTAAGATCTACACTGTGTTCTATTGTCATTTCCCCCCCCCACCCCCCACCCTCTATTTACAACCCTGTATAATAAATGTCATTTTTCAAATGTTAAGGTATTTGGTATTTAATCTGTCATTAAGGCTGGGAATGTGTCTAGTCCCTCACAGGAAAGGCTGGTTTAACACCCTGCAGCACTGAGAGAGGGAAAAAAACAGGAGAGGAGGAAAAAAAACACCTCATTCCCTTTAGGTGAGGAAGGTGTGAGGAGTAAAGCTGTGTCAGTGCTGTGGTGGTGGAGAAGGAGGAAGGGCTTTGGTGCTGGGGCTGGTGCAGCACCAGCACTCAGGGTTCCCACTGCTGATGCTGGGGGGATGCTCGGGCAGCCCCAGCCCCTCCTCTCTCTCTCTCTGGGCTTTGCCGGCGTGTGCTCCTGAAGCAGCCCTTGTCCTGCCACCACAAACACTCCTGTTCTCACCTTGGGACTCCTCTGGAAATACCCAAGTGATGAGCAGAGCTATGGAGGGAGCGCCGGGGTTCAGGTGTCCTCGGCTCCTCAGTCTCCCTGCTTGGAACACCCTGGCAAAACAAGTAAGAGCGTGATGAATTCAGCTCTTGGCGTGGCCATCTGGAAGCTTCTGAGTGTATTTATGGATGCCCTTACATATGGAAGAAATGCCTCCAATAAGAAAGTTATTAATCTGGGATAACTCTCTTTGGGCCACTCTTTGTTGTCATTTTTCTTATCAGGATCTTTCTTGCCCGTAATCCCTCCCCGATGAGAGCTGTCTGTGTTTAATCTCTCTGCAGTTATGGGAGTATCAGAGTTCGAGTTGCAGTGGCACCTTGTGTGCTGTGGCACAGCCTTTCCCGTGGGGTGTCCCTGAGCAGAGACCTCTGTGAGCGAGGAGCAGGGGCTGGATCCTTTCCGAACACTCAGCCAACGGAGAGTTCCTGGGGTTGTTCCCAGCTCATCGCTGCTGACGTTAAGTAGGAAATCTGATTGGTTTTTTCCCTTAAAAACAACCCAGCAGCCACCCTGTGGTTTTTGCAGACTTTCCTAAATGACAGAACCAAAGGCAGGTTAAATTGTTTGCAGTTGTTAACAGTCACATTGTTTATGTTCATTGTCACTCTTACGTTGAAACAAAAAATACCAGCCTGCCAACAAGATGCTGAATCCGTATCCCAAGCCAAGCTGCCGTGGCCCAGGCCCACCTTGGAGCCCCCTTGGGGAGGGGTAGGAAAGGGGGAGACCTTTCTGTTGTGGTGGGAGGCAGAGGGTGGGTGCTCGTGGCCCACAGAGCAGCAGGACCCCAAGGCTCCTGTGCCACTGCCGTGTGTCCCCGGGTCCCACAGAAATCGATTAGCCTGTCTACCTGGTTCTGCAAAGGCTTCTGAAATCTGCTAAAAAACATCTCTTAATCATCCTGGAATGACTGATAACTGCCTCCACAACAGGTTACGAACCATCCACTAATTATGTGTTATAGCCACAGCACTTCTGTGAATCGTTAATTAATTATCCTCAGCTATCCAGCGTGAAAAATTGATGCCTGGAGAAAACAAATGGAAAAGGAGAAACTGAACACGCTCATAAACAGGCAAGAGAAAGAGTCCAAGTAGTCAAAGCCCAGGGAGGAGGGTGGAAGGCTGGGAGGGAGAAGAGGCTGAGGGGAGGAAGGCTGCTGAGCAGCCAGGGAGGGCTGAGGGGAGGGCAGAGATGCCAGAACACAGGGGAAAGAGAGCGATGCCCAGGACAGGCAGGTGATGCCCACCCTCTGGGGGAATGGAGGGGGCTGGCCTGCCCCAGGGCAGATGATCCCCAGCACCGCTCACCCCACAGCAGGCAGAATACCTGCTATTAACGAAAACAAGAGTAATTGCACTCTAATTACTTTGACACGAGACATTAAGCAGATTGTTATCAAAGCGAGATAAACAGTAACTTCAAAGCAATTTTGCTCTGGAGAGGCATTTACATGTGACCAGAAAAGGGAGTGCTGCCTGGAGCAGCCTCACCATGGGCTGCAGGGATGGGGGTGTGTGTGTGTGTGTGGGGCAGAGCTGGGCTGCTGGCTATGGAGGGCTGTGTGGGGGGTTCTCACCCTGCTTTGGGAGGGCTGGGCAGTGTCAGCACTGCAGGAGCTGCTGTGCTGGAGGATGGGGACTGAGGCAGGAATTGTGTGGCATAGAGTGACCTATGCAGGGTAACAGGGGAAAAGGGGACACCCTAAGCTGCAGATGGTGAGCCTGGCCTCAAAAAACACCAGTGGTGCCCATCACTGCCCTTGCTGGGCACAGGCAGGTCATGGCAAGGGGATGCTGGGCTTGCATGGACACAGCAGGCGGGGGGTGGGTGGGTGGATGGATGGATGGATGGATGGATGGATGGATGGATGGATGGATGGATAACAGAGGCTGGCACTGCCAGCCCAAGGGCTTCCCAGGGTGCCCTGGCCTGTGTCTGGATGTGTCTTTGCCTTGACACTGCATGAAACGTGTCTGCACTGTGTCAGGCCAGGCCAGGACCTGGGTGAGGGCTTTGCCTTGGGGAGCTGCTGGAGAAGCAGCTGGGTTCAGTCTCCAGCCAGGTCGGTACATCCTGATGGATCTCACCTTTGAGCGATGTGCAGGTGATGACAATGTCCCCATGTCAAACAGAGGAGGATGATGGAGACTTACCTTCTCACTCTGGGAAGGCAACAGCCAGCTCTGGGAGAGGAGTGGGTGCTGAGCCCTGGCCCCAGCAGCCTGTCAGACAGCTTCTCCTGAGCCTTCGCAGGGCTCGTGTTTTTGTCACCTTTTCTTTGGTCTTTGGGGAAGGAATAACGTGACCCTTCAGAAGTGTCCCTTCACAAATCAGGGAGTGCTCAGGAACATAAAAACCTATGAAGTCTAAAAGCCTTGAGATTATTCTGCCATTAAAGCTTTGATACAAAGCAAAGTCTGATGGAAATGTCAAAATATTTGATATTTTACAGCGAAAAGAAAACAGCTCAACTAATGGAAACTCGGCTTCCCTGTGCCTCGGCGCCACTTGTTTGATCACTGAAGGGCAAGAAAATAAATGTTTCCTTGTAGCTGAGGACTTCAAATTCCAGTGTAAAATCCAAGCAAATACACCCTGACCCGGAGTGATGTGGAGGAGGGGAATTAACCCTGCGCTGGCCGTGCCGAGAGAGCCAAGACCACCACCCAAGGCCCCCGGTGCTATCTGTGGAGGTAGGTGGTGGGCACAGGCACCTTGCTGCCCAGCAGACAGTGGGCAGTAGCAATGGCCTCAGCAGTGCCAGGGTGTACCATTTAAAATGCTGAATACAGCCATCAAAAGATGCTGCTAAAGCAGGGCTGGAGCGGGCGGACAGACAGACACGGGATGAGCTGCCGGAGCTCAGAGCTCAGCCCCCTTGTCCTGCCTGCCCCAGCCCAGGCAGGAGCCTGCCTCCCTCTTTATGAAACACCCTGTTATTAAACAAACAAACTGGAGCGATTCCAGCAGATTTACAAACACTTCCTCTCCTCTCACTCCTTCGACCCGCTGCAGATTTACGGCTCTGCATTAACCTCGTGAGCACTCGTAAAGTTTGCTAAGATAATGTTGGCAGGAGGGAGAAGGGATCTTTATGGGCAAGTAATAATTACAAAATGCAGAAGTGCTCGGGGAATCTGTTTATTGGTTGTGAGTGCCTGGCCAACAGTTCCTCCGGATGCCTCCTCCCTGCTTTATGGAACACTTGCCCACACGGCCCCTGCTCGGATTAATGATTCCCCCTTGTTTTCCCCATTTTTGTTTTCCCCCTCTAAAAAAAGATTCTGTGTCTGTTCCAGCAGAATATGGCATGGTTTAAGCAGTTATAATGCAACACACTCGCCTCCTCCTCGTGCTGGGAGGGAAGATGTTGGTGGGCACGGGGCTGGGTGCTCTCCCTGTGCATAGGTTGGGGTGAGAGCAGAGCTGCTGTGGGCACTGCTCGCTGCAGGGCCCTGTCAGACCCAGCCTGTGCAGAGTGGCTCTGGTGCTGCTGCTGTGGGAATGGGGCAGCTCTACCTGGGGGTCCTGCTCGGTGACTCACAGCTGCTTGTGCCCATCCTGTGGCATCCCTGGGCATGGCACAGGGTAAGGGGTCCTGGGGAGCCCTCTCCCCTCTCACACTGGCCAGGTGGGCTCTGGACAGGGAGATCTCAGCCCTGTGAGAGCAGCCTTTGCCATGAGCAGTTGTCTGTTGGGTGACAGGACTTTTAAGGCTTCCCCTTCCCCAAGCAGAGCGGGTCACTGGCACATCCCAAATCCCCCTTCGCTGCGACTTCCTATGATTTGAAACCCAAACAAGGCAGCATGAATAATGTAACGTGCTCCTTCTCTTCTTGCCTTCAAATCCTCAGAGGGTGAGTGAAGCTTCTTGTCTGCCTCATTAGTGGCTGTTCAGCCATTTGATTTCTGTAACAATGAGCGTGCTCATCAGAATTTTCATACCTATTTGCGTCATGAAGTCAACACTGAATTTTTTTTGAATTCACATAAAAATTTAATGGCATCATCTGCATACGTCTGTATCACAGTGTAGGCTCCTCTCCCCCTCCTCCCTGCAACAGGATAAAGGCCAGGAGAGTGCTACTACACTGAGTGTGGCCATCGGAGAACTCACGGGGGGCTGCTGCATGAGAGCGGCACGACACAGGGTCCTGAGGGCAGCAGGAGGAGGGGACTGGTCCCCCCGGGAGCTGGATGCAGCTCACCAAAGAGCAGGGAAAGGGGAGTTTTGATGCACACAGGCCATGGTGTTTTGGCTGTGGTTATGGTGTGGTTGGCTGTTGGAGTGCATTAGCACCTGGGGTGTGCTCACCCCAGCTGTGGTTTCCCACCCAGAGCCTGCTTTTGGAGAGCCTGCCCAGGGCTTCAGCTCCTGCCTGTGCAGCCCTCTGCAAATCAAACAACAGCTATGTCAGTTTGTAACACATGTCATCTATTTGTAATGACCAGCACTTGTGCTCTGAGATGCCTTCATGCTTCCATGGATGCCCTCGGGACAAAGGCTGAGAGGTGGCTCCTGTCTCTCCTTCATAGCCTCAGCTCCACTGGTCTATAAGCTGTCAGCAGCAGGGGAACCTTCCCAGCCCCAGGCACCCTCCCCAGCGCACGAGCATGGTCCACATAGAAAACAGTTGCTGGCATTAAGGGACGAGAAGGTGAGAACTGAATGGGAAGCTCAAAACCAGAATTGATTGAAGACTGGACAAATAATGACAAACACTGCCGGGGGGCGGGAAAAAAAGGAAGAACAATGAAGCTTCTGGCGATGAGTCATAACGAGGTTTTTGTCAGGACAAAAACTTTTCTGTATTGGAAATACATTGCAAAAATATCAGTTATACTGGCGTGCAATATTGAACTTCGAAACTCACCAGAAGTTTGCGGCTTCAGCTGAGACACTTTGCACTGATCACAGCGACTCGCTCCCGCGGGAAAAGCCACGCACACGGCAGCGAGGGGAGAACCGGCAGCACCGAGGTGATAAACACGGCGCTTTGGCACCCAGAGCTTCCAGGTTTTCCTCTAGAAACTGTCACGTTGCTGCAAAATTCTCCTGCTGGGGGTCACTTTTCCCGGGCCATGTCCCAGGCAGGTCCCTGCTGCAGCGGTGCGATGGGCTCCGGCAGCCGCTGGCACAAAGGACCCGCTGCCTTTGGTCCCCGGGTCCCAGGGCTGCTCGGGATATTTCATTACAATTAATTGAAGGTGTGAATTTCCAGTGGATTAGACAAACCTCATTAAACACCCTCCTGCAGTGGAACCTTTGTTTAGAACTGAAGTGCTCGTAAGTTGAACTAAGCCCGGTTAACAGGATTTCGGAGTGTCCACAGAGGCGTTTAACACACCGAACTCAGACACTTTCCCTTTGCACAGTCGCTTAGTTCCAGTTGTTGTCCTGAGCACCCACACCTTGGCCGAACCCAGGAGCAGAGCTCTGCAGGTTAAAGTACTGTTAGCAAGCAGCCTTTGCTTGATACCTCCATAGAACACATCAGGCAGGGCACAAATGACCCCTCTCAGGAACCCAAGCAGCTTTCAGGCCCAGTCTCTGCCTTCTTGGTGCCATTCTCCATGGGACAGAAGCTCCACAGCAGCTGCTGCTCCAACAAACCCCAGGTGGCTTCCCAGGCTCATCCCAGCAGGCGCAGGACAGAGCTCAGCACCCCCAATGCCAGAGTGAAAGGGTTATGAGTGGTGGATGCTGAGAGGCTGATAACAGCCCTGCAAAACAATCAGTGCCTCCGATGGTATCGGATGGGGAGCAGCTGCTGCAGCTGGTGAGGTGCTCAGAACAACGTGCCAGTGCAGCTTTTGCAGCCACTGTCTTCACCTTCTTATCTGCTGGAAGGGTTAGAAAAGTCTTGTTTTATTCTACTGTTCCCCTCTCTGTTTTAACAGATGATGAAATAGACCAGAGATGCCAGCGACTGTTTGTATTGGAGACTGGGAAAATCTTTTTCCCTGAGAGGGGTGTCAGCCCCTGTGCCAGGCTGCCCAGGGAGCTGGGGCAGTGCCCAGCCCTGGAGGGATCCCAAAGCCGTGGGGCTGAGGTGCTGAGGGCTGTGGGGCAGTGCTGGGCTGGGCAGGGTGAGGGGAGAGAGGTGACTCCAGGAGCTTCAAGGGCTTTAACAACCCAAACTATACTGTGATTCTATGACAAAAAGGGACACTGAGGGGCTGCAGCGTGGCCAGAGCCGGGCACAGAGCTGGGGAAGGGGCTGGAGCACAAGGGTGCTGGGGAGGGGCTGAGGGAATGAANAGGGCTGTGGGTCAGTGCTGGGCTGGGCAGGGTGAGGGCAGGGCTGAGACTGCAGCAGCTTCAAGGGCTTTAACAACCCAAATGCTTCTGTGATTCTATGATCCCAGGAAACACAAAGCAAGCGTTTGCCTCAGCCAGCCCAGCTCCAGGCTCTATTCCGTCTGTAAACGGGACAACTTAAAAAAACATATCAATAAAGACTGAATTTTAAAGAAGAAAAATGCACTTTGGGTCTGGCACAATTGTGGTGTTGGTACCATTACATCCCCGCTGCAAAGTGATTTTTGACGTTGTGTCAGAGTACGAGTCTGTCATCTCGGGTCACTGGGGATCATTCCTGGTTCCTGTATGGTTTACAAACTCATATTTCCCATTTATGACATATAAAGCTTTGGATATCGCCAGAGAAAATACTGTAGTAAAACCCTAATAAATTACTACAGGCACAAGCAAAGTCTGGTAATTTATGGGGGGGTTTTGACTTTAATAATGTTTTGTCTTAGATTTGGTCCTAATTATAAATCATTTGTAAAGACAGTTTAAAATATAAGCAAATCTCACATGGCATTCTTATTATCTACTTAATATCTCAGATCAAAAGATTTACTGTATTGCATTCTGGGAATTAAGCAAACTGGGAAACTGAGTAAGAAAGGAACACAGGAAAATTATAGTTTTGTCATAAAACTTTGATTGATCAATGATTATTGTAAAACTATGGTAACTATGCAGATGCCAACATAAATCTGCAGCAGAGCAGGATTTATTACACAAAATACTATATTTTCCACAATTTTGACTATAGTGTTAATATGGGCCTGGCAGATTTACTGTGGTTTTAGCTTAATTAACTCTATTTGACTGTATATACCCTTATAATGCATGTATCCCAAGGTGCATCTGTTACAGATCTAGTTTTTCCCTTCAATTGTAGTTTAAGAAATATTTAAAGTGTGTCGTAACTCTCCGGATCGGCCGCTCCGCGCGGTCCCGGGCGCATCATCATCATCATCATCCTCAGCCCCACTGACACAGCAGCCGCTCCCTTTGCATGGGTGTGATCTGCAGCTGCAGGGGCACCAGCTGCTCCTCGCTCTTTGCTGCAGGTGCTGCTGCTTTCGGGGTGCTGCAGGTCCCCATGGAGCTGCTGGAAGCGCCGGCAGCCCCCAGAGGGAGCCCACTCTGCCCCCCCCCCCCCGCAGCTGCAGGAAGCTGAATGAAACTGGGGGCTGCTCTGGGTCACCAAGGGTGACAAAAACTGGGACAATACCCACTTATCCGTGCCCTGCTCACGCCTGCTGATGGGGATGCCCGTGCTCACCGGTGGTGGTGGGGAAAGGGGCAGCAGCTCTGCACCACAAACCACTCCTCGTGGCGGTTGGTGTGGTGAGGGACTGGTGTGAGACCCCAGGCAAGAGCATTGGGAAGCGTTTCTGTTTGCATTAGGAACCCTCCCATTTTCTCTTGTTTTCTTTTCCTGAGCAGCCCAGCTGTCCCCTCCCCAGGCAGCCGGATGGCACCGGAGCTGGGCAGCCCTGCGCCAGGGCCGGTGTGTTCCATCCCACTCTGCATCATCTCTTGGTGCCTGTGTTGCCTAACCATGAAATCACCAGACTGCCCTTAAAAACACTCCTGTAAATGAGGACACCGGAAAAAAAATGCAATAATTGTGACAGTAACTCACTAGGCCAAGCCTGACATGTCTCTAATTGCCTGCTAAAATTGTCTCTGTCTCCTAAAGTGCAAATTATCACCCGAAATGACAAGAATAATGAATGAGTAGCTCTGATGTAATGCAACAATTAGCCCTTAAAGACACTGTCTAATATGCTAATTCTGAACACCCACTCCTCGTTATTAAGTGGCTGATAATTATTTAATTATCTATCTGCCAGGATGATTTAGTTGGTTTATTTAGCTGCAGATGCAGGGCAGCAGCACTCGGGGCTGGGGTCAGGAGAGGCATCGTGGGGCTGTTGGCCGGGCTCCTGCCTCCGCGCGCCGCGGCCGCCCGCCTGCCTGTCTCCTCTAATCAGCAGTGTCAACAGAGGCAGCTGCAAACAAACAGGCCGTACCTGTGTGCAGAGAGTCCCTGCTGCTCACAGGTCAGGGAGATGTCAAGCGAGATCTTCAGTGAGAAATTGCCGTTTCTGCTCTTCTTCCGTGCTGTCAGAGGCGTCCTGCGGCAGCGGGCGGTGATGGGCGAGCCCGCAGCCCCTGCGCTGCCTCCGCTCGCACCGTGGATTGTTTTCTGGCAATTTCGTGATGATGGTTTTTGAAGGTCAGGAAGCATCTTTGTGCTGGAAGTGGCTGCCATCCCTAAACAGCCCTCGCTGCTTCATATTGATGCGAGGGAAGGTGGTGAGACCAACGGGCATCTTCCTGCACGGCTCCGGTCTCCCAGAAAACGGGCGCGTGGGTGAGTGCTGTCAGGTGCTGCCTCCACGCCGTCCCCTCGGGACCAACACAAAACCTATCGACCCAGTTCAGCCAGGGCGACCTGGAGTTCAGGAGTGACCAACGGTGACATTGCAGCAGCGGAGGGCTTGGGTTGTGTGACACCCTGGAAGGACAAACAACAGCATTGAGCTGTGTCTGCAGAGATGCTGCAGCCCTTAACTAGATGAAGGAAAGATGAGGAAAGCCAAACACTTTCCATCACAGACTCAATTCCTTCTTTACTCAACAAACTCTTCTGAAAAATCCCGATTAAGTGCAGCCTTTGTAAAAAGAACAACTTTCGGAGGTGTAAATCCTCTCTTGCCCCAACCACCATCCAGGGGGACCACACTTCCCATGAATTAACACTGTCTCCAGCAGTCAGAGTTGGCTTTAATTAGCAGATAGCCGGAATCTCTCCCAGATATATGTTCTGCTTCCCTGTTTGCCTGTGACTAATACCAGAGACAATGCCACAGCTTTGTTTATTGCAGCCATTCTGTCTCCTGGCCTGTCCTTTCTTTTGTCTTGGGTAATTAAACACAATATTTATACTTGAATGCAGGCTCGGCCCCAGGGTACCTGTGACACCCATCCTGCCCCTGCTTTGCCTGTCCCAGAACCACTGGTGACACGAGGCACTGGCCCTGAGCTGCCACACCTGGGTGTGCCTCTAGCTGGATGCTCGAATGTGGTTGCTGCCTTCTCCACCTCATTGATGCACCTTGGTGATGCCACTACTGCTGCTGAAGTGTCCCAGTGAAGCCTGGCCACGCCAGCAGGACTGTCCCTCTCCTGCATCAGGCTGCATGGCCCTGCCAGTCGCTGCAGTGCAGCCCCCACAGAGGCTCTGCAAGGCTTGGCACACGGCAGCACAGGGCTTCTCCTGGCACAACCCCCTCTCCTCCCCCCACAAGCCTGGGGCCACCACTGCCTTTGCTGTTGGAGACTGTGGCACCTGCCCCTCACAGTGCCCAGGGCTGGCAGGGTTTGGTGTGGTATCAAAATTAACTCCTACACCAACATTATGGGCAAAACACTTTAGAAAGAAGCTGGACCACTGTGCTGGCAGCCACCAGCAGAGGTGGCTGAGGCATCCACTGCTTCATGGAGCTCAGCTTCCCCACACAGCTCAGGCAGCATCAGCCGCTCTGGCAGCTGAGAGCTGGCAAACCAACCCACCCCCACTGCTGCTGGCACAGGGGGGTGATGGTGGGCAGCATTACACGCCCCCCATGTGTCCAGGCACATATTTTGGATGCACACAGCCAGTGTGTTTTCCTACCAAACAGACCTGTCTCTGGCCAGGGCAGAGCAGAGCAAATGGGCACGAGGGGGAGGAGGGTGAACGCGTGGGTGGGTTTCTGCTCTGGGATCAGCCCACCCGCTGCAAAGCCCTGGGCTCTCCACTCTGCCCAGCTGGCAATTAGCATAGCATTATTTATAATATTTAATGCACTACCTTGCTGTAATGAAGAAGAATTCTGGTTCTCAGCTTCTGTGGTGAATTTAGTTGACTTTGGAGATTTTTTAATGCAGTAATAACTCCACTCTCCCTCTTCCCCTGTGAAGCCAGGGAGCTGTTCATTATCTGGATTCTGTCTAGAAAGGACTTTTTATCATCAAATTCCCAGGACAGGAGCAGAATTTAATCTTCTGGCTGCAGCTGAGCCAAAGAGCAAAGCCACCTCAAGGTCAGCTGGCCCGAGGGGCGACTGGGCAGCAGCGAGAGAGCCCGGCGGTGTCAGCGGGGCTGTGGCAGCACCAGGGAGGTGCCAGCCCTGGCACAGGGACAGCCCTCACTGCCCTCATCAGTGTGCTTCTCACCCAAAAATAACACTCGACTTGGTCAGGGGAAAGGCAGCAGCTTTATTCTGCAAGGCAGCACCCAACTGGGCATCTGTAAGGAGGGGGAAAGGGGATGCCCAGCTGGCTACCATGTAGGGATGCCAGGCACAGTGCACAGCTGCCAGGTGGCATGCAGGGGTGCCAGGCACTGCACAGAGCTGTCAGGCAGCATGCAGGGGTGCCAGGCACTGCAGCCCCCAGCCTTGGCTTCGATGCTGGCAGCAGTGTGGGGAGCAGCTCACAGGGGTGAAGGATGCTCCCAGCAAATGCTGGTTTTCCCTCTGTGTGGCAGCATGAAGAGCAGCCACAAGCAGCCTTTCCCCAGGCACCTGCATGCACAGGTTTTCCTAATAACCCTCTGCTGAGGAGCAGGAGACTGGGCTCTGCTGCTGCCTTGGCCAATTCTCCTCTTTTTTTTTCCCCACAATAATTTTTCTTTCATCGTTCAAGATTTCCCTCATCCCTTTCCTGCAAAGCCCCCAACACAACAAGTTAAACATCAGCTACAGTAAGTAAAAAAATCCTGACAGACCAACAAGCCCAGCTCTCATTTTAGACTCTTCTCAAAGTGAGAACAATTAAGACCTGGACAGTTTGACTTTCTTTTTTTTTTTCATTCTTCTGAGCAAGGAATTACTGATGCATAAGAACCTGCAGGAAAATTGCTAATAATTTCTGATGGTGCTTTTAGGTAAGGGTGGTGAGTTTTGTGAAGTGAGGGAAAGACTTGAAAGGTAAACACTTGGAGCAGCAGCCTGCATAGCTGCTCTGTCAATTTAGAATCTACTACATACCATTAACCAACCTAAAATAACTCCTGTGGTAATAACCCTTCAGATACAAATGCTTGTGCAGACAAAGGTATTATTAAGTCAAATTACCCTAAAAGTGTCGGATTGACAGAAAGGTTCAGGCAGTGGTTTGTCAACCCAGGGCCTTAAGTGACGCCAGTAAACAGTCGCAGAGGCTTCATTCCGGGCCCCAGACTTGGGATTTCAGTTCTCTTCTGTGAGTATTTTAAGCACATTGTCTTCTGGAAGACATGTTAGTGCTTTTTGGAGAGGGCTGGTTCTCCCAGCCTGTTCCTGGGGACAGGGTTTGCAGGGCTTCTTGTAGAGCACAGTCAAGCCCTTGTCCCCATGTCTTCCTGGATGTGTTGCAGGGCTCCTGCAGAGCAAAGGCTTGAGACCCCCATGGAGAGGGATGTGTGGGACCCCCATGGAGAGGGATATGTGGGACCACAGGCTGACCTCTGGATGTGCTTCCTCTGAGCATTCATTCAAGAAACCAGCGACTGGGGCTTAGCAAAAGCACTTCACCTGAAACACTTTGCATTTCCACCGTGTTTACCTGCCCTGCAGTTCATCTTGCTGAGATCCCCCCTGGCTTGAGCCCTGTGCCAAATGCTGCTGGCCACATTGGCCATGTTGGGCCCCAGCCCCTGCTGCTTGTCCTGGGGGGGTTGGGCTGGAAGGTAGGGGCTGCAGAGACCAGCTCCAGCTCCAGTTAGGCTGTTTGGGTCTCATTTGGGAAAGTTCGCAGCATCTTTCTTGCAGCACTGAGAGGGTGGCAAGTGGTCCAGCCCAACCCCTGGCTTGGATGTTCCTGCTATGGGGTGAAGCATCACCTTGCAGAGCAGCTAGCTGTGCTGGCCCAGGAGCTAGCCAGGGTGATGCCAGCCTCCCCCAGCACCCTCTGAGCAGCCCTTACCCCAGCAAATCCTGAGCTGGCTCTCGTCCTGCGGGGCTGCAGCAGCACCAGGCTGAGGAGCCTTAATTAACGTTACTGTACTTGCTTTTATTATAAAACATGCTCATCTCAGCTCCACTGCTCCGCTGAGAGATTTCAGCTCCAGTGTCGAGCTGAGGTGGAAAGCATATTTTAAGAGAGAAGTCTAAGAATCGCTGTTCCCCGAGATGTCCTGTCCTCCCCGATGCAGATCCTGACTCCTGTTCCACACTCTGAAGCAAGATAAGCCGTAATTAATAATTAATACCAAATAATCCCTTACCTTCCTAGAGCTCCACTTGTCCTGAAGGATCCCTGGGCTCGAGCCGTTCATGGGGATGAGCAGGGAGGGCACCAGCCATGGCACAAAGGGTTCTGCTGCATCCTTGGCAGAGGCTCCAGGGACTGGCCTCGTGGAAAAGTCACCTGGATGGGAGCACAGTAGAAAAACTCAGGTCCCATTCACGTCCCAGCCCTTGGCCACAGAGGGACAGAAAGGAAGAGATGTTTGAAGCTCCTGTGGCTGCAGAAAGCTGCTGGTGTTGATCCACAGGGGCTAAAATTCATGGCAGGGTTGGAAATGGGCAGTGGTAGAAACCTGTCTTTTGGAAAGGCGAGAGGTTGGTGCTTCCAGGCGTTGTTCACACAGGTCTGGCTGATGGGTGATGCAGTGGGACCCACACTGGGATCCACCTCGCTGGTGGGACAGCCCCTGGAGAGGCAGACAGCAGCAAAAGGGTGTCCTTAGGCCACCTCTCTACCACAGAACCTTGGGAATAAAAAAAAAGGAAGGCCATGTCAGAGAGAGTATTCTTTAATAAAAATAGAGGCTTCTTTTTCAGGGACACGGTGTGGTGGACATGGCAGTGATGGGTTAGTGGCTGGACCTGATGATCTGAAAGGCCCTTTCCAACCCCAACGGTTCTGTGACTCTGTTGTTACAGGCCATGGGAACTTTAGAGAGTTTTAAAATATTCCTACAGCTCTTTGATTCTGGATGAGTATTGCCAGGATGGAACCCAGCAGAGAGGCTGCCAGGCCCTGGGCTGTGTCCTTCCCAGAGCCTGCGGAGCTCTGCACCCTGTCCCTGGGGAGCAGCTCCCACAGGTGTGTTCCCAACGCTCCCTCACCTCTCTCTTGGTTTTTTTTCTCTTTTACATGTCTTTTCCCATCCCAGAGGTACTTCTGAAACCTCCCAGCGTCAACAGGAATCAGCTCCAGCTCCTGCCTCGGCTAATAAATTAAACCCGCCACATCTTCCCAAACTGCATTATTACCCTTTATAATTCTGATGGCTCATTTGCATACGAAAATTAGGCCCGTGACATGCCTGGGTTTTATTTTATTCTTGGACTAATTATAAACAAGAATGCCACATTATTTACATAACTAATTATTGTTCCTTCTGTTCTGCCTGTTTCTGAATCACAGGCCCATTCTCCGTCAGTTAACGACGCAAATGAACAATCAGAAAACACTTCTGAAGTTTCTGAATTTGTTCTATTTGCATCAAACACAAATTCCTCTGAATGGGAGATAATCTGCTTTTCCATTTTAATGGACGTAAATTAGACTGATCTTAATTTATGGTTAATTTGAATGAATAATTCCTGTCTACCTGAGTGTATTTTTTTTTTCAGAGGCCAGTTGTAGATGTTTATTAACCCATAAATCCACTTTTTGCTATAAGCAGAAGAGAATTTTGTCCTCAAGAGTGATTTTCTGTCTTCTTTTGGAAGTGAGTCCCCTTGTTTCAGGTGCTACCTGCTTGCTGCAGACCCACTGCTCACCCAGCAGCACAGTTTCAGACACCCTCCCTGTGCCAGAAGGGAAGAGAGAGCTGTGATTAGACCAACAGCTCATGGGTGGTACTCCAGCAAGTGTTAATCACACAAGTCAGATGTAAAAGGTGGGTGTTTGGAGGGGTATTTCAGGCTGGAGCAGCAGGGCTGGCTGGGGCTGGCCTGGGGAACGCTGCCTAGACCCCTTCCCCAGCTACATGTGGCAGAACTTTGGGTAGAAAACAGCTAAATGAAGTGTGGGGCTGTTCTCCCCTCACAGGACTCAGGGACCCGGGTCCCATCCTGCCCTGGTTCACAGGAGGGTGACCCCGAAGTCTGAGTCCTCCAGACCTGCTCCCAGCTGGGGACTAGAGTGTGACATTTGTGCTGTTTTCAGCCACAGAGGCTGACCCAAGGCTGGAACAAAAAACACCTTTAGGCTTTAGGGACAACGTATTCGAAGGCTTTTGATGAAATTAAAATAACCAGGGAGATAATTAGTCCAAGTTATCAGGATCATTTTATAGTGAAGTGCTGGAAAAGTACACAAGTGCTGCAGAACCCTTCAAATATAAGCAAGAATGAAGCACTGAGTTAAGTAAATGTTTGAGTCCTTCTCCCTGGCCCAAGCACTGAACTGCTGTGGCAGGAAACAGCCGTCCCTCCTCCAGGCTCTGGCTCAGCCACCAAACCCTCCCAGCCCCAGGGGAGCTGGTACCTGATCCAAGCTTTAAAACAGCCTCTAAACAAATGTGTGTCTGAAAAAAAAAACCCAGCCCCTTCTGAAAGCATATCTACCTGATCATCATGAAATTGGCTCCCAAGGAGCTGTGACGTTCTGTGTGGTAGAAAAGAGGAATTTTAAAGCAGATGCTAAAGATGGGAGTTGTAGGGCAGAGCTCTGCAGCTCACACAGAGCCGTCACACCGGCGGGTGGGTAACACACGCCTGCAAAAACGGCCTCGGTTCTCACACGCTTAGAGAGGGGATAAATCTGGATGCTCAGACAGGCAGCTCCCTTTCCTCAGATGGCAGCAGGGCAGGAGGAGAGCACCAGGCACTGAGCACTCCATGCCCAGTCTCAAAGCCACAGAGGCAGGATGCCTGAAGCCTTCCCATAGTGCCAGGAGAGCACCAAGAAATACGGCCCAGGACCTGCAACCCCCTGCCGAGGTGCTGAGCTGCACAGGGACTTGTATTCCTGCAGGTACTTGCATGTGTTTTCAAACTCCTTGGCTATTTTCTGTATTAACTCAACAATTCATGGGCCAGTATGGTAAAACTGTGCTTGAAAGCCTACCCTCCTCCCAGCGAGCCCTCGCTTTCTGCCGAGGCAAACTCACGGGAGACAAATGGCATCTTCTTGAGCTCCACTTTTTCGTTGTTTCAAGCACAGCAACAGTTCAGAGCAGCCCAGAGAGGAGTGACCCACAGTCCTGGGGCTGCCCAGCACCCTGGGCCGAGTCCAGCTCTGCAAAGCACAGTTGCTCCATTACATGCATTGAGAAAAAAGAGCCAAACTGCAACGGGCAAAGTTTTAATCAGCTTTTAATCAGCTCTGATCTCTGCATGGCAAGGGAAGGGAGATGGTCTGTTGCTCCTGTTTAATATAACAGGAACCCAGAATAATTGTTCCTGGATTCTTCAGGCCAGATTCAACTCCCATTAAAGCAAATAATTAGATTTTCATCACTGGTAATTGGAACTGCTGCCCAGCCAGCTGAGCTGCTCTGCCCTGGAAGCTGTGCCCGTGGCTGGGATGCTCTGGGCTCTCTCAGCTGCTGCAGAAACAGACAGCCAGGGAATGTTTTTAAAACATTCTCTGACTCGTACATGCAAAATCCTTAAACATCAGGGAAGGCACTTTCCTTCCCCACGCAGCATGAGCACATCAGAGGGCATCTCCACCCACCCCAAAAGCGGCAGCTTCAGGATGTGGGGCCAGGCTGGACTCCCCAGGTGTGGGCCAGGGGTTCAGTCTGAGATGGGATGTAGGGTCTTACCAGCTGCCCACTGCCCCATTGCCCACTGCTGGAGCAGCTCTCTCCCCCCACTGCAGGCAGGGCTGCCAGCACTGCCAGGGGCTGGAGGCTGGCACAAGCATGGTGGTAGGTGCCACCTTTCTGCCTGACCAGAGTTAGGCAGCAGTGACTGAGGTTGGGCTTGGCAGTGCCACAGGTCCCTTGTCCTGAAGCACGAGGTGCCAGCAGGTCCTGCCTGCAGCCTGGCCTGGCAGGGAGGCAGAAGGGCTGCAGCTCAGCTCAAAATTCCAATCAAATTAGTGACCTGGAGCTAGATTTTTGTTTTACTAATGCAATTAGAGAATCTAATTGTATTAATCACAATCATATTATATTGCCAATAATTAAATTCCCTTTGACACAATTGTTTACACTTCCATTGCTTATTAATTAGTCTGACATCGTTAGTCACATGCAATGGGGAAACGAGTCCCCAGTAGCCCCTCGGGCAGGAGCTGCTTGGGATGGGCAACTCCTCCTGCAGCTGGTGGCCACTACTGCAGGGCAGGGGCATGGGCAGGGGTAGAGATAGGAGCAGGGGATTTCAATGCTCCAGTCTGGGCTCTCCACCTGCTCAAAGGCACAGGCAGGAGGGAGATCAGCCCCAGACCTGCATGGCTGTGATGATAATGGCAAAGCAGGACCAGGTATCCCATGGCTTTTCTGACAGAGGTTTCTCCTTCCTGTCTTGAAAAGCCTCATATCCTTAACACAAAGCCAAATCTCTCCTTCTTTCATGCAGCTCCTCACCTCTGCCTGCAGCAGCCAGAAGCCCATGGCCCTTCTTCAGCTGCTTTTATATTGCCAAAGCCCATCCCCTCTCCCCTCAGACTTTTCTTTTCACCAAACAAAAGCCTTTTCCTCTGTCTCTCACTCCCTCACTCCAGATGCTCTTTAGATTATGTCACAAGGCTGTGCTGAATTCCTCTGCACCAAAGGATTTAGAAGTAAGGAAGACACAAACATGAAAGGAGGGGAAACTGCTCTGAATCTGATGCCAATGAACAGAGGAATGGCTGGGGAATGGGGAGGCAGCAGACTGTGGGAATGGCCACGAAACAGTAAAAGTCATCGTTCCTTGAAGGAAAACGGGAAAAACAAAGTGAAAAGATCGGACTTCTAAGAAACAATAAACTCAGAGAATTAACAGGGATAGTGTCCTTGGAAACAAAACTGGGAGAAATACATCCAAAAAGCCGGTTTCTTAAATAAGTCACCGTAATGCACACGAGTGTTACAAGCAACTTGTCCATTCCCCACCCCATGGAGAACTGCAGTGGGAATCTGCAACAGGAGCAATTGCTGTTTTGACTACAGTGCCTCCAAGAACAGTGCTGGGGGAAAGTGGGAGTGAGGAGGTCAGAGTGAGATGGAGGGTGGTGGAGAGGGCAGGAGCCAGAGCTGCCCTTGCCTTTGGGAGCAGTGTCAGTCTGGCAGCATCACTTTCTGCTCAGCCAGCCCGTCCTCTCCCAGAACCTCTGTCTGATGAGTTCACTGTTCAAGGCAAAGCTTTTGTTGTTACTGATCCCTGAGTGCAGGACTTTGTGCTTTCTGCTCTTCATTTTCAGCCTGTTTCACCTACCCAGGTCAAAGAGGTCACCCAGTTCTTCCTACGTGCCGAGTGCTTCCGCGAGACCTGAGCTGAGCTGCTTCCATCTCCTCCCTCAGACCTCAAGTTCATTTCTTTCAAAGTTCAACCCTTTTCATGGCTTCTTTTTTTTTTTTGCCTTGATGGAAAATATTTATGATGTCTCTCTGAACACAGGGTACAAGGGCAGCTCCAGCCAGTGCCTGCCCTGTGCTGCCTGCAAGGCGAGGGCCACGGCAGGGCAAGAGCCAGAGGTGTGAGCGCTGGGGCACAGCCTCAGGGTGCAGCGAGTGGCAGCGGGACCAAGGCCTTGCTTGGCAGCTTGAGGAGGGCAGAGGCTTTCTCAGCACAGTGGCTGGCTCTGTGTGTGTGTGTGAGGGGTGTTTAGCACAGTGGTTGCAGCACAGTTAATTGCTAATTGGATAGAGCGATAACCCTGTCAAGTTGCATCACCAGCTCTGCGGTGGATTCGGCGCTTCTGCGCTGCTCACGGAGCTGCTGCTACTGTAATTACAATTATGAATTCCATGTGCTCCTTCAGAACACCTCGTGGCTGCCAGCTAATGAGCCCCAGCTCAGGCCGTGCTCCCCCCAGCCGCCCCGTCCAGCCAGGGAGGGGATCTCCTGGAGCCCTCAGTTCCCACACGCCCTTTCCACATGGCAGCAAAATGATTTGTGCTCAGGCTAAAGGCACTGGGCAGCCAGGGGTCAGGAAACTGCAAACAGCTTCTCTGCCCCTCAGCCCTGCTCCTCACTCCCTCAGCATCAGATGTTTGATGTCCCTGGGTGCAGACGCTGCCAGCAGCTCACGTGGGCACAGCCCAGCCTGACCCTGCCTCGCTCCCCAGCCCCTGCTCTGCCCACCTCAGATCCCACTTGGGGTTAGGAATTGCAATTCCAGCCTGGGAACTTTAATAACCTGCACAGAGGAATGCCTGCAGGGCTAAATTGCTTCATTTGCATTGTCTTGGAATATTTTTGCATATGATAAAGATCTGCGTTTCTGCTTTGCCCTTTTCCCCCTTCTTCCCCTCCCCATCTCTTTTCATTAGGAAAGGACAGTGCAAAGCCCCACAGGTTGGATTAATCACACTTTGCACCTGAATGGAGGAGATTTACCAAATCCTGAGCCCCTGGGGATGGTGCTTGCCCCAAGAGTGGGGTCCATGGAAGACGGTGACCCAATTACTGGGTGCTTCTGCAGCAGTGCCCTGGCTACATCCCACCTGCCCTCCATGTCCTGCCAGCTCAGGGCAGCAGGAGCAGGGTCCTGCTTTGGGGAACTTGGGGTTTTAGCAGGATTTCCTGGCAGGGGGACTCTGTTTGGAGAGATGTGCCACAGCCAATGAAGGGGAGCTGGGGCTGGCACTATGTGCCCCACACCTCCCTTCCCATGGCCCCACCAGCACCAGGATTGTGCACCCACAGGTGCTGGGGAAAAGCCCCTTCCCTGCTGCCTGGAAATCCCAGGCGAGGGTGGGCAGTGGGGCACATCTCTGGAACACATCATTTTTGCTAGGAGTGGATTCAGCCTGCTCAGACTAACACCAACGTGTGTGGGGCTGCCTGTGCTCTCACTGCTCAGCCTTCCCATGCTCCCAGGCTGCAGCTACCAGCAGCCAGCGAGGCCAGACCCTGCTTACTATGCATCTGTAATGAGAGCACAGGGCTGATGGATGCTTACCGAGCTGTCCTTCCCCGCAACAGAGGCCAGGGGGAAAACAGAGCAAAGCAGGAGGAAAATCTGCTGGAATCTAATTGTGGAGGCGGAGGAGATGCAAAGGGAGAGGCAAGGATTGATAGCTGTCTGGTCTGCTGCACCTTTGAGGAATCATTAACATCTGATTAATTAGTTAAGGTCTGCTTTGCAAATGTAGAGCTGGACGAGTGTGAAGTATAAATGGGATGATCCAGAGTAGCTGGTGATGGCACTCAGGCAACCAGAGGTACTTCAGAGGGGAGGCAGGGAAGAGGGAGGAAAGAGATGCCCCTTGGATGTGTAGCTGTGAACGGGGTGTTCTGCAGGCAGGTGCTCACCCAGATCCTGCTGCCACGGTCCCAGCTTGGGAGAGAAGACTGGAAAACCTTTTGCCACCCCCACAACCAATACCCTATTAAATAGTTAATACACTTAGATGTATTTTAATAAACTCTATTTAATAGCCATACATTAATTGTCTGATTAATTCTAATAAATCCTTATTTGAGATGCTTAATTTAGAGTGTGACTGATCGTCCTGTCATGGATGGATTATGTAATTGTTGTCTGAAATGAGATACTCCAGCAGATACTGGACAAAGGCAGGACTCTGAGAACTTCTCTGATAATTGAAAATCCCATCAGCATGAGGATGGCTGCGGTGGCAGCAGGAACCAGGGGGGACACGGGCACACAGGGTGTGAGGAGCTGTGCAAGTGTCTGCTAATGGCCCTGGAGGACAGAGGTGCCTCCATCTGAAGGCCAGCGAAGGCACCAGGCCAGATGGATTTGATAGTAATTTACTTAAAACGGGAGGTGATATCATTTAGGAACCCTGGGCTGTGTTATTGAATTTGCTGCTCGCTCCCCGAGGAGCGACGGGAGAAGCAAAGGTTACCTGGTGTTTACACTTGGTGACATTTCTATGAATAGCTGTTAAAGACCAATTTTCTCTCTTGCTAGTGGCTGCAGAAATGCCAGCTGAGCTGTGTCAGAGAGATGTGCCCAGCCTCTGGCTTCCTTGGGACCAAGCTGGGGTCAGGAGTGGCCCCAGGGACCCCAGACCCCTGCCCAAGCGGGTCCCCAGGCCACAACCATGGCCAGTCCCAGATGCCCATCGTGGATGTGCATGTGCTGGTAGGAAGGCTGTTGCTGTGGGAAAACACTTCTGGCTCAATCTACTCCTGGCCATGGGGTGCTGGGGTGTCAGGGGTGGCTTGGGGGGCTGCAGCAGCATGGAGACCCCAGTCCCACTCCCTGCCCCAGGCTGCAGCTGTGCCAGGGGAAGGGGGCTGGAAGTTACAGCTGGTCCAGAGCACAGTCTGTCTCACTTTTTGGTAAACAGAATCGCTCAGTGTTCAGCTGGCAGAGAGGTTTCACTTACACCATCTCAGATCTTGAGGCTCTGTTGCTGACCTCTGTTTACATCCTCATGCTATAAACTAAGCAAATATCAACACAGACTGTTTCAAACAAAACCTGCAAATGCCTCAAATGCCCACACAGGACAGTTCTTTGTGTTGGTGTCTCTCTGATTTCAAGGCTCTTTTTCAGGAAAGGCTGAAAACTCAAAGCTAATCCCTTCCCAGGAGCATCAGGATCAAACTCCCTCTGGGAAGGTCAGCGAGGAACTCCTGAAGCTCTTTGCTTTTTCAGCTGCTGCTCCTCTGTTTCAGTCCTGGCATTTCACATCCCTTCCAAGCACCCCAGCCCAGCATGCAGGGCAGCCTCTGCCCTCTCCCAGCAGGGCTGGCACCATCCAGGCCTGTCCTTTGGGGTTTCCCAAAGCTGCACCCACACATGCTCAGACCTATGGAAGCACTGGGGAGGCTCAATGCACCCCTTCCTTGTTTTTCCCCCCCTCCTACAAATTCTAGGTTTCATTTTAGCTCAAGCTCCAGCTTTTCAGCTTTAACATGCCCAAAGTGAATTTGTAATCACACAATTATCCTCCTACCAAATTAATACATTAAAATGTTCAAACAGTTGTTCCAGTAATTAAACAGACAGATATTAGGGAAAACGAAGGCATTTTAGTCGTGCTCTCTGGAACGTGCTGACCTTTCCCCTTTCTTAGCTGCTGCTCACACTCTGCAGCAGTGATTGGATAATTGGATGGTTCACGTTCTCCTGAAACCTCCGAAGCAAGAGGAAGATGGAATCACCCCAAAGTTTGTGCCAAGATGAGCTGTTTAGCTTTGTTAATTAGATGGCTTTGTTCCCTTCTGCGTGTTATTAAAAGCTAGAAGTGATCATCTACCAAGATTGTCCAGGTCACCCCTTTAGCTGGGCAATGCTAACGAGTGTGTCCCCTCTTAGTTACAGCCTGTGCTGTGCCAGGACACTGAGGTGTGATGGCTGGGGACACAGCTGCCACAGACAATGGGTTCAGCAAATGTTACCCTTTCCTTAGCTGCCACTGATGCCATTCCCATAATAACCCCCTTCCTCCTCCCAGCTGCTCAGAGAAGAGCCAACTCACTGCTGTGGGACACTGGCTGCTCCTGGCTTTCAGTTGGATATCATCTCAGATGCATCTCCAGTCAATAGCCACCCTGGTTTGTATTTTGCTGGTGTGTTTGGATCAGAGAAGCTCTTCCTCTATCACCCGTCTATCCATCTCTCCATCCATCCATCCATCCATCCCTCCCTCTCATTATCCATCTATCTACCTGTATATCTTCTTTTCCCCCCACCCCTAGAATACTTATTTTTTTTATCACCTCTCTATTTCCTTCCACTGTATTTTGACTGGTCCGATAAAGTTTAGAGAGGGAGTTGTGACCTTTTCCAATGTGCTACAATTAATTTTTACTTCAGAGTTATAATGAACTACTATTATCCATCACGCTCAGATCACTGCCTTATACTGATAAATCAAGCCTCAGCCTATCACCAGCTGCACTAAAGGTGAGACAGCCCATCCCCTTCAGAGCATTCAGACATGCTTGCTATATTTTTTTTAGGTGCAGGCAGCTTATTACCCGTCGGAGCGTGTGGCAGTGGAGCAGGGAGCTGAGCCCGTGCTGTAAAGCTGCTCTCGCTCGGGGCTCGTAGACTTTCAGTGTGTTTTTAATTGTGCTGCTTTTTCTGAAGAGATCACTGCTAAGCTGAGACGAGTCCCAGGGAGATCACACTGACAGCAAACAGAGCTGTGCCAGGCGCCACAGCCAGCACAGACCCTGGTGCCGGCGGGGGCAGGAAGCCTTTGCAGCTGGGTGCTGGGGCTGATGCTGTTCAGGCGTTGTTGCCCACCCAGGGAAGCCCCCTCCATCCCCATCACGCTCAGCTCCCACTCTATGTCCCCCCCGACACAGCTCCTATGGAGGGGCTGTGCCAGCCAAGACGGATGCTGCCCACCACTGCTGCTGCTGGCTGTGGGTGCTGCCTGCCACAGATGCTGCCTGCTTTACCACACTGCTGGGAGCCCAATTCCCCTCCCCAGCCCAGTGGTAGGGAAGCTCTGAGGGGATCCAGGAGGCTTCTCCCGCCTCGTGCAGTGCTGTGAACAGACTGAGACGCCAAGTCTCCAGTTCAAATGCAATGTGACACAAGCTAATGGAGTGAACACAGGTACAGCAGGCGCTTAAGGTGCTCATAAACTATGTATTGTTTCTTTTTGGATTGTGCTGGTGTTATTGCGGATACTGTACGAGGTCTGAAATAGGATGGCAGCAACTTCACCGCTCCCTTTCCCAGCTCCTTTTACTGAAGGGAATTACTTGCCTGACACGCCGCATCCCCAGCTTTTAAATGTATTTATTGTTCTATAACATTTCATATACTTCATATGCGTTCAGGAGAGCAATTCAACATACCTGCCAGAGAGGAGAGGCTCACCAAGCACCAAGAAGCCAGGGAAGGATAGCAGGAACCCAGCAGAGCTGCTTCCCAGACACTGGCAGCACCACAGCAGCTGTGGATGGAGGAGAGAGATGGTCCCTATGCATGAGAGGGAAAGGAAGGAAAACAGTCAACCCTCAGGGGTTATTAAAGGCTTTAGTTAATTAGTTAACTAGCTAACTAATTAGTTAATGACCCTCATCTGCTCTGCAAGGTGCAGGACCGAGTGCTCAGCCTTGGTCTGCCCCCATTATGATGCAGTCACAAGTACAGAAACAGTTTAAAGTGCTGGAATAAAAATTGCTGGTCTAAGAGGAGATTTAATGTTAAAATGTTTCAATAAAATAAACCCTTAAAAGCTCCCATTACTTCACAATTGCCCTGCAGATCCTTGTTAACTTTCTATATATAATACCAAGGAGCCTCTCGGCCAGCAGCCAAGTGCCAGGGACACTAATGAGAGTATCAGGGATGAGAGGGCACCGCATGGCTGCACACACTGAGCACTGCCACAGCTCCCAGCCCTTGGCAGCTCACAGGGCAACAGTGGTATCTCTTCATTCCTTCTGCCTGGGAGCGGAGGGACTGGGCACAGCAAACCCTTCTCCCTACACACTGACCTCGTTACTGTTTGCCAGCAACACCCTCCCTAGCACTGCATCCCCCAGGGATGGGGTGGTGATGATGCTTTTGGGGCAGAACTTGGGGTGTTCTTGTGGCTTAGCCAGAGGAGAAGGATGCCCCAGCGTGCCTGCCAGCCAAACCAGCCCCTCTCCAGCATGGAGACAGCAGCCGGGACACACAGCGTTTGGGGAGGGTGCCAAGGCTGCAGCCAGGCCAGGCAGAGCCCGTTCAGCAAAGCCTCCTGCTCTCCCTTGTCATTTGCATGTGAATGGGTTCGTTATGTGCTGCTTCCCATTCCTGTTACCATCCTTGGCACCAGAGCCGGGAATGAGAGTTTTGATTACTCATCTGATCTGCAAAGGCAGCAGAGAACGGCACAGACACCCTCTGCTCTCACGTCCCACAGCCAGGGGCTCCTGGGAGGGGACACTGGCAGCAGCCCAGTGCTGTGCCAGACCTGCAGCCCAGTGCCCATCCTGCCTCTCCAGTAACAGCTCCCTATGGGCTGGGACAGGAGCACAGTGGCACAGGGCACATGGCAGGGATGTGGCAGCACATCCTCAGTGGGAACATCACCAGGTCAGGACAGGGCAGGCTGAGCTGGTTCTGCTGGCCCTGCAGCCCCCGGGGGTGCCTGGGCTGTGCCAGGTGATGCATGTGCTTGTGCATGTGTGTGTGCATGTGTGTGTGTGTGTATGTGCAGGTTCTGGCACAAAGCACACGCCGTGTGCTGCTGAGAGGCTCAAAGCAGCCGCTGCCTCCCAACACCGCAAAGCGCACTGTTTAATTTGAATGAAATACACTAAATAGCATGGTGTCAGGTGTAATTACATGTTACCAGCAGTGTGCCAGAAGTAAGTTGCTAACACATTGGCATGGTTACTGTACACTTGGGTGAATTTCAAATACAGTTTTGTTAGTATTGGATCTAGGGAAAGAAGCCAAGTCTGACTATTGAGGAAAACAAGTGGATGTGCTGTAGACTCATTATTCATCTCTGCTCCTGTAGCTCTTGGATCGAATAACACGCTCCTCTTGCACTGTAACGGAACCTGCTATCTCACGGGCTGCCTCCCCTCTGCAGCGCCCCAGAGCCTCGCCAAGGAGCGGGGGGCACAGCGGGGGCAGCGGCAGCCAACTGCCAGCGCAGTAGGCAGAGAGCTGCCAGCCCCGGGCTGACCAGCCCTGCCCTCCCTTTTCTACCTCCTGCACCGCATCTTTGGCTCTCTCCACCTCCAGAAACCAGCCACAGGTGGGCACAGGCTCATTGTGATGGGCACTGGTTGTAAACCTCAGCAGGGACGCAAGCAAAACGCAGGGCTTGGGGGTAAACTCTCAGTGCTCAGAGCCTGGGTGTCTTTGCAAGGTCAAGCTATGACTCAGTGAGTGGCAGAGATGGGAACAGAGCCGGGAGTCTTCACCTTGCTGTGAGCATCCTCCTGTAAGCATCTCCTCCCGTGAGCACCTTTCAGCATCCCCCCATGAGCATCCTCCCAGCAAGCCCCGTGCTGCTCTGCACTGGCCCTGAGGCTCCTGGTTCCTCTTCCCTGCGAAGCACGAGCAAGCACCAGTCCTTTGGAGCCAGGCGTGTCAAGCAACCAGCCACATCGGAGCTGCTGTTGAGGGCTGGTATCAAGGACATCAAGTCAGAGGGGCTCTGCTCTGCCTGTCCATGGAGCTGCTCCTGGCACGGGGCTGCGACAGGTCCGTGGTGCTCTGGGCTCCCGGCACCGCTCACTGCACAACGCTGCTGGCTGCCTGGTGATGAGACTCACATTAAAGCAGAGCTGTGGCTTCCTAAGTAAAATATTGATGAAGAAGGCCTGAAGCTAGGAATGAAGTACCCTGGCTGTATTTCCTTCCCATTTTTAATAGCTCGCTGCTTCATGCCAAGAAGACTAAAGTGTGTTATTTGGCTCTGGATGAAAATGATTTCAATTGGGTAGTGAGCCTGTCATTTGCATCTTGAATAAATAGGTTCTAACAAGAAGAGATCTGTTTAATGGAGAGATTTGGGGAATTCAGACTGAATCCTGCCCAACTTAAGGTCCTGAGACAATAATTGGGACGAGCAGACTAAAGCCAAGAGCTCTTCATGGGACTAGACAGTGGATGAGGGTTTAAGTAGAAATTGAACTGTACAACTCTGTCAGCGCATCTGGAATTGGAAATGGGATGTTTATAGGCCTGGGAATTCATGCTCCCTGCACAAATTGTATATTGTGTATAATAAGCTGGCCTGACTTGTAATGAGTGTGGCTGGAAATTAAGAGACATCATTACACTTTGAGCATCAAATTGCAGGCTTCCCTCCCCGCTCCAGCAGCAGCGTTGGCTCAGCTCCTGCCGCCGGGTCGTGGGCACCCACAGCCGTGTCCCTCAGCCTTGTCCCTCCAGCAGAGCTGGGCAATGCAGTGGCTGTGCAGAGCTGGGTGTTGCAGTGGTTGTGCAGGTTTGGGTGCTGAGGTGGTTGTACAGAGCTGGGTGTTGCAGTGGTTGTGCAGGTTTGGGTGCTGAGGTGGTTGTACAGAGCTGGGTGTTGCAGTGGTTGTGCAGGGCTGGGTGCTGAGGTGGTTGTACAGAGCTGGGTGATGCAGTGGCTGTGCAGGGCTGGGTGCTGAGGTGGTTGTACAGAGCTGGGTGTTGCAGTGGTTGTGCAGGGCTGGGTGCTGCGTGGCTCCCAAGTGCTGCCATTCTCCACAGCTGACTGCGGCGGAGCAGAGAACAGCTCTGGAGATGTTACGTTCACCCTGTCAATGTGTACTTGGGGAGTCCTTAATCCACGGGTCGCTGACGTGATAAACAATAATGTCTCTTTTGGAGCTGTTACGACTTATCATGTTAATGGGCACTTAGGGAGTCTTTAATTGGTGATTTGTGCATGCACTGTCACAAAATTTTAAAACACATTTACCATCATTTCTGGGATGTTTTAGAAGCACCAGTTCACTACACTGAGAGATGAACAAGCAAACCCACCTAAAGTCACCCACCCTGCCTGCTTGCCTGCTGCTTCAGGCTCCATCTCACAGGGAATAAGCTGTTGATGCCTTTGTAAAACTGATGAAGAACTGGGCCGAGAAGGCAATGGTACCAACAAGCTCCCTTCTGTGCCCACAGAGCATTCACAGCGATTTGCCTCTCTGTGGCACGTTGGTGCTGCCGGGGCTGCAATGTGGACGGGTGTCAGGGGCACAGGATAAAATGTACTAACCCTAAGAGCTCTACAGACTTCTGTCTAATATTTGGGTTTGACCAGCAGAATAAAGAAACCTTCCTTACTACCAGGGTGAAACCATTTCCTCTCTGCCCCACGCAGCTGCAAAATGCAAGGCTGAGCTTTCCAGTTACTGGTCTAGCACTGGTCTAGCTCAGTTCACTGCTGAGTGAACTGAGCAGCCTGCAACAGAGAAGAGGCAAGATTTATGGGGTCACTTTCAAGAGCAGATTGCCCTTATGGACATATTCACCTTGCAGACATCAGAGCACCCTACAGGTCCCCCAGATGGGGTTTGTATGCAGACATCCCCACGCAGCAGCTGCAGAGACCCCCCACCAGCCTGGTGCCCAGGGACAGGGGGTGCTCCCAAGCTCCTCACCTGGGTGGTGAGCACCAGCACTGGGAGAAGCCACGATTAACAGCACCTGCCCCTGATGTCAAGTTCTCCTTCGTTAGGGAGAAAGTGTGTGTCAGTGTGGAATTAAAGTTCTGCATATTTTAAAAACAATGCTTTCTAAACAGAGCTCCAGTCATCTGCAGAGATTAATCCGATCAGCCAGTGCACTCACCATCTTCAGGTGAGCTCCTTTCTTGCTCTTCCCATCTCTATTTTTGCCCTAACTCTCCTCCCAGCCTTGCTGGTAACAGGAGTGGATGGAGCCGGAGGACTTTAGCTGATGAAGTTACCATAGCAATGCTATTCGTCACTGCTTTGCCATTTCCAGCTCTGCCTACAGCACATGCTATTCTGTTGTTTACCCAAGGACCTGACTGCCAGCAGCCCAGAGAGGCACCAGCAGCCCAAAGAGGCACCAGCAGCCGGTGGCTCCGGCGGAGCTGGGACAGGCACTGCCAGGACCACCAGCCCCCAGTCCCCCGGGAGTGGGTCCCTGACTCTATCCCTGCTCCCTCCAGGGCTCGGGAAAGGGCTTTCAGAAACCTGGCAAGGAAAAGCAAAATCCAGAACAAAAGAATGATGCTGGATGCTGCTCGGTACGTGTCGTCAAACAGACAGCCCTGAGTTCACTAGGATCCAGGACTCTGGCACCTCTTTCTTCCCCTCAGCACCCCCAGGGTGAGGCCTCACTGGAAGATGCAGAAACCCTGATGAAAGAGCCCAGGAGCTGGTGTTACTGACCACCCCTTGTCCTCTGTAGATGTGGGACTGGGGTGGTGTGATGCCAGGAGTGAGCAGAGCAAGAGTTCCCAGAGCAACCCAGCCTTGGTTCCTGCCCCCAGGGCCCTGCCTTCATCCCCATCCCCTCAGGCAGGGCAGGGAGGGGAGCTCAGCACTTGGCCCTTGCACATGTTGCAGCAAGTGCCCATCTCTGTGAGATGGAAATGAGCTTCCAGGGGAGGCTGAGCCGTTGGTTATTGTTCTGCCACTGTGAGCTTGTTCGCATGAGCATCATCTGGCAGCCTGGGAGGGAAAGAGCATGATAGAGTCTGAAAAATTCATTGAAATGTTGGGCTCCAGCCAGAGAGAAAACATCACTGAATGGCAACATAAAAGGAAATTGTCCCATAACATTCAGAGAGCACTTCAGTATTTGTCCTCTTTATTTTAAAGCGTCGAGGATCTTTGGGAAACACTCTGGAATGGGACTTTTATAGATGGTCTAAATTAAACTTCACTTAATATTATAAGCAATAAATCCTCATTGTCAGGTTTTGTTTAGCGGGTATAAAAATGATTGGTAGGTGCTGTAGCTTTTTCCTGAGACTGGAAGATCAGTGTTTTTACTGTGCAGCTTTGTCCTCAGCGCGTGAGAAGGAGACACCTCCCCCCCAGCCCCGGCGTGTTCCCCGCAGCACGGATCCTCTCCCACGGGCCACAGGGCTCCTGCAGTCTGGGGATGGGAACACATTTTCATGGGCTTCCAGGAGCTTTGAGGAAGCCATCAGCTTCTTTCGGGAAGATCTCAGGCAACTCACAGGCTTTGGAGGCTCTGAGGGGGCACAGGGAGCTCATTGTTGGGTTTGGGGATCTTGTGCCATAGGCAGGCACGAGAAATCACCCACCCCCGACTGACCAAGTACACCCTGACCTCTCCTTTGCTGGTGTGAGGCAAGTGAAACAAATGGGAGCACTGAAATGTTAAAGGCTTGTGTTCTCTGGGGCTTTCTGCCAACTGTGGGTTTACAGGGCTTAAGGAAATACATTAGGTCACTTTTTTACTGTTTACTTCAGGGAACTTTGACGGTATCTCCAGGTTTATCCACCTTTCCCTTGAGATCACCAGTCCAGAGAACCTGTGACCCTCTGTGATGGGAGGGAGGTGGTTCCTGGGCAGGTTGTGCCAGGCAGCCCCTGGCACCGGGTGAGAGGAGGGAGCCTCTTCTTTCTGGAGCCTGCACGGCAACGTCTGCCGGCAGCCTTTGAAATGATGAAAACCAATTTAGTGCCCTTTATGAGGGAGGAATAAGAGACATCATATAACAATTACTTACAGGAGATTTACCCCGTTCTATATATCCAGGCTGAACGTGGCATTTCCAGTGACGTCCCGCCCGCGCTCCTGGGCCGGAGCCGCTGCACCGGGGCTGCAATTTCACAGCAGATCTTTAGGTGCAAATTGGTTTTGCCATGAATATTTATGCGAGGCCACGCGTGTGCTGCGCGGAAAGGGGAACGGCGGGGCTGGGCGCGGGATGCTGGAGCAGCCACCTGCCCTCCTTTTGCCTGCAGTAATGATTGGTAGATTTACCATGTCCCCATGGCTGAGGTGCCTGCGGGAGGGGGTGCTGGTGACCCGGCCGGGCTGGGCTGGGCTGTGCTGGGCTGTGGGACTCGCCCTGCGGCTGATTTGGCATGCACGCGGCATCCCTGCGCCGCGCGGTCCCCGCCGAAGGAACCCGGCGAAGACAAGAAAAATGAAGGCAGGCGCAATCTCATTTTCTGAGGGCTGCAAGTCAGCCAGGAAATGGCTATTATTCCATCGACACTGTCGGTATTAAGTTATTTCCTTCACTAAATACGAGAATGTTCATGAATATCTATTGAGTTCCAGGTAGTGGCGTCTCCCGGCACTGCGGCTCACTGATTGTAGCTTTATATTCCTCCGACAACACACCTCAATCTCACATTGAAGTGAAAGACAATAGTATTTTAAATTGGTTAATAAATCTCTAGATTGATGTTCCTGGAAGGCCCAGGAACTTCATCTCTATTACACGAATAAAAGTGATAACATTTTAACCACTGAAGTGCTAGGAATTTGGGAAGCTCCGTCCCGATGCCCTTCAGGGCGGCCGCGTCCCCGTGCCGGGAGCACACGTCAGGGGCTGCTGCCACTGGCTCTGCCTTTGGGGGGAAATGCGTTTGTTTTTGAAGAAATTAATCCCATCCGGGCAGGACGAGGCCATTGCACTGTCTTGGCTCCTTTTTCCTTGCTCCAGCCTCCACTTGGGCCCATATAAGGAGTGGAAAATTGCCTTTTAACATATAAAATGGAAGCAGGGCTCAGCTTGCCCGTGGCAGCTGTGGCCCCGCTCGGAGCCTTATTTGGCTCTGGGGATCTCTCTGCACCTCGCTCCAGGACCCTCCCTGCACCCTCCTCAGGCTGGAGCAAACAAGCCATTGGGTGGAAAAATGCATTTGACAGGGTGGGCTGTCCCTGTCCATGCAGCACCACATACCCCCTGCTCAGGGTCCTGGCTGGCTGCCCCCCTGCCCAGCCCCGCTGCTCCCTGGGGCTGGTTCCTGCATCCCTCTGCCACGTGCCAGTGCTGCAGGTGAAATGCCAGTGGGCAATTTTCCACACCTCTCCTCCTGGAGAGATCTTTTGTCTGTGTGTGGGGAAGCGGAGCGTGATCCTGGTTGCTCCCAGCTCCTGCCTGCACACGGAGATGGGGGGTGGAAGGAGCAGGATGTGGCCCCTCGCAGCAATGCACAGCCCCAGAGAGCACGGCGTGACCCTCACTGCCCTGTGCCCACCACAGGGCCAGCGCTTGGTGTCACTGATGCCACTGCTCACCAATGTCTAGAAGAAGCAGAGCCCTCTCAGTTGGATGAATTCTTCTAAATTACAGGCAGATGAGAATATTTTAATATAAACCAGAGTGTTTCAAGTACAAAGAGCTGTTCTGAAAATGTATTGAATATTTTTTTCACTGATGTTTAGTGTCTGTAAGATTCCTCGGGGAGTTTACAACAAGTGGAATACTTAAGGATATGGTGCCATAGGTTCTCTCAGTATTTTCTTTTCAAGGAAAGTAACCTCTGAATTATCTAGGAAGTACATGAACAACATGAAAGGAAGATTATGCACAGAAAGAAAAAAATATGCAGAGAATTCAATTATGCAAAAAAAAAAGTGATGTGCTTTGCTTAATTCCCCAAACACATCTCCCCACTGTAGTCAAGACAGCAGAACTCAATACATGCAGACAAGGTTTCCAGGTCACCCTCCTTGGCTCTTTCTGATCATTTCTTGTTACCATTGCTTTGGTGTTGGTGGGTGCTTTGCAGGCGTTCCAGAACCAGGGTTCATTTCTGTGCTATGCCAGGACAGGGGACCTGATGGGACTTGAATCTGGAGAGAATTGTGGGGAAAATCCCACCATTTCTGGTGGCTTGGGCCAGCTCTGGCTCTGGGTCACAGCCCCTAGACAGGAGGAAGGATGCTGAGGGTTCTCTGTCTAACTACACCCTCGTTATTTTCTGCAGAGACACTTTCCAGACCCATCATGGCCAGTTTTGCTTCTGAAAGGCATTATTTCCCATACAGCCAATGTAAAGAGCCTTCAGCACATCCCTCCCAGGGGCCAAACAAGAGGGGAAGCCACTTGAGATGGCTGATAACCAGCTCCAGCTTTTGGAGACCCCCGTGCACCTGACCTCCCACCCAACTCTCAGCCTCTGCACCACGTACTGTGCCGTCCCACGAGGCACAGGCCCCTTGGAGATGAAGTTTAACAGCTGCTGATTTGCCTGGCCATGCCCACAAAGGCTGGTGCCATGCTACAGGCTGGATGGGCTGGCACAGAGCATCACCTGGACCCTCAAAGGCTGTGGGCAGCAGACACCGAGCATTGCTGTGTAGGGCCCTGGGCATCCCCCCCATCACAGCCACATCCAGCCCTGTCAGCACTACTCTTGCAGCCTGGTCTGTTTGCAAATGAAAAACAATCGATACCTTTCTGGCTGAGCAGCTCAGTGTGACAGTGGAGATGGGGCACTGGTGGGAGGAGGAGGAGGCTCAGCTTCAGGATGGGTGGGAAGCCCCTAGGTTCTGGGCGGTGGGTGAGGGTTCTGCTCCTTATTCACATTGCATTGTCCAGGCTGATGTGTGGTCCAGGGCCAGGGGAAAAGCAAAGAGGAGCTTTGCAAAATCATCTGAGCCTGTTAAGGGCCCAATTCTTGTTGCTGCAAAGAAGAGAGAATGGACCCATTCAAATGTCCAGCCAGAATGAACGTTTCCTTTCAAATAGAAAAAAGCTCAGCCTGAACCTTTCCTGTCCCATCACATCACCCCAACCTGCTCTCCCCATCACCATTAACTCAGCACCACATCCACCTACCAGCCCCTTCACACCTCCATAAGGGCTTCCTCTGCTGACCTCACCTGCTCCATCCTCTGCCAGGAGGGAACTCTGGAGATGGGGGAACCCTGAGCAGGCTGAGCCCAGGGCACAGCTCCCTGCTCTCTGCCGTTCCCAGCAGCCTTGCTCTGGTATCTCCTACTTGGCAGTTGCTCAGGCTGCTTTACTCTGATTCTATTACTCTGCAGACACTGCCACTTGCAGCCCTGCTGTGGCACAGCCGCTGCTCCCTGGCTCAGTGACCAGCGGTGACGGCCGTCCCACGGCAGCGGCTGTGCAGGGGGGCACTGGGCAGCACCTGGGGCTGTGGCTGAGGCTGTGGCTTGTGGTTTTGGCTGCAGCAGCTCATCTCAGCGCTTTTTTCCAGTGCTGGTTCAAAGAGTTTGGCAAATAAAACACCCTTCCAGACCTGCCTCAGTTTTATTCTCATCCCTTTCTTTAGCAGAAGAAAAACTCCAAGTGTGGAGCATCTTTGGGCCATGGTCCTTCCCCTGCACCTCAGTATCTCCACTTGCACAACTGTGCAGCCGAATCAGGCTCCTTGGCCTCTTCCTGCCTGTGGCAACATCATAAGGCAACCCAGCTGCTAAGGAACACAGTGGGGTCAACCCTCCAGGGCTGTGTCCTGGCCAGTTTGGGGGTTCCCACAGCTCCAGGCTACATCTCGCCGGCTTTGCCTGGGTACCGTGTGTTTGGCTTTGCAGCATCCTGCAAGTCAGCAGGGAAGCAGGAGGTAACGGGAAAGGAGGTTTCACCTGTTCAGCACATGGAGGGGAAGAGGTTTCGGGAGCAGCATGGAAGAAGTTGTTCAAAAAAGACATTTCAGACCGTTTTTAAAGAAACTGATTCCCTGCAGCAGCAGCCTGCTGTGCCTGTGCAAGCCCAGCTGCAACGCAACTGCCCGAGCAGGGCAGGCACTGTGGTGTCTCCAGCTATAAAACACTTGAAAAAGGAAAAGCAAAGTGAGGAAGAAGGAATTTGCTGGCAGTGGGGAGAGCCCCTGGCCCACCACTGCCCCGTGGGGCTGCGTTCCCTGTCCCTGCACGAGATCCTGGCAGGGTCACTGCCTTTCCGAGGCTCCTCCGCTGGATCTGCTCGTTGCACAAACTGCTCCTGTGCTCTGCCTCAGTGTGACCAGGAAGAAAAAAAAACATAAACCAGTATTTTCTGCTGTTTCAGGGGAGCAAGGGAGAGCAATTGATGGACACTGTGGCTTCATGAATCTCTCCTGGAGACCCATCCATGCCCATCTCTGCTTTGCTCTCACACAGGCTGGGCTGGAGCCCCCAGTTGGTGCCCCCAATGCCCAGCAATCCCCACAGACTAGGGCTGAACCCACTCGCCGCTCAGTGCTGGAAACCAAAGGTCTTTTCCAACCCCGAGAAGCCAGGCAGGGCCGATGCTGGCTCTGGCAAGGGCTGTGTGTCTGCGGGGAGCAGCTGCTGGGCTGCAGGGCTGGATGCCTCTGCTTTGCAAATTAACTTCTGTGGCAGAGTTTTGGTAACACAGGGATGCTGGTTGCCTCCTTGCTAGTTTATTTATTTATTTATGGTCCCAGTAGTTGATACATTTGCATCAGATCTTGGGGGGGGGGGTGAAAGAAAAAATGAATGACATGAATGATTTCGACCTAACTCACTAATTAAGAGCTCATTAGCAGCCCAAATTTGTGATAGATCGGCAGTGGACTTGGCACAGTGGTTTAATTTAATGATTTCTTGCATTACTTTGTTAATCATCTTTAGTCTGATTTAATTTATGCCAATGTGACTATCCTAATTTCTAATTAAGGCATTGATAGCAGGGACAGCACCGAGGAACCGCAGTCAGGGACAGCGCCGGAGCGGCCGCTGCTTCTCCTTGCTGCGGGATGGGGGTGGGTGGCAGCCCCTCACCTGCCCCCAGATCAGCACAGGTGGGTGCCTCCAGCCCCGAATGGACTCCAACGGGGTTTCTCCTCCACTCCAAGGCTGAGCTGACCCCCAGGAGTTTCTCTGCGCCGGGCGAGTGGGAAGCGTCGGCGCACGGGATGGGCCGTGGGAAAGGAGAGGTTGCAGGGGAGAGCATCTGCTAATGCAAAGCCTTTATGCCAGTCGATATAAATTTATTTAGCACAATAAATGACATAATTGAATTTTTATTTCCTTAATATATTTCCCTAAAATAACCGATATTTTGAGCACCCCTGGCCTGCAGATGTCTTTCCCGGGAACGTATTTCCTGTAATATTACTCCTGTATAAAACTGACATTTAAATGGTTTAATAAATGAGCAGTTGTTTGACTTGTTTCAGTTTCAATACATTCGGGTATATTAATAAAATATATTTCCAAAGGAAGCTCGATCGACCGTGCTATAAAGATTCATGATTTATTAGAGATACATTTGCTGTTAGTTGGGACAGATACTCAAAATGTCGTTAAGGTTAAAATAATAATCAATCAAACTAATTAGACCCTATTTTTCATATGCAAATATAATTAAGCATACATTTCTCGATAACTTTAAAGAGAATTATTGAAGCTGCACAAAGTGTGCCGAGCCCTTACTTGAGCTAATGAAATGACAGCATCTCCAACTTGCATATGCAAACAAAATTGATTAGCCACTCTGTGCTTCACCTAATAAGGGAGGGGACGGCTGGCAGGGAGCGGGGCTGCTCCTGTGGGGCTGGGGTGCACACCTCCAGGGACCCCTGAGATGGGAATGGGGCTGGGCCAGGGGTAGGGGATACCCCTGACCTACCTGGTGTCACGAGCACCTCCCATCCCAGCACAGCTCTGCAGATCACCACCACCATCTGCAGCCGTGGCTTCCCGTCGTTGGCTGATGTGGTTTTTTTTCCCTGGCAAATCATCCTGACTGTTTATTTCAAGGGAAAAAAAAAAAATACCATTTTGCAACGAGAAGGGTTAATAAGAGATGTTTATTTATGAACTCGGCATATTACTGTTGCATAATTTGAATACAGTGCCTATGAGCTTTTTTTATTGCACGCTATAATTTCATTTTTAAAGCTTTCCCTGTGCCATACTTTAAAAATGATATCGCAAACAAGAAATAAATTCTGTTTTGCAGCTGTGCTAACTATATTTACCCATGGGATACACTATTTTGTCCTTGACATAAATCCCTTGGGATTTCACTCAGAATTACTTTGGCACGCCACATTCACTCCATCAGGGTATTGTACACCAAGTCTATCACGGGGACTCTGGCTGAGCCGCCGGATCGCTGCGAAGAGAAAGAGGCACTTGTTTAGCATATTACCATGAAAATCAGTCAACTCGCACATTAATGATTGTCAAGAAGCCCAGGAGAGGGAAATAAGGGCAATAACTGCGGATTAAACCAGCCAGGATCCCCCAGGCAGAGGTGGGGGCTGAGGAGGGGAGCGATGCCCTCACACTCAGCACCAACCAAGCATCGCCATGCTGGTCCTTCTCCCTGGCATCCCTCCACACGGCTGCTGTGCCCATCCCCGGGCACCCCTCAATGTCCCCACTTCCCCTCCTCGGGTTCTCGGTGCTGCTGGCTGAGACATGCATTGGTTTCTTCTTTCCCCCCTGCTCCCCTCCCAGAATTTGCAGCCCCTCGAGGCTTTCCCGCACTGTGCACATTGGCAGTAATCAGCTTGGTCCCTGCCCAGTCACTCTGCTCCTCACAGCCCCAGGGGGGGTGCTTAAGTCACCTCTGGGTATGGATCTTGCTGTTAATTGGGGGCCTCATTTTCTGCAGGTGTCAGGCTCCAGGACATCAGCTTTAACAAAATTCAGCTTCCCCGCTCGGCTGCAGGGGCAGAGGAGATGCCATGAAAGAGGGTCTGTGCCTCTCGCACAGGGTGGGAGCGGGTAGCAGATATGACACTGTCAGCATCTCTCGGGGGACGAGCATATTTTTTGTCGATCATGTAGCATCAGGTTCTCGTGTCACTGTATTACGGAGCTTGATGGCACTTAATACGGCATGACAAGGTGTAACATCAGAAATGGAACACAAAATGAGATCAAACGGCATCATGGTCCCCAGAGGGCCCGATCAAATCCAAGGTATGGAAATTTGAAGGGGAAAAAAAAAAAATGCAAACTCTTCCCCCCTAGAAAACCTTTTGAATCCCATTATCCTGGGCAGCCAGCAGCCAGGCTGGCTCCTGCAGGGAGGGGGATCTGGGGCCTCGTGGAGTGGCTGTTCCACCCTGTCCTTCCATGCCACAGGGCCCACAAGCCCTCCTCAGCCCTGGCCCTGTAGATGGGAGCAGACTGGGGGCACCAGGGCAAGTCCCTGGAGCAGGGACATCTGCAGCCTCAGCACTTATTCATTGCCTGCTCCCTGGGCTTTCTTCACCAGAGCAATGCCAGGCCTTGGCATGCACCAAGAGCTGCTCACTGGCATCTCCACTTTGATATCCAGATGATCAAATGCTTCACAGCTACCCTGCAACACCACGGAGGGAGGCGAGCGACAGGCTGCTGGCCACGGGGCAGGCAGCTCCAGTGGCAGAGCTGCTGGCAATGAGCAACACACAGGTGATGGATAACTCAGTGGGCAAAGAGGGGGAGTGTCAAATGGCTGCTGCCTGCCCTCCCAGGGCTGAGCAGCGTGGTCCCCAGGGCAAGGCTCTGCCTGGCTTTGCTGTGTGTCTGCAGGCAGCAACTGACCCGAGTGGGCACTGCACGGGGAAGGTGTTTCTTGGGAGAGACCCTGATGGGCAGTTTCTGATTGCACCAGCAGGTTCCTTTGGGAGGAGGAGTTCAGAACAGAACACTCACAGGAGGGGAAAGAAGAAAAGAACATTTTTCCACTTATCTCAATTTTGCAGAAGGAAAGAAGCCATTTTTCAGCAAAGAACTCTTTTTCATTTGGAAAATGTTAACCAGATGTTCACAAGAAGTACGTCATGGAAAGAATAAATGAGACCCTTTGGTTGGGACCAAGCCTGCGTCCCCGGGGAGCAGCCAGGCTCCACTGCTGCTCTGCTCCTCCTCAGAAACAAAGGCAGATGTACTTTGGAAGTCACCACTGAGGAAAGAGTTAACACCCAGTGCCTGGAGATGGACTGGTGTAATTGCAAACACACTCTGGCTCTCCCAAAGTGAGGATTTCCTTCATCTTCCTTGGCTCTCCGGAGCCTGAGCCCCTGCTCAGCCCTTTACCAAGACTAATTTCCTCACCGTCCCACTGCTTTTCTTAACTGCATCTCTCTCTCATGCTCTGGCTCAAGCTTGGGGTGCCTGCTCCAGGTGCCCTGTGCCAGGGCAAGCACAGCAGCTCACAGCACACAGGCACCCCGGGATGTGTATGGGAACACCACAGCCATTGCCAAATCAGCAGCAATCCAAATGCAGAACCACTGAAATCTGCAGAGTTTTAGGCAATCCAGTGATGCCACAGTCTAAAGCACTGTGTGCCTCATGGCAGTGCCACAACCACACCGTGTCACCGCTGTCCCCAGAGCCCTGGGGCTGAACTGTCCGCACTGACGGTGCCCCAGGTGCCTCCATTGGCTCACGGCCACGTGCCCAGCCAGGCTGCAGCAGGTCCTGGTGACAGTGAATGTACCCAACCTGCTGCTGGTTTACCCCTTTTTCCTGCCTCTGCACTGGAAGGAGCTGCTGGACAGGATGAGGGGCAGTTCCTGGGGGTCTCCTCCCCACCAGCCTCACTGGAGCCCTGCACCAGACCACAGCCTCCACAGCAAGGGTGAGGTGAGGGCTGAGGAGCTCTTGCTGGAGATTAAGGATGAATTGCAGTGGCCACTGTGGGCTATTTGCATTAGGAAAAGGCTGCAGAGGAACAGACCCCGTGAGCCGTGTGCCCGGCAGAGCCGGAGGCGGCTTGGGAGCGGTGGCAGCAGTGCCAGAGCCGGGGCTGGGCTGGAGCCAGTTAGTGCAAATTATGCAGCAAGCCCTGGAGCATCTGCACTTCTACACTCGTGTCTCTTGTAATTTTTTTTTTCTAGTGGCAAAACCCAAATCCAATGAGAACAAAAGGCCAAGGCAGCATCTAAACAACAGCCAGTGCTCTGCAAGGAAGGCTAATAACCCTGTGCAGGGATCCCGGCACCAGTTAAATGAGGAGTTTTCAGCCTCTGGCTTTACCCAGGGCCATGAAGATCAGGAAATCACTAATAGGGCTGAACCTCCACAAGCAGATGAAGGGAGAAAACCTGCCAAGGGCTGCTCCTGGGCCATGCCCTGGCCCCAGCAGTGCCCAGAGTGGTGGCCAGCCAGGTCCTCTAAACCCTGCTCACCCCAAGTGACAGCAGCACAGACCAGGGGGGAAGTGGTGAATGAGCTGAGACACAGACCAGGCAGAGTCTTTGCAAGACTGCAAGGTTAATACTGCAATTAACAGAGTTTATTTATGATGAATAATAATCATAGTTGTTTTTTCCTTGGGTGCCTCAGTCGGTCTGTCTCTCCACCCATCCACATTTCCACTGTGTCTCTCCTTCTCTTTGGACTGAGCTCATCGCTGCTGCAGCTGAGCAGCATTTCACGGGGTGGTTCGTTATCACAAATGGATTATGATGTTGCACCTGATGAATAGTATCTGTAGCAGCTGCCGAGGGTACAGCACAAACAAGAGCAATTAACACGGCTTCTGAATGAAATGATAACCCAGGACTGCCAAGACAAAGCTCTCCCCACACCGCTCAGGGAAGCTCCCTCCGGCCACGCAGGACGTACCGAGGCATGAAGAGCTGTTCACTCTTCCTCCCTCCTGGCTGGCTGAGCCACTTGCCCCTGGTGTCCCCAGCCCCTGCTCCTGGGCATCTCCCAGCCACTTCTCCACAGCCTCACACTCCCATCTCTTCTTTCCTCAGGGCTACTCCTCCTCCATGAAGCCAGAGCTGAGCAGCTCGACTGTCACCACAGAGCTGAACGTGAGCATGGCATCTGCAACCAGCCAGCCCCTGGGATGCACTGCAAGCTTTGCTAGGATTCAGTTGTCTTTAGAAAGTCATCTATTAACTGACAGGCTGCAGGGCACAGACACATCCCAGAGAGAGCAGGTACAGACCTCTCATCCGCATGGCCAGTGCCTCCAGTTCTGCTGCTCCACTGCTGGTCAGGGGTCCAGCCCTGGCAGCCTCTACCAGCATAAGCCCAGGAGCCTTCCAGGGGCATTGCTGGCATCTGTTTGCACAAGCTGTAGGAGCAGCCAGCACCCTCTCTGCTGCCCTAGGCAGGGGAGGACTGCAGGGTGGCCTGAGGAGGTATGGGAGCTCTGGGCAGATGGGAGCTGGGAGGGACGCCTGTGAGATGAATGCTGGCTGGGGTGGGCTTCGATGGCCATGTGTCTCCATTTCATCACTAATACATGCAATTAATAAACTTAATTACACGTTAAATTGCAGCAGCTGAAAAATGAGTGTAATTCTCTCTCCTCCAGCCTTGCAACAAGCCTTTGATGAGGACAAGAGGTGCCAAGGTGTCACCACAGCAGCCCCTCCTCCAGCCGTGGGGCTGGTATCTGAGAGGAGAAGGGAGCCTAGCAGGAGCTCTGTGCCTAGAGGTGGTGGGAGCTGTGCCCACAGCCACTGCCAGAGATTTCCCTTCCTTTACACCCTGCCCTGTGTTTGGAAACCCTTCCCAGAGCCCCCTTCATCCTTGGCAAACCCCTCGGGCAGGTCCTGTTTACTGGGTCCTGGACAGCAGCACGAGTGCAGAGCTGCCTCACGTCTGATTTAAACTGGGCAGGAATGTTTCTTTGTGTCTGTGATGTGCTGCTTCTTGTGCAAAGTAATCAATCCCTGTTTGCTGGAGGATTAAATGAGCCCACAATGCAGAACATGGCCCTGTGCAAATGGTGCCAATCCTTGACACCCGCACTGATCCCTGAGTAGTTGGGAGAGGAGAAGGATGTCTGTCCTGGAGAGGAATGGGCACTGTTGGGGACATCAGGGCTCACCTGCAGGGCTGCAGCACTGCTCAGCTCCCTCTGGATGGGCTGTTGTGAGATGGCAAGAGATATATGTGGCTGAGCCACTTGCATGGGTGTGAGCAGCCCACGTGCTGCAGCCGGGACGGCCAGGCTGCCAGAGGGCTTCATCAGCCATCCTCCCCAGCTGCCTCATCCAGAGGGGAAGGGGTTAACAACTCCCTTCAGTGCCACAGCACTAAAGTTCATTACTTTTGCTAATTGCTTTGAAGTCAGTGATTCAGCAGCTAATGGAAAATGTATCTCTAAGTAATAGATTAATTGGCCGCTGCTGACCAGTTTGCAACAGGGTGTCAGGGAAGGGGCTGCAGCCCTGTGCCAAGTCACCCAGCACTGACATCCACAGCAAACCATGGCAGCCTGGCTGGTGATGCTGTGGTGCCTGGCTGGCCATGCCATGGTGCCTGGCTGGTGATGCTGTGGTGCCTGGCTGGTGATGCTGTGGTGCCTGGCTGGCCATGCCATGGTGCCTGGCTGGTGATGCCGTGGTGCCTGGCTGGCCATGCCATGGTGCCTGGCTGGTGATGCTGTGGTGCCTGGCTGGCCATGCCATGGTGCCTGGCTGGTGATGCTGTGGTGCCTGGCTGGCCATGCCATGGTGCCTGGCTGGTGATGCTGTGGTGCCTGGCTGGCGATGCTGTGGTGCCTGGCTGGCCATGCCATGGTGCCTGGCTGGTGATGCTGTGGTGCCTGGCTGGCCATGCCATGGTGCCTGGCTGGCAGGCTTTGTCCAACAACAGAGTGACCAGATGCTGCACTGGTGGCAGCTCAGGTAGAGGCTTTCACTCCTGCCTCAGTCCCAAATGCTTTCCTTTAGTCTTCAAAGAATTACCATGGGTGTGTGTAGCTCTGCCTTCAGCGCAGCCCTACCAATGGCACTGATGGTGTCACCACAGCAGCTTTACTTTCTGTGTAATGAATGTGGCCATAAGTACTTCGCAACCATATGGTGATTATGTTTAACAGAGGACATTTTCTGTAATTAAACAGTTTTATTAAGGCATTATTAGCCCTTTAAGTTGAAAAATAGCTGAACAGAGGTGTAATAAGGTGCTCGCATCTGTATTTGGTGAACAGATGGATGAGAAACTCCCACACTTGTGCCGAGTGCCCAGCCACAGGGCTGGGAACTGCACCATGCTGGAGGCACAGCTGAGAGCAGGGAGAGAGGCTGCATGGCACAGCTGAGAGCAGGGAGACTGCATGGCATGGCTGAGAGCTGTGAGACAGGCTGCATGGCACGGCTGAGCACCAGCCTCCGCTGGCTTTGCTCACTGCCAGCACTGTGGCTCAGGACCCTGCCAGAGCTGTGCCACACTTCTGGGGTGGCTGTTCCTGCTGTGTGAGGGCACTGCCAACTGCCCAGCCACAGGACTCCATTTGCAGACCTGGGGCTCCGCCATCACCTGCAGCCCAGAGCGTGGCCGTGGCTGGGACATTGCCATGGCAGTGGGCTCCCACCACCTCTCCAGCACTGATTTCAATAATTCAGTGTGGCCTCATCTCAGGGGCATCATTGTCTTCAGCAGAGGCAAATCAGCAGCCTGGACATCCTGTTAAGAGGGCCTCAGCCTGCTGGCTTCTTCTGTAAATCAGGATTAATGAGATGGTGGAGGAAACCCAAAGCTCAGCACAGCTCCGCTGGCAGCTCCTGCCGCAGCCGGGTGGCAAGCGGTGGCCACCTCCGTGTGCTGGGGCTGTGGGGCTGGGAGCTGGCCCTTGCCCATGGCCCCTCTTCCCCCTGCACCAGACGATGGAAAGTGGCATCCTCGGGGTGTGGTGGGCTTCATCCTCTCCTTTGTGCCAGGAGGTTGTGCCAGGGCCTCTCAGCAATGCCCTGCCATCATGAGCACCACTTCTGGTGTGGTTTTGTGTTAGACTCAGCCAGCTCTGGAGCTGAGGAGCCAAGGGCATGGCCAGCTGCTTGGGCAAGAGCTGGCTGGAGTGGAGAGAGGCGTGACACTGCTGGTAACGGGTTTTGTCTCCGTCTGAATTTGTGCGGCCTGTCCTCTAATCATTTGTACGTTATCCATCATCCTCTGCCTCCCCATCCCCGCTGTCACACAGCTCCAGGCAATCTATCTTACAGTTAAAAAATTGTCTCTCTTACACAGGGGCTTTCAAACAAGACAAATAGAAAGAATAAGATCTGGTATTGAGATGCTGTGTACAGGGTGTGATACATAAAGCGGCGGGTAAAAGATCCCATCTGATTGTCGGGAGCAGATCTACGGCGCTGTCAGCCTGCTGCAGTCCCTCTGGAGGGGGATGAGCAGGATTTGGCCCTGGCTGAGCCTCAGCATCTCCCCTCTGTCACCTTCCTGGAGCCCAAGCAGCCTGTCTGGCCCCAGCACAGGTACCATGCAGCTGCAGCAGCTGAACTCAGCGGCTTTCCCAACACTCGAGGCCGAAGCCTGGCAGCCTGGCTCAGAGCCTGGTGCAGAGCCCTCACACACCATCCACCTGCATCTCCCAGGCTGCTGGGACTGACTCTATTGCTGCTGCTGTTACTCTGCCAGTGAAACCACTCACATCTCAGCTCCTTCGAGCTTTGTGAGCTGTTGATCCGGGTGGTGTTGGGCAGGAGATGGGGCAGGGCAGGCTGAGCCCACCCCTGCTGCTCCAGGAGCCAGAGGGGAACCTGAACACAAACAGCTCAGGACCTGACAGTCAGGGGGAAAGTGACGTGTTTGTGGTACCAGCAGGGATGTACCTGGTCTGTGTCAAACTCTGTTCCTGTGGTGTCTGAGTGTTGCCTTACAGGATCTCTACTCTTTATGTAATATCGTTCTTGCAGTCCTTGTGCAGAGCTATCGGGGGGTGGCTGATGCCACAGTGAGCTATGCCCCCTTTGCACAGTGGCCGTGCCAGGGCTCGTGTGTGCAGGGCTGATGGCAACCTGATTATAAAGGTCAGTTACAGTGGTCACGGGAGGTGAGGGGTCCCTGCCAAGCACCCAGCCTCCCCCCCAGGCTTTCCTGCTAAAACACACCCGCTGTTGATGGGGTTGGGGGGGGATAAACACACACTTAGAGCCTGTCAGAGCCTGCGCAGGCTCAGAATAGCTGAAGAATCAGGATGGAACACTAACCATTCCCTTTCCAGCCTGGTTCCCAGGGGTGCAGGTGCCTGGCGAGCCGGTGGGAGAGGTGCCGATGCTGGACTGTGCGAAGGGCAGCAGGGACATGCAGAACCTCGCCTTTTCCTTGCTCCCTAATGACACAAAATACATTTCCATGGTACTGGGTTCCCCTCTCCCAGCTTCCCATTTCTTCCCTTCTCTGGCAGTAAAGCAAAGGCAGTTTTAGGCTGGTTGAGACAAGCTCTGCTCTCGCCTGCGCCGCGGAGCTCGCGAGCTGCCTGCATTTTTATGAGCTGACTTGTTATATGGGGTGGAAGTATGCAAAATATGTCAAGCCTAAGCAGGGATTTGAATCCAAATGACTCTAATTACTTGTAATATTTTTTGCATTCCAACATAAAACAATGTTAAAAGAAAAAAAAAAAAAAAGCCCCTTGCAATAGTTAAAAGACAAATCACTCACCCAGCCCCTCCCTCGGTGGCTTTATTAGACAATTCACTGTGCAACGTTTCGAACGTGTGATTGGGTGATTGCCCAGGGCTGTTTCCCCCCTCTAAGTGGCATGAACAGAGAGTTCAGCCCTTGTCATGAGTCACAAACATCATCACTGTAGGACCAACGGCCCTGTCAAATTAGCCCCCACCTCAAGTCGATAGTGTGTCACCAAACTGGGAGAAAAGATGGGTCCTGTCCCTCCACTTCTTCCTTTCTTCATCTCCCAAGGAAGCCAAGTTGAGCCTTCCTTTGGAGACAGTGGCTGAGGTGAGTGCCCAGTGCTGCACAACCCTCGCTCGAAAAACATCCCAGCAGGGATGGACCCAAGTTATTGTAAGTGCTGGGAATGTCCCTGAGGGATCCACTGCTGCCTCCAACCCAGGCTGGCAGAGGCTGTGCCTGGAGCCTCGGCCGGCAGCTGGAGAGTAGGATGAGGTGTCCCTGGAGAAGGGGGAGAGTGAGGTGAAGGTTCCCTCATCCAGGATCATCGTTGCCTCAAAACTTTGCGTTTTCTCAGTGGGAAACTTCCCTCACGCTGGCGAGGAGATGGCTGTGCAGAGCCTCATAACGACGCTAAAGCAGAAGGTGCCTCATTATCTGGAACAGAGCAGCGTTTTAGCAGCAAGAGAAACTAAATAATGTCTGGTTGCTGCAATGAAACTGTGTCCTCTCCAGTCATTAGTGTTTGGGAGTCACCGGGCCCCTGGGGATGACTAATTCTGCTGTAAGCACCTGCTGATGGCCCAGAGCGGGTTTGTAGCACTTTGGGGTTAATGATGCCGTGAGAATAAAGCGCCGTCTGCTTTCCTGTTCTTCCCTTTCTGAATTTCTATCACAGCACAGGGAAGGCTGTTAACATTTCCCAAGCCCAGCAGTGATCTCTCTGGCTCTCACCCTGCCTGAACTAGGCGACAGTGTAGCACCCAGCTTGCCCACGTTCCCGCACACAGGTCCTGCGAGCTCAGTGCACATCTCCCCTGCTGCGACGGCCAGCGGATGGGTGAGAGGCAGCTGCTGCTGGGGAGATCTACCCCTAGACTTTGCATTCAAAGCTTTGGCACAGCTGGAGCTGCAGCCTCCTGACGCATACAACACCTCAGCATCTCTCTGCGTGCCGGAGCCGAGACAGGAGCAGCACACTCCTGCCCTGACCCGCAGCGCTGTCGGCAGCATCCCTGGGGACCAGCACCCTTCCTGCACCCCGGGAGCGGGGCCGGTGGCCGTGCTCACAGCTGCCCTGCTGCAAGGCGCTGCCGTGGGGTGGCTGGGCTGGAATCCCTCACACTCGCAGGGCTTTGGCCCCGTCCCATCTCATCCCGGTGCTGTGCGGTGCGGTGTGGTGAGGACAGCGGCTGTCGTCGGGCCGCGCTGCCGGCGATGGTGAGGAAGGGAGCGTTAAGCATGTGTCAGCAGCAGCCAACCCGGCCCTTCATTTAGACAGATTAAGCAAGTTGCTTATTGCCTGTGACATAATTTAGATGAATGGTGTGGGTAATCCATCAGGCAGACCCCTGCGCAGGCCCTGCGAGCAGCCGGTGGGGATCCCATTACCTTACATGTGTTAACAGCCAAACTCCTTTGTATAAACAACAAAGTGGTTCTCCTGAAAAGGCCGATTTTCCCTCATTGTCTGGGAGAGAACCGGCGGGGTCGGGTGATGGATGGCGGCGGCTGTCAGGGCGGGATGCGGCCGTGCTGCGGGTGAAGAGGGACACCGTGTGGGGATGCACCGCGGCGCTGCACGGCTGCACGCTGCATGTGCATGCTGCATGCTGCACATACACACTGCACACTGCATGCTGCACACACACACTGCACACTGCACGCTGCATGCTGCACATACACACACTGCACGGCTGCATTGTACACTCATTGAATTGTTTGGGTTGGAAAAGCCCTTGAAGCTACTGCAGTCCCAGCCCTCCCCTCACCCTGCCCAGCCCAGCACTGACCCACAGCCCTCAGCACCTCAGCCCCATGGCTTTGGGATCCCTGCAAGGCTGGGGACTGCCCCAGCTCCCTGGACAGCCTGACAAGGGCTGACACTTCTCTCAAGGAAACAGTTCTGCCTCAGCTCCATCACAGCAGGGGATGTCATGACAAGTACCTGGCCAGACACTGTGGCCTTTCACAGGAGCCTGGCAAGCCCCCACTGTCCACCCTGCACCTGAAGCCACAGCCTGCAGCAGAACCACTACAGAAAACTAGGTGGTTTCCATAAGAAATACCTCTTGATCCTGAGCAGCTCTGCCAGGGGATCTGTCCCAAGGCAGGGGATGCAGTCAGTGCCCAGACTGACAGGATAAGTCACAGATGACATGGGAAAACATGAGCTGTAGTACTGGCAGAGTACAAGTGCAGGAGAAGCGGCACCTTTCTCTCTCCCACTCTCCTAAGTGCTGGGTTTGGCTACCCAGGTACGCCAGGGAGTCTCAGTGGGCATTCCACAGGCTGCAGCAGCCTCTCCTCCTCCATCTGCCCCACGCTCAATGGCCCCACAGAGGCTGAGGAATGCCCAGGCTGCAGCTGCCCTTCAGTTGGTGACACAGGGCTTGGTGAGGGGGTCAAACAGGGCAGCTGGGGCTGGTTCAGTCCTCTGGCAGCAACCAACATTAGAAATCTCATCAGGCTTTTATCAGAAGCACAGGAAAGAAAGAAAGAAAGCAGCATCTTAAACACTGAGTATTAAGAAAAGCTTTTGATTAACAAACCATTTGTTTCTTTTCCCCTTGGCAAGAGCCAGGCTTTAAAAAGGGGAAAACCAAAATCCTCCCGGCAGCACAGGAGCCAGTGACACTGCACGTGGGGCTGGAGCTGGGAGCGCTGGCAGTGCTGCTGCTGCTGTTGTTGTTGGAGCTGATCTCGCTTCCTTGGGGACAAAAGCAGAAAAACACACACAAAGGGGAGAGAAAACAGCAGAGAGAGAAACTGCTGCTTCAGTGTGTGACAACCTGCCCTGCTCGCTGCCTCAGAGGGTGCAGCATGGGGATCCCGTCCCAGGGCTGCTGCAGGAGGGGACAGGAGCACAGGCATCGGGTGGCAGTGGACAGGCCACAGCCAGGGGAGCTGTTGGACTCGTTCCCCAAGAGCCAGCAGTGCCAGGGAGGCATCCCTGGGCACCTCCTGCTCATAGGCACCTCTGGACCCGCATCCCTGGCCCAACCACCCCATCCCCAGGAGCTGAGGTCTCTTTGGAGTCTCGGGGTAGTGATCTCTGTTACAGAGACCTAACAAGGAGCCCTCATCCCCTGGCAGAGCTGGCAGAGCCACCACAAAGCACCAGAGCCCACCCAAGTCACTGAGCCACAGAAGATCTTCTCCATCAGGAGAGCCCCTGCCCTACCTCTGCCTCAAAACCAGCCACCAAAGTCATCTCTTGCTCCTCAGCTCCCCACCAGGAACATTATCCCTTAATTGCTGCATTTATTCAGACTTATTCTGTATATCTAACAATAATGAGTATATTAGATATGTAATTATTACTGTCATAAAAGTAATAGTGACACAACAAGAATTGAAATGGTGTCTATGAGGATAATTCACCATTGCAATTAATACTGCCCTGCTTAGTTAATATGTCACAGCTTAAAATAAATGCTGTCATTACTCCATTACTAAGACTGTGTTACAATAATTATTGGGGCAATAATTAGGTGTCTATAGTGATCATGGATTGCCATGGATCAGAAGGAAAACCTCTGTAAATAACACAGCAGAAATAGCCACCGGAGGAAGAGGTGAGGTGCAGCAGAGAGCTCCGTGTGGGGATGCTCTTTGTCTGCACCGGTGCAATGAAACTCCCAAGCAGCAGCTCTGCCCGTGCACCACCTCACCTGTGACTCTGGCAGCCCAGACCCAGCCCAGCACCTCCCACCAGCACCCCTCAAACTGCCGGAGCATCCTCACAGGGCGCTGTGCTGGCAAAAGGGAGGGCTGTGACTCCCCATGGTGTGAGGTGGGAGGATGCTCAGTCCCCAAAGCATCTTTGGGAGGTCCCAGTCAGCCCAGGAAAGCATCAGCCATCCAAAAGTGTCCCCAGCCCCCACTGACTCCCCCAGCCTGTGCTGGATGGGACACTCACTCCACTCTTTTTTTGGTGCAGAACCTTTTGCTGCTGGAGCCCTGCAGCTGGGGCCTTTCCTGGAGTTTGCCCCCTGCCCATTCCTTTCCTCCCATTTCCCAGCCAAGGCAGGTGCTTGATGGTAACTCAACTTTACTGGAGTTCAACTCAATTTTCTCCGATTAAATAAAATTTCCCGGTGTCACTCACTAGCAAACTCTCAGTTGGAAGGTGGTTGATTTTTCTAACCCCATCTCTGGTCCAATTACAATTTTTAATCTATATGTAGATAATGGCGAACAAAACCCCTGTAGAAATGTCAGGAGTGAGGAGGTTATTAGCTTAGTTTTAATTACTGTCTATCATTCTTAGAGAACCGCGGTAACCTGAGATATTAGGTGACAGCTCTGGTTGTGGGAGTTTAGGTGGGCTTTAAAGGCAGATGATTGTTTTAACCAGAGCTATTTGGGGGTGTGCTGTCCTTCCAAGTGGGCAGCAGGAATGCTGGCAGGTTTTGCCAGGTCTCTGGCCACCTCTCCATCCCCAAAGTGACCACTTGTCCCTCCACAGCACCCTCTCCTGCAGCACCCTCCCCACACACAGAACCCAGCCCTGACAGCTGGGAATCCCCCGTGTCTTCTGCAGGGAAGAGGCTGCCAAGGCGGCTTATTTGCTCAAACCATTCGTTTGAGGTGAGTTTTGTCTCTAAACGAGCAGGGGACAGCACCCAGAGCTCGTCTCATTGATAAACAACGTGTCCATGGCTTTTAAGGAGACAAGCTGCCATTGCACTCCCCTGCAAAGCACGTAACATGACAGGTGAAATGTCAGAAATGAGACTAAAGGCTTGGGGAAAACATTCTTCAGCTGGGAAGTATTCCCACCAGGAACGTTAAACCAGAGATTAACCCTAAGTGTCTCTAAAAGCCTGGGATGCAGCAGAGCACCTCACACACCGCCCTGCCCCTGCACACCGGGCTCTTAGGGCTTAAACTTGGCATCGAGATGGGCTCTGGATGAGGGCAGGGGATGGAGAAGCAGCATCGGGATCTGCCTCCAGGTTTCAGGCAGGACAAAGCTGACCTCCCAGCCCAGCCTGCACCCTGACCCCAGGGGCAGCTCCAGGGTCTTTCCTGGAAGTTCTCACCTCTGAAGATGCTGATGGGCACCCCAAAAGGCTTGGAGGGGGGCTGGGGCCAGGCTGCTGGCACTGCTGTGAGATGCCAGGGGATGCTCTGGCCATGGTGAGGATGCTCCCATCCCGGTGCAGGGGCCCTGCAGGTGGGCAGGTCTGCAGGGATGGCCTGGTGTGTACAGGGCTGTATCCATCAGCCAATAAACAGTTCACTGCACTGAAAGAATTATCTTTGCTGGCATTAAGGTCGGCTGTAACACAGACATTATTACTAGCAGCAGGCATATGAGTAGAGCCCGTGGCAGATAGCAGCCTGTAACTCTTTATTATTTATATGAAAGCTCCTGGGAGGCAGAGGAGCGGGTACTCAGTGCCCGTGGGGATGCTGTGCAGGGTCTCAAGCCCCTGGGAGGCAGAGCAGCAGGTCCTCAGTGCCTGTGGGGATGCTGCATGGAGCTGCTCCTTGCAGGCACCCAGGACATGGTGCAGGGAGCCAGGAGCTGGGGGCACCGGGTCCATCTGCAGCCGCAGGCTACTGGCCCAGGTCCTATCCTGGCTTTGTCTGCCCACAGCCTCGCTTCAGCCCTCAGCAGCACAGGAGTGACTCAGACCTGGAAGGGGTTTAGGAACCCGGCGTGGTTTCAGCTGCAGCATCCCTGTGTCGGTTCCATTCACGGTGCTGCCGTGAGCTGCAAAGCACCCCGGTGGCAAAGCTCCCTGCTGGCAGCTCAGCTCGTGCTCAGCGAGCCGAGAGCCCTTCAGGAATTCACTGGCCGCATCCTTCATGGCATTAAGCTCATTTTTTTTCTCTAAATGAAGCTCCAAGGAGCATGTGCACAATCACCTGCAGCGAGCTGCCCGGGCTCCAGCAGCTCCCACCGAGCCCAGGGCCATGCTTAGTGCCCAGGCAGGTCATGCAGCCACTGCCTCCCGGGCACCTGACACTGCTGTGGAGATCCTGAGACCCTTCCCCACGTCCCAGAATTAGGATGTGCCTCTGCTATGAGTTGTTATCAAAAATAGAAGCATCTTATCTATCTTTAGCACAGAACACGGATTGCAGGGAGACATTCAATTTGGAGTCAATTTAAATTTCAATTGCCTGTGAAATCTAAATCAATAGGCTATAGTTCAATGGTGCTTTAATAAAACAGGACATAACAGAGAAATCATTAGGGATTACATATGATAAGAGATTGAAAACAGTGTCTGTGTAATGGTGGAGGAGCCATTAGAGAATTACCTCAAGCATTTGCAAGTAAACCAACAACCTCCTTCTCCTCCTGAGACTAACAAGAAGACTTAATTGTGCTGCAGCGGCTAAAAATACATCTCTGTCAGCCCTTGGATTGGTGGAGGATTTACAGGGACGTGAAAGCATCAGGGTGCTGGTGGCTCCTGCTCCCAGACACCTCTGGTCCTGCATTCCTGCCCCTCATCCCTCTCATGCTCCACCAGCCACTGTGTGCAGGCTGCAGCTCCCCTGCATGTCCTCACAGGGAGGTAACGGAGGGTCTGGGCAGCCCTGGACACACAGACAGGTACTTGGAGGTGGGAACTACCTGGGGTGATATGTTACCCTGGGTTAAACATCCCCTTGATTGATGCAGATGCTGCCACACAGAGCAGCTCCCAAACAGCATTATTTAACTTTTATTTGCATTTAATAAGAATTCGCTTCTCCTTTGCTCGTTGCAAATTATCACAATCAGGCTGAAGATGAGATTGGATCTCATCAGCCTTGGTTCCCAGCGCCTCAGTGAGGGAATCATCTGCATAGAAATGGCATTCTGGGAGTGAGAGGGGAGGATGGTGATCGCTCATCTGCTGTGTGAGCAGTGCTGGCCCTGACCCCGCTGTGCCAGGGCTCCTGGCCAGGGGCAGGAGCTGGGGCAGCTGTCCTGCTACTACAGGCAATGTCTCCAACAGCAACTAAACTACAAGTAGTTTTAATTACTGCAAAGTGGCTGAGAGCCCTGGGGGTGTTCACCCTGGACAAGAGGAGGCTGCAGTGAAGTGGGGATCAGTTTGTTCTCCCCAGTACTGAATGATAGGAGATGGCCTCAGTCTCCCCAGGGGAGGCTGAGATTGGAGCTGAGGCAGAACTGTTTCCCTGAGAGAGGTGTCAGCCCCTGTGCCAGGCTGCCCAGGGAGCTGGGGCAGTGCCCAGCCCTGGAGGGATCCCAAAGCCGTGGGGCTGAGGTGCTGAGGGCTGTGGGTCAGTGCTGGGTGAGGGCAGGGCTGGGACTGCAGCAGCTTCAGGGGCTTTAACAACCAAAACAATTGTATAATTCTGTGAAAACCCATAGGAACCAGTCTAAGGGGGATCGAGGCAGCAGAAGACATTGATGTAACTGTGAGACACTGATGCACTTTTGCCAGGTTGTCAGAAAAGCCTCAGCAGCCAAAGCCAGCACAGGGGGACACAGCCAGGGCAAGGACGAGTGTGCAGGGGTGGAGGCACCGAGGGGTTCACTGGACAGCAACTGAACACAGAAGCACAGGGACCAAGCTACACAGCAATGACTGTCCCTCGTGGGCAGAGCAGAGCAGCTGCATGGCCCTGGCACTGGCTGGGACCAGCTGCTGCTGGAGGGGCTGCAGGCTCAGCCTGGTTTGTACCGAAACCTAACCCCGAGATGAACAATTTCAGTTACCAACCCAGCGAAGTTGAGGGCATCCGAAAAACGTTTTTACAACCTCTGGTTAACCTGCAGTAACAGCTGTTTGAGTGTGTATAAATAAGACTATTCTGTGGAGGAGACAGGAGGAATTGGTTTGATTTTAAAGGACAGCGTGTGGCTCCCGCGGCGCCGCGGCATCGGAGGAAATATTGTGCGGCGGCCACTGCACGTCGTGGTTAATACTCAGAAATGCAGCCACGGAGAGCAATACATCTGCTGGCTCCTGACAGCTGGGAAGCTGGGCTGGGCTGGAAAGCAGCTCCTCTCTCAAAAGGAAAAAGAAATGAGAAGGATGCAGATGAAAAAACTCCTTCAAAACAGCCAAGATGCTTTCCAGCTGCGAGCTGCCCAGTCCGGGGAGGGGATGCTCATGGTTTGGGGGTGCTCAGAGGGTATGGAGGAGGCTGGTAGGGGCTGCAGCCCCGTCTCTGGAGCATCCCTCTTGCCCACACCTTAGGACAGAGGTGCCCCAGCCCTGGGTGCTGTCACCCACCCTCCCGGCACCACAGGGACAGGGGCTGCCACCCGCCACAACCTCGGGAAATCCATCCCCAGCAGCAACGACTGCAAAGCACAAATAATCCCCACAGCCCCTTCTGTTAGAAAAAATCATGGCCTGGCTTGGAACCAGAGACATTCTTCTCTCCACCTGAAAATAAAAGTGTCACGCTGCTGGCCCCTTCAAACCCTGCCAGAGGGACTCAGGAGCCCACTAAAGAGTGAGGCTTTAAGCCTCGCCGATAAGAGTTACAAGAGATCCGCTGGGCAGCGTGGAAATACAAGAAATACTACAATGCCAGTGCTAAAACCTAATGAGAAATGGAACAAGCTGAGACAGAAGCTTAACAAGAAATACTGGACAAGTCCCCCAAGAAAAACTACAGGCAGCAGCGGAGAGGAGCTGCCAGCCAGCTCTGCGGCTGTATTGATCAGGGGCTGGAGAAATAAGAGAGGGCCTTTGGAAAGTAGATAAACAGGGAGATATACAGCAGGAAAGGTCCAGAACTGATGAAAACAGGAGAAAATGCAGCTTAAATCAAAGGCCAAATGCACAGAAAGAGAAAAGGTAATAGGATTTGTGTTTATGGCTAAAGAGGAGAGTTGTGGGGAGGTGATCAGGCGCAGTGGTAATTGAAAAGAAATGGAAAAGGGAGCTCAGTATAAATATTTTCTTGGGAGAAAGTGGTCTGAAAAGTTGAAATAGGCCGTTATTAATATCAGCTCTAGCCTGAATCTGGGAAGAACAAGCAGGGAGGTGTGAGAGAAGGGGGACGTGGGTAAGAGATGGGGAGCAAAAAAAAGGGGTTGTTGATGCTGGGATAGTGTGGGACAGGGATGGAGTGGTGCTGGGATGGAGTGGGGCAAGGATGGAGTGGTGCAGGGATGGAGAGGGGCAGGGATGGAGTGGGGCAGGGCTGCAGCATCCTCTGCCCATCCTGGGGCAACAGAGAAGTATGCAATGTGGTCCATGACCCCCCTGCCTGTGCAGGGGGTTGCTGCTGGCTCTGAGGGCCTTTTGTTGACCCCAAAATTGTGGAGATCCAGGGCTTGAGACCAAGGGGAGGGTCCCTGTCCCATGCAGGCTCAGAGTAAAGGGTCCAGTGACCATCTGGGGGGGTCCATGTGCTGCCAGCTGCCGCCTGCCACCACCTCCCAGGCACCAGCACCATGAAGTGGGAGCAGATACACAAATTCTCCACCTCTAGACTACTAAATCTCACCTGTCTCCAACCTGCTGCAAGGCTCCCTCACCAGCATGCACAAAATACGTGCTGGGTGTGGGAATTGGCAGCCTCTTCACTCACTCTGTCGGTGCTGGGCAGGGCTGGGGGCCATGAGGGGCAGGGGCTCAGTGCTGCCTGTGCCCCTCACACACCCAGAGCCTTCCCAGCGAGGGCAGAGGCAGCCCCTGGGGACCAGCCCCACTGCAAAGGGGGAGCTGGGGCTGGATCTGAGCATCCCATCTGCACAGGGGGACTGTGCAGGGGGTCCATACAAGGGGTCCATACAAGGGGTCCATGCAGAGGGTCCATGCAGAGGGTCCATACAGGGGGTCCATGCAGAGGGTCCATACAAGGGGTCCATGCAGGGGGTCCATGCAGGGGGTCCATACAGGGAGTCCATGCAGGGGGTCCATGCAGGGGGTCCCTAGGGGCTGGAGGAGCCCAGCTGCTGATGGCCCCACAGCATCCAGCCCATCCTCTCCCACAGGGGGATTTTGGGGGTGGCTTTGCTGCTCCCTACCCGTGGATTCGTTTGCAGGAGGGGATGCAGCCTTCCCCCTCCCCAGCCCCTCGCAGCTCTCCAGCCTCTCCTCCGCGGTTGCCATGGCAACGAGAGAGGACGGCTCCCCTTCTCCTGCCGTGATGCTCGGCGCCCGCGTTCCCCCGCGCTGCCGGGCCGCCGCTGCAATCGTCATCAGAGCTAATTACCGGGAAGCCACCTCCATCCTCTGCACCCAGCACGGCAATCACCGGCCCTGCATCAATGCTGGGACTCCTGGTATCCCCAAACCTGGCCCGGCCCTGGACCAGCCATCCCTGCAGCCTCAGAGCATCCTCAGGCTGCGCCCCTCGCTCCTCCCAAACCTCCCGTCTCCCAAACCGAGCCCGTGTGTTCCCCACGCCGAGAAAAAGTAATTAAACAGAAAGGTCGTTCTTATTTATTCTTTTGTTACACAAACCCTGAGCGATCAAATAGTCAAATTAAGTCTCAGCAGCGTCTAATGAAGGACGGAGGCTGGAGGCGAGGGGCTGCTCTGGGCTGGGAGGATGCTGCAGAGGGGTTGAGGGGAGGGTGGGAGCCAGCAGCCCCCCGGCTCTCCCAGGGTGGCATTTAGAGGCTGCTGCTGCTCCGAAAGAAACGTGTTTTTTTATCAGGAGGCAGAGGTGGGAAAAGCAAAGTGAGGGCAGCAGCGGTGGGTGGGCTCCCAGAGAAACAGCCCATCAAGTCAAACAGCAAAGATGTGTCTGTAGAGGCACAGAAGGGATGGCAGTTTCTGTAGAGGCAGCAAAGGGATGGCACTGCCCGGTGGGCACGGGGCAAGGCAGCAGCAGCCACAGCCCGACACGTTACCCGGGTGAGAGCCGTATTCACAGGGGAAGAATTTTGTTTAATAGGGCCCCACGGAGACATCAGAGCAATTTTCAAGGAGGTTTGAAGCCACCGGGAAGCCTATTAGATCCGTTCTGCAGAGTTAATTTGATGTTGGTAATCAGTGAGCAAGTTAAGCAGTTAAGGAGATGGTGGCTGCTGAACGGTTTGGCTGTTTAGCCTGCTTGTAAGCAGTGGTTACTAATGAGTGGTTCATGAATATGAATGAGAGATGATTGCAGTGGGGAAAGGGCAGTCAGCAAACCATAAACTTCATTTTAATCTTTTTATTATCAAAGTCACGTTATTAATAATGGGCTTTACACACACACCAAGCTTCATCAGCCAATTACTGCGCTCCCCTGCATCCTCCCACAGCGCTCAGCACCAGGCTCCACATGATTCCAGGGCCAGGAACCACCGTGCTGGGATGTGCCCATCACCAGGGCCTCTGGTCTCTTCCATCAGTGTGCCTCATCCGTGTGACCCTCACTGGCCTCCTGCCCGAGGCTGATGCTTGTAGAGTGGTAGAAGGAGCCAGGAGCTGCGACCACCCTGGACATCCCTCTCCTCTCAGAGCCAGGAGGGTGCCAGTGAGCGCTGCCACCACGGAGCTGGCACACAGCAAGGCACGGCTGTCCCTGCTCCCTGCAGTGTGACAGCTCCAGTGCCTCTGTGGCTAATGAACTGCCATCAGCTCCTTGCAGCAGCATCGATGCGGGCTGCTCGCGTAAGGAGGCGGCAGCTCCCGCGTGAAAAGCTGCAGCAAGGGATGTAAAACACGTTAAAAAATATTAATCTACAAATGAAAACGATTTTAATTGAATTCTGCCTTCGGGGTCGGGTCACTGTTACATTTTCAATCAGAGTTGTCCAGTCAGCAAAGTGCTGCACAGCTCTTTCAGATGGAAACGGCGAGTGGCTTGCAGAGGTTAATGGGAATGTTGGAAAATAAATAGGTTATTGATTGATAATAACAATAAGCTGACTCCAGTCCTACCTTGGTGACCTTCCCTCACCCAACTTAAGAGAAAACTCAGCATCTAATTATGGATGGTCTCACAGTCCCGTGTCTTAATGAGAGCGTGTGGCAGCGCAGCCAGGAGCCAACCCCCGGCAGCAGGGAGAGCCCGAGCGCATCCAGGCCGAGCAGCCACAGCTCCTGAGGGCACTGTGCCCAGGGAAATGTGGCACAGTGAGCCAAGTCTGCTCACCAAAAACCACCCCAAGCCCTTCCCTGGCCTTCCCCGCTGCACCGGGGCCACTCCACCGTATCTGCTGGGCTGCTGGGAACTGGGCTGTGCTCTGGGGGCTTCTCACCTGGGACAGCCAGGCTGATCTGTCACAAGTACTGCGCACCTGGCTGGGCAGCAGAGAGGCTTTTCCTTCCCAAAGCACTCCCTCCTGCCTGAAGTTGAGTCCCCACAAGGTGCTGCAGGCTGACACTGGCCTGGCTGGGACTGGGGCTGCTGCTGGCACAGACACCCTGTGCCTTGCTCCAGGTAGGATTAAACACTTCTCCTGGTGCCCAACCAAGTCACAGCCACCTCCTTGTTCTGCAGAGGTGGAAAAAGAAAGGATGGTGCCTTTGCACATGAGGCAGTTTGTAACTGATGTTTTAATTGCTCCAAGATGTGCCGGGATCTCCTGTCTTAAGCCTCAGCTTTGCTCATTATTCCACACGTGGCTTTGGGCTCTGTTTGCTGCAAGACATGAAATAGTCACAACCATCTGGGAAACAAGTGGATTCCAGCCGGGTGGCACAGCTCTCATGGGAGGAGGCTCTTACCCAGGGGTGAACAGTCGTGCTGGGGACAGCAAGGTACCTGCTGAAATCCCCCCCTTGGCACAGGGAGATGCCAGCGCTGCCTGCACAGGGTGAGCAGCAGCAGAGTGATGCCTGTGCCTAGCAGCAGTTTTCCACTTAACACGCACCAACCCTTCACTGCTTCCCTTGCTTTCCAAGAGTATTTCAGAGCAGACCCTGCCAGGAGGGCAGGCAGGTCACGGGCACAGCTGCAGGCAGTTCACATCGATAGTTCATGGATGGTGTACAGCTGACACTGGTGGTGTCACGTCAGTGCACAGCTCACACAGGTGGTGTACAGCTCACGCTGGGGCACAGGGGGAAAGATTGCTTGGCAGTGCAGGAGGATGAACATTAGTTGATACAGATGCATTTCCCCAGCTGCTATCACCACAGCCCTGGGTGTAAGCACCGTTCAAAGGCACCCAGAAAGTTCCTGAAACCAGGCTCCGTTTGCGCTGCCAATCTTTGTATCATTTCCAGGACAGTAACCTGTTGGAGCTTTAGTTGTGGGAATGAGAAGTGACCACAAATAAATCACACCAGGAGAGTTACGCGGCTTGGGGACTTCATGACTTTAATTAGTATCGCTTCCACCCTCCTAATGAGGTTAGGTCAAGAGGTTGTGTGTGCAGCTGCATTTCAATCCCCAGCATGATGCTCAGGACACACACAGTCCAGCCGTGGTGTCCCTGCGAGGGGCACGTCCCCCTGTGCCTCCCTGCCAGCTCTGGGGCACGGGCTGAGCCTCACAAGGCTTTGGGATTCCCTTAAGCCCGTACCCCTACCTCCCTGCACTGGGCAGACGGCTGTGCTGGCCATCATCCCCTTCCCAGGCGGGGGCTTGGGGAGCTCTGCAGCACATCTCTGCCTGGGGCTGTCCTGCGGGATGGGGAGCTGGACAGATACCTCTGCCAGAGCTTCTGTCGCTGGCTGCCGGGGCAGAGCTGCGGGAAAGGATGCAGGCAGGGATGGGACAGGGATACAGGCAGGGATGGGGCAGGGATACAGGCAGGGATGGGGCAGGGATACAGACAGGGATGCAGGCAGGGATGGGACAGGGATACAGGCAGGGATGGGGCAGGGATACAGGCAGGGATGCAGGCAGGGATGGGAAAGGGATACAGGCAAGGATGAGACAAGGATACAGGCAGGGATGGGGCAGGGATATAGGCAGGGATGCAGGCAGGGATGGGACAGGGATGCAGGCAGGGATGGGGACAGGGATGCGGGAAAGGATGCAGACAGGGATGCAGCAGGGATAGAGGCAGGGATGCAGGCAGAGACGGGGACAGGGATGGGACAGGGGTACAGATAGGGATGCAGGCAGGGATGGGACAGGGATGCAGGCAGGGATGGGACAGGGATGGGACAGGGGTACAGACAGGGCTGTGGGCAGCGGGCAGGGCTTTCCTGGAGCACGAGCTCCACCTGCTGCCTCCCTCCCGGGCCGGGCCGGTACCGGCGGGTACCCGGAGCCTCTCGGGCAGTGATCAGCACCGTGCATCCCGGGCCAGCCCCTGCGCTCGGGAGAGCTCTGCCCTCGCAGTCCCCGGCTGCAACCCGCCCCAGCCCCGCACCTCCCGCCGCCGGAGCCCTGGACCCATCCCCGCACAGCCCGGCCGTGCGGGTCCCCGCTCCGAAACCCGGGGAGGTGACACCGCTCCTTCGCCCTCCCCTGCCCGCCTGTCGCCGGACCAAGCCCTCCCTGGCTCCTCAGCAGGATGCCGAGGTGGCCCCAGTGTCCTGGCCCCCCACACCCCACTGCACGTGGGAGCTGGGGCATCCCCAGCCCATCCTCCCCCTGCCCCTCCAACCCCCCGCTCCCCACAAAGACACCACACCGCAGGCTGTTTGCACACTTGCCATGTTCACAGCAGACGTTACAGGCAGCTGGGACATCCTCGGGGCCATGGGGACACACAGGACTCCTGCTCACACCGAGGACTCCCTTCCCCAGAGCATCCTCACCCCACTCCTGCACCCGGCCCCTCCACGGCTGTGCCCGCTCCCTCTGTGCTGGGCATGGGGTGGCAGAGCAGGGGCAGCCCTGGGCAGGACGGTGCACCCCAAGGCTGGGTGCCATCCCTGGATGTCCCTCATGGCTGCTGGAGTGACCCAGCTCCACGTCTGACCCTGCTGCAGCTGGTAAAGGGGGATCTGCACATTGTGCCCGGCTTGTGCTGCCAACTTCCACTCTTCAAGACAGCTCGGGGGGCACCAGCAAAGGGGGACAGACAGACAGACAGACAGACAGACAGACTGACTACTAGCTCAGGGAAATAGGAAGCAGGAGCAGGGAGCCCCAAGGTGCTGGGACAGAGCCAAGGAGCAGCCTGGTTGTTTGGTGAGGCCGCTGTCACCGCTCTGGCCAGGGCTGGTGGCCCTGCAGCACGGAGCAGCCACACAGCCGGTGTTGGTGGCCTGTCCCCTCTTGCCTACTGTAACCTCTGGGCAACTCATGGTCCCACTGCTCCCCTCAATGCTCAGCCTGGGTAGGTCTCTCTGGGCACTTGGCTGGCTGGAAAGCTGCTCTGGAGCTGGAACAGGAGTGTCTACGGCAGTGAGAGTGGTCCCTCACAATGGCTGGGCACTTAAAACCCCAGCCCAGAACCCACCTGCCCCAATGGGCACTTGCCTGCCCTGCCCAGCTTGTCCTTCTGCTCCTGTTCCTCCCCTCTCACCGCAGCCCCCAGCACTGACCCACGGCTGTGTCCCCAGCAGCCACCATCCAGGACGTCCTCAGCAGCCAGCCCTTGCCCTGGCCAGCAGCACCGGGTCACCATCCCCTCCTGGCACACAGGGCTTGGTTCTGCCTCCCTGCAGCTGCTGGCACAGCCAACACTCAGTGCCCAGGGTCACCAGGGTTTAACCCTTACAGATGGGCCTGATCCTGGAGCCTTAACCCAAGCAGAGCCCGTAGAGGCAGGGGAGGTGTAACTGACTGACAGATGGACAGAAAGCAAAGCACAGGCTGCACCCCAGCCCTGCCTTAGGGCACCCTGGCACCCTCCATCGCCCCTGCCCGCTCGGCTCGTGCCAGGGGGGGTCCCTGCAGGTACCAACCGCGGGTGGGACGCAGCCCCCGGCGCTGTGCGTGCGGTTAGTCTGGCCCAGGCTGCCGCGGCGGCTTCCACATGCATCAGGGCACGGGAGGAACTGTGGAGAGACAAAGGCGGTGAAGAGGAGCCCGACGTGGGGGGCAGCACGAGGCCGTTCCCCATGACGGTGAATCGGGGCCGCAGGACAGCCCCGAGCTCAGGCTCTGTGGGGCACGTGGCAACAACACCAGTCCCTACAAACCGGGTTTGCCAATCGTCCTGTTCCCACTCGGCCTCTTTTCCTCTCTCAGCCACATGAAATTTCTTGGGGAACAAAAGGCCAATAGGGAAATATCCTCAGCCCCTCGGCCCCAGCCCCTTCCTCTGAATGGAGGCAAAGGAGCCACCAGCACTGGCCATGGGGCTCTGCAGGTGGGTCACCAGGAGTCCCAGGGGAGGCCACCGTCCATCGTCATGGCAAACAGCACCCGAGAGGTCAAGTGCAAAGAGTGTTTGTTAGTAGCAATAGAGCCAAGAAGATCAGGAACGATTAGTAGGGGTTAGTAACAGAAGCATGGCACAGCCGGTCTGACTTAAGAGGACACACGCTGGAAGAGAAATGAAGAGAAAAGCGGCAACGGTTAGTTTGTTTAATTCAGTTCAGGAATGTGTTAGTGACGGAGATCCACTGGCTTAAAAAGGAACTGAAAAGCTTCTGCTGATAAAACCATTTTAAGCCCCTAGTCAGCAACAGACTGCACCGGCAGGCGCGGGGAGAAGCCCTCTCCTCCTGCCAGCGAGGGGCTGGGGCTGTGCAGCCCTTCCACAGACACAGCTTTTCTGTTCCCTTCCAAGGCAGCATGGCAGGGGTTAGTGGGGCTGGGTGGTTAATGGGGGCCGGGGCCGTTAGTCGGGCATGCGTGGGGCTGGTAGCGGGTTAGTCCATCGCCAGGAGCTTCGGCAGCCCCTGCGGAGGGGCAGCGAGGGGCCCCGGGGTTAGTGGGTTAATGTGGGAGCAGAGCGGAGCATGCAGAGCTGTCCCAGGCCACCTCACCGAGTTCTGTCCCCAGGAAGAGGCTGCCTGGGGCTGGGGAAGCAGCAGGGCTCCAGCTCCTGAGAGCACGAGGCGTTCTTGGGGCTTTGGTGCTGAAGTGAGGTTTGGGAAGGTGTTAGCGGAAGGGTTCAGCCTGCATAACGTAACCTGCTACTGAATGAACTGCTTTGCAGGGCTCTGCCCCCATCGTCCACGCTGGGGTGGTATAAAACACCCCAGCAGTGTGTCTCCCAGCCCTGGTACCAGTTAAGACAGTAACAGGCTGCAGGGAGGAGACAATCCCGGCAGTGCCAGACTGACTCGGCATTGCAAGGCTCCGGGGTGAGGGTGCTAAAGGAGCTGGACGAAGCAGACAAGAGGGAAAGGGTAAAAGCATCAGCAGTGACACCTGGGCAAGGCTACAGGCAGCTCTGCAAGAGCAGGACTCCTGCCCAGCCACGGCTGCTCTGGGCCCCCAGCCAGCTCCTGCTGCCTGCAGAGGGACGAGGAGGTCCAGGGAGGGAAACGAGATGGGAGCAGAGGAAAGGTGCCTGAGAGCTTGTCCCCTCCCTGCTACAAGCTGCCTCTCTGCAGGGCTGCCAGCGAGAGCAGGGGCTCTGCACCGTGCCCTAAGAGATGTGGCTGGGAAGGGGCACCAGGGCTCCTCCGGGTCACGTCCTGCTGCAGCACCAGGTCCCTCTGGTCCCCAAGAGGATGCTTCTCCATTTTGGACTCAGAGAGGCAGTAACACCTGCCACGAGCCTGCCATGAGCTGTGTCTGTCCTCAGCCCCCCACGCTGCACACCCATCCCTCTCTCCTGCTCAGGGAACACGTGTGGGGAGATGCCCACACTTGCCTGCGAGGCTGCTGTGGCTCCTACATGGCCCCATGGAAGGACAAAGTGCTGCCCGTGTCCCTTCCCATGCTCCAGGCCACTCCACAGATCTGGCCTTTTCTCACAGCAGGGCAAAGCAGGGTCCTGCCAGGCTGTGGCACCAGCAGCGGGGCACCTCCAGAGCAGAAAGCACCGGGGCTTTGCTGACAGAGGGATGGGCAGGATCAGCGGGGACAATCAGCCTGGCTGTTGTCTCCCCGAGGAGCTGGCACAGCTCCACTCCTGTCCCCATCCCCTTCTACCTCCTACATTGTACTCAGTGAAGGGGAAGGGCCCCATCCTGCCCATTGCTGGGGAGGGCAGATGGGCAGAGCCATGCCCTGTGTCTGGCTGGGACGGAGTGGCAGGAGGGAAGCGGACCCCAGCACCTTGCAGGAAAACCACAAGCAGAGCCGAGCCCATCAGCTGTCACCCCCACCATCTCTCAGTCCGTGTCCCCAGCGGTGGCCAGGCCTGTGTCTCCCCGGCCCGTGGCACCGGCAGTGGCACCGCGTTGGTCCCTGTGCCCGCCTGGCTCCAGCATCCGCGTGCGGGTGGCGACGGCGGCTCCTGAGCCCCGGCAGGAGCTGGGGCTGTGCCCCTGGGGCTGGTGGCACTGGGGAGCAGAGATGCTGTGAGACTCTGGGCAACGTGGCAGCCACCCCCTTCCCCACCGCCGGGCACACACAGGGGGACGTGTCTGCTCATGCTGGTGGCACTGGGGACAGCATGAGCCCACGGCCCCACTGGGTCATGGGGAGTGGGGAGAGCAGGGGGCTGCCACCACCCACGGCCTCCTCCCCAGGGTCCTACCTGTGGCCAGCGGCTATGTGAGTGCCGTGCAGCATCCCCATCCCTTGGGGCTGCTCCGCCGCAGGGGCCGCGCAGGGGACTGTGTGTGAACAGACCTCAGGTCAGTCATTAGCAGCTGCAAAAGAAAGCAACCAACGCAGCAAGGGAGAGCAACACAGAGCCACCCCCCGGCAGAGCCCAGCCAGCGGGGCTGCAGCGTGCTGCCAGCAGCCTGGCAGAGCTGGGCAGGGGCCCCGAGGCAGCATCCTCATCCCAAGCAAATGCCAACTCTCCCTCGAGAGCCACAAGGCACAGGGGGGCACCGGGAAATGGGACTGGGCCAGAAATAGTGGCAATGCCCTAAACTGCCAGTCCCTGTCTGCTGCTGGAACTATCTGCACTGAGGGCAGGGATTGCCTGCCACTGCCACCGTCTCTGCCACTGCCCTATGGTTACACTGGGATGCTGCCCATACCCCAGGCAGGGGCTGTACCGGAGTGGTTGGTGGTCACAGCTGCGTTGTGGTGGGTGTTGCTCCACCTCTGCAGGGACGTGGGCGTGCGTGGCCAACACCAGCAGCCAGCCTGTGCCCACAGCCTGCGCTGCCCACCCTCCTCATGCCTGTGTGGAGAAGCCACGAGGGCAGCGGGTCCCCGGGGAGATGGGCCGTGATGACTCTGCAGTTGAGCGCTGGCTGCGGCGGCTGCGCGCTGCAGGGACAGCAGGGACAGTCCCTCCCGTGGGGACAGCACGGCAGGGCAGCATTTGCCAACCATCTGCCGTGGGGCTGGGCAGTGGGAGCAGGCTCAGGGGCTCAGGCTCAGGGGATCCGGGTGCCAGTGATGCCACCCAGCATCTGGCAGATGGATTCCCCGCCGGGCCGCGGGCAGGAGGCACCGGTGGTGGGGCAGGTGGGATGTGCTGGCACAGGGTGCCTGCTGCAGGGGGGCTTCTCACCTAGAAATGAAGCACATCCCAAGGAGGGGTGGGGAGGAGGGGGGGAAAGGGACGATTTTGTGCTGGTAGCCTTGAACACTCATTTTGTGCGTGGCAGCCGTGAGCAAGAGCTGCCTCTCGCCAGCTGAGGCTGGTGCCACCGAGGGTGCCCCGGGGCTGAGCACACATGTGCAGCCTTTGGGTTACATGGGCAGCCCTCAGGTGCAGCAGTTTGGGTTTAATGGGGGCTTAAATGCCCCTGAGGTAAAGAGGAGGGTGGAGGGGAGTGGTAGGTAGGTGAGGGCAGCATTGCCCACAGTACCAGTGTCCAGAGAAACCATCTCTGAGATGCTTCTGGGCACCCCTGACCCTCCAGTCCCTGTCCCTTAGTGCTTCCCTTTGTCTGCAGCTCTGGGGCTGTGCAGTCCAGGCAGCCCTGGAGGAGGGGGAATAGCTCCCTGCAAGCCCAGAAGGGACTGAAAACCTGATTGTTTCTGGGCTCCTCCTGACTCCCTGCACACACAAAAGGGGCGAGACAATGAGCCAGGGAAAATGGCTCCTCAAAAGAAGCATCTGTCAGGTTGACTGCAGAGAAAGGGCTGTGCTGAAGGGCCTGGAAGGGAAGCTGGCCACAGCCTCTCCTCTAACCCCCTACCTAAAATCACCGGGGTTAGGAGAAAATGGTGGTTTCGAGACAAAGAATAAAGCAGCATTTTGGCTACATTTCCCTTCCAGGAGCATTGCAAACAGGCAAGAATCCATTTACCTGTCTCCAGCCCTATTCTTGATGAGGGTTCTGAAAAAAAAACAAAACAAAACAACAAACCAAAGAAGCGATGCATCAGTTAATCACGGTTTGGGGCCGGGGGGCTGCGGATGGTGCCCGGGATGGGGGAGGAGGGGAGGCATCAGGCTGCCACCGGGCATCACCCTCCTGCCCCTGACAAAGGGAGAGAGGCGCCGGCTGCTCCGGCTCGGTGCCGCTGGGGAGAAGCTGGTGCCCCACGCGTGGGTTATTTGTAACCAGGAGGTAAGGATCTATGGGAAGGAGAGCGTTTTGTCTCGGGGACCGAGCTGAGGAGCATCCCTGGAGCGATGCCCGCAGCAGCATCCCTCCCCTTCCCTTACCCCTGGCTCCCACCGCTGCCCCCAGACCCCCACCAGCTCCTGGCTCGGACCCCCCCATCCCCAATCCCTAAGACAAGCAGAGAGCGATGTAAGAGCGGCTTTACCTGCTTCCCCGGGGGAGGACCGGGCTCGGGGGGGGCCGCCGCATGCTCCTGCCCGCAGAGCATCTCCTTTGTGCTGCAGCTTTCCAGAGAGCATCCCCGCCGAGGAGCTTGGCCGTGCAGACTCCTCCCTCCTCCCCGCACCCCCCGCACCCCCCTCCCGGCCCTACCCACGGAGCAGGAGGATGCTGCAACTCCCATTACATTTTAATGCTGGAGATGCGGCCGAGGCACCTTCCCGCAGCTCTCCCGCAGCCCCCTCACCGCTCCCTGCTGCGGCAGAGCCCGGGGGACACCTCTGACATCGGCTCCCGGGGCTTCTGTGGCCACCGACCTGGCTCCAAAGGCCACTGTCCCCCCTCCCCAGGCCGCCGTCCCGCGGGGTCCCCGCAGCCGTGTGCGGGATGGGGGCACGGGGGATGCCCCTTGGGCACGGTGCTGGGGGAGGGAAGGGTGACAGCGAGACCAGCCCAGCCTGCAGACACGGCCGTGGCCGCGGTGTCAGCACAATTTGGGGGGTTGGGAATGCTCCAGCCCCGTCTGGCCATGGCCCGCGGGACAGACCCCCATCCCGGGACCCGGGGGCAGCCCCTCCGCAGCGTTTTGCAGCCGCTGAGCTCTTGCATTGTTCTCCGGGTCCCCATCGGGTACCCATCGGGTCCCCAGGGAGCATCGGTCATGCCGCCAGCTGCTCCCCGGGGCCAGGCAGAGGTGGGAGCAGGGGCAGGGATGAGGACAGGGGTGAGGGCTGGGGCAGGGATGAGGGCAGGGATGAGGGCAGGGGCAGAGATGAGGGCAGAGGCATGGATGAGGGCTGGGGCAGGGATNCCGGGGCAGGGGCAGGGGCAGGGATGAGGGCAGGGGCAGGGATGAGGACAGGGATGAGGGCAGGGGCAGGGATGAGGGCAGGGATGAGGGCAGGGGCAGGAATGAGGGCAGGGGCAGGGATGAGGGCAGGGGCAGGGATGAGGGCAGGGGCGCCTGGGCTGCGCACAACGGGCTCCTCACCAGATGCAGCCGTGGAGGAGCCGGGAAACTCCTCTGGGGTTCATGACTGGCAGCCCCGAAATGGGTTTGCCCTGGGGCCGCAGGAGGGTTTCGTTCAGCCCATCCCAAAACCTTTTGTTTCTTCTTCTATTCTGCATTTTTAATGACTATTCGCTGCGGAGAGGATCCTTCCCCGGCAGCATTGTCTCCGATGGTGGTCCTGCTGCTGCAAATGTCAGGGTTGGGACATTTTCATCATGTCAAACCTTTTCTCCAGAGCTCTTCTGAAATGAGGGGTTTTTTTCCAAACAGCCTTTCCCTGTCACATTTTCAGCTTTCTCATGAGCTGAAGGAGATGGTTTATAGGAGTCTCTGACAGCTCCTTGATGCCCCAGGTTTCCAGGGCCAGCCAACAGCTCGTCCTGGTCCTGTGCAGCGCTGTGGGCAGAGGAGCTCGCTGGCCTCTACCCTGGACTAACTGCTCTGTGCTGGGCATGGGAGGTGCTGAGGGCTGGTGTGGGTGCAGGGGTGTGTGCGTGGGTGAGTGTAGGGATGGGTGCAGGGGTGCAGAAGCTGCAGCTTGCCGGATCCTGCAGCTCCAGACAAGGCTGAGGCTCAGCAGTGGCTCCAAACTGCCTCCCCCCACCTCATCCCTTCAGAGCCCCCAGGCAGAGTCCCCTCTGCCCTCAGGCACTAATTGCTCCCCAGTTACCAGCGTGCCTCCTTGGACAACTCAGCCTTTATTGAGCTTTGCCCCCGCTGCCTGCGGGTGGGATGTTGCGGGGGCCTTGGGAAGGGTCCGGGGGGCACGGTGCCTCCATCACCAGTGATCACTGCTGCACCCTGCGGATGGACTGGACCTGGCCCGTCTGCGCGTGGGAGCCCCACTCCCGCACGTGCTTGTACCTGCCCGCGTGGCTGTCGCTCTCCAGAAGGTACTGGAAGCCCCGGTAGCCCGGGTACTGCGAGCAGACCCACCTGCGACAGAGCAGAGAGCGGCGGCGGCTCGGGGCCAGCAGTGCCAGGGTGCAGCCAGTGCTGCAGGTGCCAGGCAGAGAGGTGGCAGTTGCCAGCGGTGCCGGGTCCTGGCAGGGTTCAGCCTCCCCCCACCCCGGGGTACTCACGCTCCAGAGCGGACCAGAAAGGAGCCCACGGCGCTGCTGCCCCAGCCCAGCGCGGGCAGCGAGGGGCAATCGTCGCTCAGCTCCCCTCGCCGGCCCTGGAAGTTCTCCTGCTCGAACACCACCAGCCTGCTGCGCCCGTGGTCCTGCGCCGAGAGGGACACAGCGTTGGCACAGCCCTGCCCGGCATCCCAGCCACGGCCCCGGGGTGGGGAGCTGGTGTGGGGACACTCACGGCACAGGCGATGGGGCGAAAGGAGCACATCCTCTCCACGTGGTAAGCGTTGCTGCCGCTCCACGCCTCCCAGCTCGGGTACTCGCCGCGCTCCAGCACAAACTGCTGCCCCTGGAAGCCGCAGTGCTCGAAGCCTGCCCACCTACCGGGATGGGAGCAGGGTGAGACCCCCCCTCTCTGTGGCACCCACCACCCCACGCACATGGGGGGCAGAACCCCGTGATCCCCACTCACGCCCCGCTCTCGATCTTGCAGGAGCGCACGGTGCTGAAGCCGTGCTCGGACGTGCTGTAGCAGTCGGCCGTGAACTCGTGCTTCTTGCCCTGGAAGAAAGGCTCATCCCACACCACGATCTGGGGAGGCCAGAACAGGTCAGGGGGCTCCGTGGGTGCAGACGCTGCAGCCCCGTGCCGGGACAGTCACAGGGCTCAGGTTGTGTCGCTGTGGTCCCCCTGCTCACGTACCTTCCAGAGACCGGAGGATCTGCAGTGGAGGGTCATGGTGGCTCTGCTGGGGCACAGGGGAGTGCAGGGACTGTTAAAGCCTGCCCTGAGGCTACTGCATGGACACTGCAGCCTGGCCAGACCCACCAGCACTGCACTGGGGGCTTGGCTCTTCCCTGGGACTGCCACATCCTGGCCAGTGCAGGCGGATGGAGGCAAGAGCCTGCAGCCCCCTGCTCTGCACCAGCCTCTGCCCGGCTGACACTGCCCTCAGGATCCTTCACCAGCAGCGTGGGAGGCAGCAATGGGGTTGCTTTACCCACTTGCCCAAGGCTTCCATCCAGGCTGTGCCTGGCAGGGCAGCCACAGCCCTGGCAGTTGTCTTGGGAGCCCAGCACAGCACTGAAGCAGAGTGAGCACGCTGCTTGCCCGTGCAGGCAGCCCGCTGTGGGTCCCCCGACATGCTCACCCACGTGCAGCCAGGGCCAGTGCCCGGGGCTGCAGCCAGGGCAGTGCTGAGCCAGGAGCTCTACAGAGGTGGCTGTGTGCCCATGCCGAGCCAGCAGCACCCTGCCCTGCTGCCATGGCCCGTGATGCCCCCTGAGCCCCTCGTGCCGAAGCGTGTGACAGCAGAGCAGTGCCACAGCCCATCCCTGGCAGCTGCCCTCATCTCGTGCCCAGCTGCAGAGCCCCAACAGCCTCTGGCTGCACCAACCCAGTGGCCTCAGATGCTCCTCCACGTGTCCCCGTGGCAGCTCTGCTCCCAGGACCTGGCTGTGCAGGGCAGGGGCAGCTGCCACCAGGCTTCTGCACTTACCTGGGGTGAGGTGCTGGTGCCTGGGGAGGTGACATGTCCAACAGCCCCTCTGATGGGCTTTTATAGCCTCCAAATAGAGACAGAGCCCAGGAGAGCATTACTGAAACCCCTAACTCAGCACATGGCAGGGAGGAGGGACCGGGCAGAACAAAGGCAATGCTGCAGAGAAGCTGATGAGCTGAGAGGCCACAGCTCCCGTTCCCCCGACCCACTGGGCAAGGGCTCTGAGCCCCACACTGGACAGGGCAGTGGCAGGAGCACCAGCAGACCCCAGGGACATTACTCCAGCACTGGCAGGTGCCCATGGGCAGCACTGCCTGCCCTGTGCCTTGGCTGGGGGTACAGGGAGGTTTTCTCACCTGCATTTCTGGGAAGGACGAGGAAAGACGGGGCTCCACTTGCAGCAGCAGCACTTGCTCCCACTGTCAGGGCACAGCAGCTCTCCCCAAAAGTTGGGGCAGCTCTTTGCAAGTTGAGCACACAGCAACCACAGAGAAAACACGGTGGGGAAGGAGGGCTCAGGAAAGCAAAGGGAAGGTTTGCAAAGGTGTTAGAGGGACTAAAGATGCAGATCAAAGCTTGGGGATCACTGCAGCAGCCTCCTGCCTCTGTGCACAGGGTCCTGGAGAGAGCCTGCTGCATCCACTCTGTGGGTACCTAAAGACCTTCAAGATACTCCCGCAGTGAATCCCTGACCAAACCATCCTGGGGTCCTGCTGGGAGTGTGCAGGGCTCAGCAAATGTGCTTTAGGCACAAGTTGCCCCCAGCCTCTCGCTGTGGCCTCAGATAAACTCAGCTTGCTGCTGGCCACCAGCACAGCAACCACGGCTCGCTGGCTGTCCATGACATGCCTGGGCACTGCAAGGTGGTGATGTGGAACCCAGGCTGGGTTTATGTGCATCCTCCATGCCCCTGTGTGCAGAGAGGGGATGCAGGACAGTGCAGTGCAGTGAGGGGCTTTTCCAAAGCACCTGCAGCCAGCCAGGGATGCTCAGTGTGGAGGGAGGGCAGAGGTTTTGTGTCTGGGAGGCTCAGGAACTGCAGGGGACAGATCCCTGCTTTCACCTCTTCCATGGCACTATCTCAGGGCAAATCACTGGGCTGCAGAGGAATGGCCAAAGCAGCACAAAGCAGCCGTCAGGAGCCAAGTCCAAAGGTTCTGGGACCTGAGAGGGAAAGTGGAACCTGGAGCTGGGCAGCAGAAGTTGGAGGTGAGTGAGACCAGTGGATTAATGCCCAGGTTAAAAAACTCACCCTGAGTCCAAGAGGAAAAGAATCCAGCTTAAAGTAGAGATCTAACAAGCATGAGAATGGAAAGGCACGAATAACAAAGAACTGCCCAGCATCGTGGTGAGAGAGGGGCCCGGGGGGAGCTCAGGGAGAATGGGCAGCAGCTCCTGTGCCAGGCCATGCCCCTGGGCACAGCACAGCCCCCATGAGACCCCAGGGAAAGCAGAAGGGATCAAAAAAAATTGCCTTTTGTTTGGAATTTTGGGCAATAGCCCAGAGAGTGCAGCTGGATCCCACTGCTGACACTTCATGCTTGAGGGGAAGGGAAGATGATGGCAAAACAGAGGGCTCTGAGCTTTCTGAACACGCAGCTGTGGGTGAGCTGCTGCTGCCAGTGACGGAGAGGCAGCCCAGAGGCTGGGGCTGGATGCAGCAGCAGGCTGGGGGTGTTGGAAGGGACTGGGAGGAAACAAATGTGCAGGTATTTACAGGATGAGCAGGATCACAGCAGGCAAACAGGGAGAGCAGCTGGTCAGGGGCTCAGTGGGAGGCAGGAGGAGATTCCCCCAGGGTGTCACCCTGTGCAGGAGATGCAGCACAGCCAGCTGAGCTGCTGCAGGGACCAGTGCCCAGCGTGTGCCAGGCACTTCGCAGCCCCCTCCTCCTGACCTCAGAGACAGCACCAGTACGCCAAAGCCCTGTGTGAGGTTTGGTACTGTGCAGCGTGGTGATAGCAAAATGAGGGATGGCATAGAACGAGCACAGCACGGGCTACAGGGGCTGAAAACAGCTACAGCCCGTGCCAGGGGAGCCGGCACAGCCTCAAGGGAGGACGCTGCCCCCAGAGACTGAGGTGGTCTGGGCAGAGTCAGCTTCCATTACACATCACTTGGAGAAAAACCCCAGCTCCTGATGCATCTCGAAACTCTGGAGTCTCGCATCCTGGCACCTTCAGGGCATCACTCTCAGGTCTTTTTGGGGACAGAGGGATGGTTAGAGCAAGACGGGAGAAACGAGCCCTGTGTGGCCATGGGGCTGGGCACAGTGCAGCCACGGGCACGAGGCAGCTGCAGCATCCCTGGCAGCTCTGGCACCACAGTGGGTGCAGTGCAGGGCTGGGGCTGGGGTGCTGGGCAGGGGAGGGCTATATATGCCCGGTCAGGGTGGCTGCAGGCTGGGGGTGGCGAGTGCTGCCCACGCTGCAAAGTGGCACGGTCAGGCCTTCTGTTGTGCCGCGGGCACAAAGGAAAGTGCTGGGTTCAGCGGCTGGGCACGGGGCCGGGGGAGAGGCTTCCAGCTCGCCCAGAGCTTTGCAGGATGTGATGACTGGGCGGCCCTGCAGACACTGATGAGCTGGCAGTTCCTTTGTGCGCCCGCCTGGGGGTCTGCCCTTGCCAGGCTATAAAGTGGGGGCCTCGCTGCACCCCAAAACACAAGCCCGCTCACTCCAACAAGAAGCAGCAGCTGCCCAGGTAAGAGGAACAGGCTACAGCCCGACCCGAGGCGGGGAGAGGGAAACGCAGGGTCCCAGCTGTGGGCATCCCTCTGGCCATCACACCTGGGGACACCCCGAGTCCAGCATCCCACCGCCCTCCGCTCCCCCTGCAGCCGCTGGTGACACTGGCCTGCGGGGCCACTGCTGCTGCTGGAGGCTTCATGGAAATGGAGAAGGCTGTGCCCTTGCCAGGCACACCCCGTGCGGGATGGCCCCAGCACCCCTGCAGCATCAGGCCCCAGCTTAGCTGTGGAGAGCAGAGGGCAGCTGGGCTTTGCACCCAGGGCTGCTCTGGGCATCCTGCAGTGGTGGGACCATGCTCAGGGCTCTTCTGGCAGCAGAAGGAGAGAGTGGGCACCCGGGACCACCTCAGCCCTCCTGCTAAAGGCAAGACCTCTTGCCTGCACCTGCCTGGAGAACCTCCTGTGCAGCTTTTCTCCTGGCCCTGGCTGCCCACCCCATTGCTGAGTCCCTCATCCCAGTGCAACTGTCCCCCGGGGCAGGTCAAGGGCTGGGATGGGTGGTGGGTGCCCACAGCCGTGCCTCCCCTCTAAACTGCTGCTGGTACCTCTACTCACCGCCCTGTTCCAGACTTGAGCCCAACACCGCGATGTCTGAGACCACGAAACCCGCTGCTCCCGGCCAGGCTGCAGATGAGAAGGAGAAGGCAGCCCCGGCCCTGGCTCCATCCTTTGACCCCACTCCCCTGGCAAACAGCAAGGGCGAGGAGCCCTCCACAGAAGCCTTCAGGGTAAGCGCTGCTGCTCCCCACACACGGGGACTGAGGGACGGAGGCAGCATCGCCAGGGCAGTAGGCAGGAGGCTGCAGGTGTCTGGGGGAAGGACCCTCCTCTGAGAGCAGGAGAGCACAGGCAATGCCACCCCTCCCTGCTCTGTCCCTCCTGGGCTGCAGCTCAGCGGGCACAGGACATGAGCAGCTGCTTGCAGGGCTGCTGCAGGAGGGATGCTCTGGGTGCCCCGTGGCTGGGGCAGCTTGTAGGGACCACGGGGTTTGGAAACGCTCTCTCCCAGGTGATGGTGTCAGTGCTGGGGGCTGCCACGCGCTCCCTCCAGACACCCCCTGCCTGGGGGGTCCTGCAATGCAGGAGGAGCATCACCAGGGTGATGCCACTGAGGTGCTGCAGCAGGGCTGGGGAAGAGGGGTGAGCAAAGTCAGGGCTCTGCTGACACTTCTGCAGGTGCCGGGCAGCGAAGGGCCACAGCAGGGGATGCAGCTCCTGGAAAAGCAGCTCCTTCCCAGCCTGGCTGGGAGCCAATGTGAGCACCAGCATGGGGAGACACGGCTTTACAGCACCAAAACTGAGGGCAGGATGAGGCCGTTTGGGAGCAGGGCTGGCTGTCAGGGGAGACCTCCCTGTGCTAAGCCCCAGTGGGACAGGCACAGAGCACAGCTCGGCTTGTTTGGGTACCAGACCTGGAAAGCTGCAGGAAGCCCTGGGGAGCCAAGAGGGATGTGTGGGGCAGTGGGCTCAGGGTGCAGGGTCCATGCAGGGACGCACATCACTGCCCTGCCCTCCCCATCTGACCATTTCCCTCTGCCCCAGATCATCATCTTTGAGCAGGAGAACTTCCAGGGCAGGCAGATGGAGTTCACCACCGAGTGCCTGAACCTGGCAGACCGCGGCTTCGACCGGGTGCGCAGCGTCATCGTCACCTCTGGACCGTAAGTGACCTCAGCCAAGGAGGCACCGAGTCCCCAGGGCTGCCTGGAGATGTGTTTCTGGGGAGCAGCCCCATGCTCAGTATGACATGCCAGGGCATTTCTTGCAGCCTGAACAGCAGCAGAGCCCAGGGGGCCGGCAGTGCTGCAGGGAGGATGCACAGATTGCCCTGAGGGACTGGGCAAGGTGACCTGCAGTCACCTCAGATGACACCACGTACCACTGATGACTGCTTTTTTTTTTCATTGGGAACTCAGAATATCCAACTCTTCTTGAAATGAAAGGGGGAAGAAGCAGCCCCACAGGAGCTCGGGTGTGACACCTGGGAAGCTGCACTAGATATAGAAAGGGGGAAACTTGGAGAACAGAGAATATTTAAGTGTCACTGGGGTCCTCAATCCTCAGGGGCTTCTTGAGAGTCACTGGTGAGACTCTGTGCTCAAAAATTTACTCAGGGAAAGACAAAAGCAAAATCAACCAGGCTCAGCTTTAGTGGCCAGTGCAAGGGGCACTGCCTGTGGTCCTGGAACACGTCTCCCACCCTCAGGAAAATACCTGTTGGCATCTGCAGAAATTGCCTCGTTTTGCAGGGGAATGGGAAGCAGCAAATGCAGGGCTGTTGTGCAGCCAAGGGCTTTTGGAGCCCTGAGCCTGTGGCATCCCACAGCACAGCAGCACCTCGTGGCATTGCCAAAGAGGTGACGTTGCAGCTGAATAAGCCCTCAGGACCTGCCCTCAGGTAGTGGGATGAATGCCAGAGCTGGCTGAAGCTGGGGCAGTGAGGCATGCCAGGATTAGACAGCCTTGGGCAGCCCTGGCCCGGGCTCAACGGAGCAAGAGGGAAAATAGTGGATGTCCTGAGCTAAGGCAAGGAAAAGCCCCTGGTGCAGGGCTCCCTGGCTGCCTTGGGGTCCTCAGGTGGGAATAGGATGGTGAGTCCAGTCCTGTCACCCGCCTCCTGCCTGGGTGCTGGAGGCTGGCTGAGCTGAGCTGAGCTGAGCTGAGCTGAGCAGGAGAGGAGCTGCTGGGTGGCATCTGACCCGCTGTCCTGTCGCACCCCTCTCCCCAGCTGGGTGGCCTACGAGCAGGCCAACATGCGCGGGGAGATGTTCATCCTGGAGAAGGGCGAGTACCCTCGCTGGGACACCTGGTCCAGCAGCTACCGGAGCGACTGCTTCATGTCCATGCGTCCCATCAAAATGGTGAGTGCTCCAGAGGCAGAAGGCACCCAGCAGGGTCTGACTGGGGCCGTATCTGGGCTGGATCCAGGGCTGGATCCATCCTGCCTGATGACTCAGTGCTCCAGGGCTTTGTCTACGAGACCCAGCACCTTCTTTCTGCCTCCCCCAGGACGCTGAGGACCACAAAATCTCCCTGTACGAGTCTGCTGACTTCAAGGGCAACAAGATGGAAATCCAGGAGGACGACGTGCCCAGCCTCTGGGCTTATGGCTTCTGCGACCGCGTGGGCAGCGTGCAGGTGCCCAGTGGAACGTAAGCTGGGCTGCAGTGGAGCTGCCTCCTGCCAGCCTCCCCGTCCTCCCCACACCCCGTCTGACCCCAAGCACCCGCAGGGTGACAGAAAACAGCTCTTTGTGGTGACGTAGCCCATCACCTGGGGGGTTGCCTGTGAGGCAGGAGGGCTGTGCTGGCTTCCCAACACCGTGCCAGCCGCGTCGGTGCTGCCCGTAGCAGCCGACCCCGCTCAGGTGCCCTCTGTTTGCTTTCCCTGCAGCTGGGTCGGGTACCAGTACCCTGGCTACAGAGGCTACCAGTACCTCTTTGAGACCGGAGACTTCCGACACTGGAACGAGTGGTCAGCCTTCCAGCCCCAGATCCAGTCCATCCGCCGCATCCGGGACATGCAGTGGGACCAGAAGGGCACCTTCGTCACCCCCGACGTGCCCTCCGACTGAGCGTGCCCCCTGCCAGCCCCCAGCCCCGCGGGGCACCGCCGCCTGCCCTCCCTCGCGCTCGCCTGCTCAGCACTTTCCTTGTACATTGCACATTCCCTGGATGTACTCTACCTTGTGAGGCAAATTAAAAAAACCCAGAAGACTACAGCTGCTGGGGAGTGGGGGT